>JARHVA010004812.1:600000-1170000 GCA_037957365.1 Torreya grandis
TAGGAGCTTGAGAACACTGTTTAAAGAGGAATATGCTAAAGAAAGAGATGAGAAGAAGTTTTAAAGTGACTTTTGAGGTATTAAAGGTTAAAAATAATGGTTTAATGGATATCAAACATTTAAAATTCCCCAATAATCACCTATAGTAGTGTTAGTAAAACATTCATAATGAGATTTCTTGAAGAGATATAGTATGATGATAGGTTGCATAGGTTCTTAGTTAAAGAACTGATTAAAGAAGAGATGTATAATTTTAAGAAATATTTTTTATGTCATAATAAAATCCTATCCATAATTATTAGACTCTAATACAAAGTGATATAATGAAACTCATTCATTAACTTATGAAACATGAAAACACAGGCAACCTAAGCTTGTTTTGGGAGAATGCATCTACAGGGCTCTATAGGCAAGATCCAATAATGAAAATCGGTAGAGGAGGTGATAATGAGTGGTTATAAATATTTATGGTCTTAGATATTGTTGACCATTTTTTTCCCAATAGGCTGAAAATCAGTCCCCTTCTGTCCCTGTTGTTCTAGGCCATTTCATTTTTTGATTTTGCATGAATCTGTCCATTTCTATGAACTCTGTAGGTCTATTTCTATGAACTCTATAAGTCTATTTCTATAGACTCTATAGGATTTATATGGACTCTGTAGGTCCATTTATACTAACTCTGCAAGTCTATTTCTATGGACTCTATAGGTCTATTTCTATAGACTCTACAGGTCCATTTCTATGGACTCTGCAGGTCCATTTCTACAGACTCTGTAGAGTTTGGATTTCTATGGACTCAACAATGAGGTTTTCTATAGACTCTGCAAGTTAGTCTTTTGGTGCATGAAGGATCAGTTTAGAGAGTGTTGGGTTTTACAAGGCTTCTTCGAGCTCTTATTTGAATAAAATCATGAGGAAGGCTGGCATCATTGAACCATTAAACCATTTCAATGCCTTGGTTCAATCAGCCTTGGTTCGTCACTTGGTTCAATCAGCCTTGGTTCATCACTTGGTTCAATTGGTGGGTTCAACACCTTAGTTCAATTAGTGGGTTCATCATTTGGTTTAAACATTTGGTTCATCAGATGGTTTAATGAACTTGGTTCAAAGGCTCGACGCACAGTGTTGAACTGGTTCAACAGATTGGTTCAATAGTTGGTTCAAGTAGGAAAGGTTCAAAGGGTTGGTTCAATAAAGGCTCAACATGTAGTGTTGAACCATTTTTGGTTCAATGGGTCAATTCAATGGCTTGGTTCAAAGGAGTGTCCCAAAGCCAAAGGGTAGGTGCCCTTGCAGAGGGTAGTTCTAGGTCCAAAAGCCCTTGCGGAGGGTAGGGATCATTTCAAAGGCAGCCAAAGGATTTCTAAGGGTATGAATTAGACTTAAGGCTTTGAATTCCTTCAGACTTTTTGTCTGAAGGAATTCCTTCAGACAAAATTTTTGAAGGAGTTCAGAGGAAGGCCGCTAGCACAAAGAAAGCTGAGGAACCCAAAAGAAAAGGATAAAGACTAAGACAATTCTCACAGACTTTTGTCCATGGGAAATTTGTCTACAGGAAAATAGTATGTAGGTAAAAAATCCACAAAAAAGATCTGACAAAATTTGCCAAAGACGGTGATGTCCTAAAAACCATCAATTTTAAGGAGACAAACTAGTCGTTGGGTATTCAATTTCAAAGTGACGACTGCATGAACATCAATTTTAAGATAGTAAAATAGCCATTTAATTTTGAATTGCTTGAGTGTCAACCATGAAAAGAGCCCAAGTAATGTAGTGACCTGCTAGAAGACTGACCTTGAGGGATGAAAGAGTAGAAAGAGACAAAACCAGGATGAGACAAGGTGCATAAAGAGACAAAGCAGTTCAAGTGGCAAAGAGGAGGTGAGTTATTGCCAGATGAGCAGTGTGGCCTATTTTCTCTAGTTAGCATTTATGAGGGGACAAACCATAGTCTATTTGTAGAAAAGAGGTGTGGCCATGTTTTTACATTAATGTGGAATGCCAAAGTCAAAGTAGGAGCTGACAATCAGACGGTTTCCTCTTCCCAAAGTTTAGAATGCACATGGGCCACTTGAAAAAAGAGTACCAAAACATTTCCCAGGAAGCACCAAGTTCTCTTCCTCTTTCTATATGTTGTAAAATTTCTCATTTGAGAAGGATCCATCTCTCAACCTTAAGGAAAAACTCTGCCCAAAAATTTCTCAAGCTTGTAAGGTAGAACTCTACCATATTTTACCTTGAATCAAGACTTAGCATTTTTACCTCCATCTAGACTTGCACTCAAGCACATGTCTATGTTTTCTTTTTATGTTAAGTCATTTCCTTTTATGCTTCTCACAGATCAATTCTATCATGTCTATCACATTGTGAGTTTCTTTTCTGTAGGTCTGCCAGAAGTGTCTATAGCAAGAATATAGGTGCATGTGAATAGGCTGTCAAAGCATGTCTCAAAAAACCTTTGATAATTCCTTCCTCTTGATATCTCCACAGACCCCTGACTCACTGACACAGAAGAGTTTTCCCACATCAGATGAAGTGTATGGGCACTTCTTCTTGGTGAAAAGTGTATGTTTTGGGCCTAAGTGGATCAAACTTTTTCGGTGTATCACCTTTTCATTTTTTTTAGGTTTAGGTTCTATTTTAGCATCTCTCTTTCCCTTTTCAACCCCCCTAATTACATTTTTTTAGTAGTAAGAGAAACTAGAGCCTAAAGGATACATCAGAGGGAGCTAGCCCTTATCTAGAGACTCTCCCCTCCAGCTTCACCGTCCCACAGGTGAGAGGGGAGTTTTCAATGTTGTGTGTGGAAGGGCGAGAGCTAAGCATCCTACCTTGGGTGCAATCCACTGCATCAATAGTTTTTGGCACACTCAGTGGGACCAACTAGGATAAGTTTTATCTAAATATTTAAATAATTTTTGGTGTGTTCTTCAACCAACCAGCCTTTAGAGGATTTTACATCAACACCAATGGAGACTCTAAGTTAAACCAGCTGGTTAAGTAGCCTAGTGCCATCAAAAATCATATTTTTGTATGTATAATTCCTTTATACAGAATCATGGGCCTTATATTCCTTCATATCACTTTGATTAAACTCAAGATATTTAGGGAATCACCTCAAGCAGCTCTCCTAGTTGCTCTTCAATGATAAGGGAGGTGGCATTGGAGTTTGAGAAGTAGGTAATGGAAATTGATAGACTGGATGAGCAGTATGGTTATGAGCAGGGCCTAATGTATAAAGAGGCATGTTTGTTCAAGAAAGCTCAAGCCTTGCAATCCATGGAGGAGGAGGTAGCAAAGTGGAGGAATCCATTCAATCAAGGCAGTCATCCTTGCATGCCCCCTCCTATCCTAAAGAAAGCCCCCTCTTGTACACCAAATCCTTTTTATCAGATAGCACTTGCTCACTCTAGCTCATTTGATGCATTGATCAACCTTGCTCTTAACCCCATGCACCTAGACTTCAAACATCAAAGGGAACTAGAACAACCTCCAATAGAGATGAACCTTCTAAACTCCTTAGATCATGAATCTTATTTTGGGGGGATCTTTACAAACCAGTACATCTCTCTCGAAACTACTACTCAGCATGATGATGGTAGTGACCTCTAAGAAAGATTCTTTTAGGATAATCTAGCCAAGAAAATTGAAGAAATAGAGGCTAAGATGAGATTGCTTCATGAAGGAGAGTTAGAACTTCTAGACCTTATGGAGGAGCCCTAGGACCTTGGAGAGAACAAAATTGCTACCTATTCATAGGAGCAAAATTTCAACTCTGAGATCCTAAACTAGAAGAGAATAGTGGAATCATGGGGTAGGAAGGAGGAGAGGAAAGGTTTTTCTCAAAACCTTGAAGAAGCTAAGGCTGCTCCTGATCATGATGATGTTGGTGACCTCCAGGAGAGGCTCTTTCAAGAGGATATGGCTAGGAGAATTATAGAGTTGGAATCTAGAGAGAGATTCCTTAACAAATGTGTGATGGATAGTTTAGACCCAATGGCACATTCTATGTCTGAACACACCCCATCTACACATCCTTAAGAGAGTTATCAGGCCACACCTAATATTGATGAAGTGCTAGCTAGATGGAAGGAGGAGAATCATTTGATTCTAGCTCAAGGACTGCCTCCTCTTCCACATGTTTTTTCCACTTCATCCCTTCTCAAGGAGGAATTTGTTCTACAGGAGGTGAGTGAGGGAGAAAAAATCCAATTTGTAGTTCTTCAAGAGGCTATCATGAGTGATAATGAATAAGAAATCATCATTGATGCTCCTTGTGAAGGCTTCATCAACAATGGAGGAGACACAGGTCATGCATACATGCAGATGTTCTAGCAATATGAAGAGGAACTTGAGTATGGTGAGCTCTCTCCCCCTTTGTTTGATTAACTTCCTTGTTGCTTCGATGAAGAGGACTACTATGCTGAGGAGCCTAAGTTAGAGGAGGATCAGGAGAATATCTTTAAACATCGAGAGATCCTAATATTTAAAGAGGAAAATGAGAGGCCTATCTTCCTTGAGGAAAGTCTTAAATAAGAGAGCTTTGAATAGAGAGTTGATGTTCTGTGGGATGAATAATTAGTTTGTGATTCCATTTTAGACATCACCATAGTCACCCTTCTTCAAGAAGGCCAAGAGGAAGCAGAGGATGAGTCTGATAGAGTCTTTAATGAAGTAGAAGCAAATAGGTTGTACCATGATGCACTACAAGGGAGCTATACATATCAAAGGGCTTATGGTGATGAGCTAGTAGCCAAAAATTTCTTGGTGATATGCACCAACATGAATGACCAGCATTTAACAAACTTCTAGGAACAAATAGAGTACATATATGTTGGAAGCATGTTTGAACTTGATCACTCGAATACTAGCCAATCTAGGCGATAGGCAAGAGGAGCAGGTCACCAAATCTCCTTTTCATTTAGCTACTTGTCTAGCACCATAAGTATTCTTGCTAAGAAGGGGACTTAAGAAGTTTTCCCTTTGATCCAAGAGAGAGGCAAACATTCCTGGTTAGCTATATATAGTAGTTTTCTTTTAGTTTCCTTTTCTATTTTCCCTAAGTGCAGTTTACGTAGGTAGTGTTTTTAACCTTGTGTGTGTTTTCCTTTGTGTGTGGGGTAAAATGATTCATGTTTGATTCTTGGTTCTTTGGGGTTGTTTCTAACCTTTCTTCAAAGCTACATTCTGACTCCATGCCCAATGGACTACAAGGTAACTGGTCTCTAAGCATAGTAGGCATGCTTCCCCTAGGAGTCACCAATTTGTTGACCATTTTTTACCCAACAGGCCAAAAATTGGTCCCCTTCTATCCCTGTTATTCTAGGCCATTTCATTTTTTGATTTTGCATAAATCTATCCATTTCTACGGACTCTATAGGTCCATTTCTATGAACTCTACAAGTCTATTTCTACAGACTCTGCAAGATTTCTACAGACTCTGCAGGTCCATTTCTATGAACTCTGCAGGTCTTTTTCTATGGACTCTACAGGTCTATTTCTACGGACTCTACAAGTTCATTTATATAGACTTTGCAGGTCCATTTTTATAGACTCTATAGAGTTTGGATTTCTACAGACTCAATAATGATGTTTTCTATGGACCCTGTAGGTTAGTCTTTTGGCACATGAAGGATCAGTTCAAAGAGAGTTGGGTTCTACAAGGCTTCTTTGGGCTCTTGTCTGAAGAAAATAATGAGGAAGGTTGGCATCATTGAACCATTAAACCATTTCAATGCCTTGGTTCAACGCCTTGGTTCAATCGACCTTGGTTTGTCACTTGGTTTAATCAGTGGGTTTAATGCCTTGGTTCAATTGGTGGGTTCATCATTTGGTTTAAACACTCAGTTCATCAAACAGTTCAACAAGCTTGGTTCAAAGGCTTGACACGTAGTGTTGAACCATTGAACTAGTTTAACAAATTGGTTTAACAGTTGGTTCAAGTGGGAAAGGTTCAAAGGCTTGGTTCAACAAAGGCTCAGTGTGCAGTGTTGAACCATTGAACTATTGAACCATTTTTGGTTCAATGGGTAAGTTCAATGGCTTGGTTCAAAGGAGCATCCCAAAGCCAAAGGGCAGGTGCCCTTGTGGAGGGCAATTCTAAGTACAAAAGCCCTTGTGGAGGGTAGGGATCATTTCAAAGGTAGCCAAAGAATTTCTAAGGCCATGAAAAGGACTTAAGGCTTTGAATTCCTTTGAACTTTTTGTCTAAAGGAATTCCTTTAGACAAAAAGTCTGAAGGAGTTTGGAGGAAGGTTGTCAACATAAAGAAAAGTTGAGGAACCTAAAAGAAAAGGACAAGGACTGAGACAATTCTCATGGACTTTTGTTTGTGGGAAAATTGTCCATAGGAAAATAGTCTGTAGGGAAAAAACCCACAGAAAAGACCCAATGAAATTTGCCAAGGATGGTGACGTCCTGAAAACTGTCAATTTTAAGGAGATAGACTAGCTATTGGGTATTCAACTTCAAGGTGACATCTGCATGAACATCAATTTTAAGATAGTAAAATAGCTATTTGCTTTTGAATTGCCTGAGTGCCAACAATGAAAAGAGCTCAAGGAATGTAGCGACCCACTAGAAGACCACCCTTGAGGGCTGAAAGAGCAGAAAGAGACAAAACTAGGATGAGACAAGGTGCATAAAGAGACAAAGCATTTCAAGTGGCAAAGAGGAGGTGATTTTTTTCCAGATGAGTGGTATGGCTTGTTTCTCTAGTTAACATTTATGAGGGGACAAACCACAGTTTGTTTATAGAAAAGAGGTGTGGCCATGTTTTTACATTAATGTCGAATGCCAAAGTCAAAGTAGGAGCTGATAATGACTTAAGGCTTTGAATTCCTTTAAACTTTTTGTCTAAAGGAATTCCTTTAAACAAAAAGTTGAAGGAGTTTGGAGGAAGGCTGTCAACACAAAGAAAAGCTGAGGAACCTGAAAGAAAAGGACAAAGACTGAGACAATTCTCATGGACTTTTTTTTGTGGGAAAATTGTCCATAGGAAAATAGTCTGTAGGGAAAAAACCCACAGAAAATACTCGATGAAATTTGCCAAGGATGGTGACATCCTGAAAACTATCAATTTTAAGGAGACAGACTAGCCATTGGGTATTCAACTTCAAAGTGATAGCTGCACAAATGTCAATTTTAAGATAGTAAAATAGTTATTTGCTTTTGAATTGCTTGAGTGCCAACCATGAAAATAGGTCGAGGAATGTAGCGACCCACTAGAAGACCACCCTTGAGGGATGAAAGAGTAGAAAGAGACAAAACTAGGATGATACAAGGTACATAAAGAGACAAAGTAGTTCAAGTGGCAAAGAGGAGGTGAGTTTTTGCCAGATGAGTGGTACAGCTTGTTTTCTCTAGTTAACATTTATGAGGGGACAAACCACAGTCTATTTATAGAAAAGAGGTGTGGCCATGTTTTTACATTAATTTGGAATGCCAAAGTCAAAGAAGGAGCTGATAATGACTTAAGGCTTTGAATTCCTTTGAACTTTTTGTCTAAAGGAATTCCTTTAGACAAAAAGTCTGAAGGAGTTTGGAAGAAGGCTATCAACACAAAGAAAAGCTGAAGAACCTGAAAGAAAAGGACAAGGATTGAGACAATTCTCATGGACTTTTGTTTGTGGGAAAATTATCCATAGGAAAATAGTCTGTAGGGAAAAAACCCACAGAAAAGACCCGATGAAATTTTCCAAGGATGGTGACGTCCTGAAAATTGTCAATTTTAAGGAGACAGACTAGCCATTGGGTATTCAACTTCAAGGTGACAACTACATGAATGTCAATTTTAAGATAGTAAAATAGCTATTTGCTTTTGAATTGCCTGAGTGCCAACCATGAAAAGAGCTTAAGGAGTGTAGCGACCCACTAGAAGACCACCCTTGAGGGCTGAAAGAGCATAAAGAGACAAAACTAGGATGAGACAAGGTGCATAAAGAGACAAAACAGTTCAAGTGGCAAAGAGGAGGTGAGTTTTTGCCAGATGAGTGATACGGCTTGTTTTCTCTAGTTAACATTTATGAGGGGACAAACCATATTATATTTATAGAAAAGAGGTGTGGCCATGTTTTTACATTAATGTGGAATGCCAAAGTCAAAGCAGGAGTTGATAATTAGACATTTTCCTCTTCCCAAAGTTTAGAACGCACATGGGCCACTTGAAAAAAGAGTGCCAAAATATTTCCAAGGAACTACCAAGTTCTCTTCCTCTTTCTATATATTGTAAAATTTCTCATTTGAGAAGTATCCATCTCTCAGCCTTAAGGCAAAACTCTGCTAGATTTTACCTTGAATCAGGACTTAGCATTTTTTACCTCCATCTAGACTTGCACTCAAGAACATGTCTATGTTTTCTTTTCGTTTTAAGTCATTTCATGTTATGCTTCTCATAAATTTATTCCATCATGTCTAGCGCATTGTGAGTTTATTTTCTATAGGCTTGCAAGAAGTGTCTACAACAGGAATATAGGCACATGTGAATAGGCTGTCAAAGTGTGTCTCAAAACACCTTTGATAGTTCCTTCCTCTTTGTATCTCCACAGACCCCTAACTCACTGACACAGAAGATTTTTCCCACATTAGATGAAGTGTATGGGTGCTTCTTCTTGGTGAAAAATGTATGTTTCAGGCCTGAGCGGATCAAACTTTTTTGGTGTATCACCTTTTCATTTTTTTTAGGTTTAGGTTCTGTTTCAGCATCTCTCTCTCCCTTTTCAACCCCCCCTTTTACATTTTTTTATTATCAGTAGGAGAAACCAGGGCCTAAAGGATACATCAGAGGGGGCTAACCCTTATCTAGAGACTCTCCCCTCCAGCTTCGTCGGTCCCAAAGGTGAGAGGGGAGTTTCCATTGTTGCGTGTGGAAGGGCGGGAGCTAGGCATCCTGCCTCGAGTGCAATCCACTTTGTCAACAAATATTTCACATAAATATTGGAATCATACACTATTTTTTCATAGTCATATGTTTGTTTGTTAACAGTTAGAATTGGAGCTAAGAGACCTTCTTATAGGGCTATAAGGTTTGATAGAGGGTTTAAACTTAATGATAGGTTTTATGATGAAATTTAAGATGATGGATAAGTATTTAAACAAGTATTGAGAATTATTTCATCCATTATTTCAATAAAATATGCCCTTGAGGGCTTGATCAGGTAGATAAGCCTAAAATCCTTGAGAGACCCTACCACCATTTTGAAATCTTCCATGGGCTTTCTTTTCATTTGATGATAATTTAAATAGTTTTAAGACTCATAAAAATCTTTTAAGAGGTGTTATAGTATAAATGATATAGAAAACTTGTCTTGTTTGACACTTAAACCTTCCTTTTTGTACAGATAGTCTAAGATAACCAAAAGAGGCACCACTTCACCATATAGACATCTTAATTCATATTTTGAATGGTATCTTATGATTATAATGGGTTTTTTAGGGATAAATATACTTTATATATATGTAAATAGGTTTCCCATCATGATTCCATAATCTATGAACTATTTCTAAGAATTTGTGAACCCCTAAAGCCCTTGCAAAACCTTGAAACCTACCTAATGGACTAAAGAGGACTAAATGTGCATTAAAATGATATGTTTAAGCTATGAAATTATCTGTATGTTCTTTTAAACACTCTTTAACCTCTCCACAACATTTTGGTTGGTATGTATAGGACTCTTACTATATGTACTAGTCTAAAGAAGGTTGTATCAAACCTATAAGAAAGAAAATGATGGGAAATTACACATTAAATGATTTAAATAAGAAATATTAGGTATTTAAATTATTTAATAAAATAGATAAAATAATCTATAGAGGCCTTTATGACCATTTTAAAAAATAGGTAGGTCTATAGGTCAAAATAGGAAGTTGTGTGCATATAGGTTGAACATGGATGGTTGGATCAAGCCAATTTAATGACTCCAAAAGAATTCATATAGATTAATCAAGACCTATACACTTTATAATATACTTTAAATTCATATTAGGGTCAAAATAATAAGGAACCTTGCATATACATATACCTAGTTATTGACTTCATGAGATAATGTCATAAATAACGGGTAATAAGAGATAAAATTAAGGTCATTAGGGAACTCTAAACCTTAATGATAATCACATTAAGGTATATATATATATATATATATATATATATATATATATATATATATATATATATATTCCAAATTGGAGTCATATAGTAAGTGGGATGATTGATAATTTTGGCCTCAAGATACCAAACACTGCCTAGAAAGCTTGTTTCTTAACAAAGAGGTGACTTCACATTCTCACCATTATATGGATATTTTGAATGGGAGGATAAGAAATTTTTTAAATTTATATTTCCTAATACACTAAATTTTAATGGTATTGGTTAAAGAATTTAAATCTTAAGCTTTATGAATCATCATTAAGCACCCTGAGCACTCTAAAACCCTTGCAAAACCCTACTACAAACCTCTTTGAGAAAAATTGAAGAAAAATGCATCAAAATTGATTGAAATAATCTCACTACCACTTTAATTATTTATTGCACTCTATTAACTTTATGCCCATGGAATTTTTTTGTATGGATGGTGTACAGATATGGTAGAAAATAGGATTTTGAGAGGAAAAAGTGCATAAAGAGAGGTACAAGGTAATTTAAGGAATTATAAATCATTGGAGAGTTAATATTTACACTTTTTATAAGTAATAAAGTTATTATATGATTATAACCATTCCTATAATTTCCCTTAGTACTACATTCAAATTAGCCAGTCTGCAAGATTGAAGTACAAGGTGACCTAGTCACCTAGTTTGACCAAGTTATAGGTGTTCTTGCCCAAGAAGACATATTTAATAATATGGTAAATTTTTAAAGTTCTAAAAAACACTATATTTATAGGTTTTAAAATTTTAATGTGGGTTATAATGGACATAAAGTATAAATAATTAGGCTATTAGGCCTAATTGGCCTAGTAGACCTACTTGGTCAATCAAATGAAGATAAATATGGTGTACAAGGATATGAGGAGTGTTAAATAAAGTTATAATAAATTTTATAATAGGAAATTCATGATAAATAACTTACCCTTGATGTCAATCACATGTATATTTTTTCCTCAAGTGGAAATTCTATACACAACTGGTCTTCAATTGTTAATCACATGCATGACTCATCTTGAGTGTCAAATCATGAGTTAACTCACCCTTGAGTGACATCATGAATAATTTATATAAAAAATTTAGGGAATAACATGATTCAATAGGATTTTGAATTAGTTAACTACATTTTCAACTACCTCTTTTAAATGCATAAGATCATACAGGAGCATCAATCATGAAGAGGCTTCTTGAATACTATTTGTAGTTATTGGTAACTAAAATGAAATTAGAGTTATATTTAATTATATGTTATTATATTATATTATATTCCATGTTTCTCTTTTGAGATTTTTATCTATATATTCAAGTCCTTATGGCTTGTTTTGGATCCCTCAAGCTAGTATACAAAAACTATGATAAAATCTAACTTACACGTAGAGTTAATAAGAAAAATATGTTATAAACTTATTCATGGTTGTAGTGTCTCTTAATTGTTGATTTATAGATAAGTTTGATAGTTATCTCCTTTTATAGGTCCTCTCCATCTATTTATGTGTATTCATTCTCTATATGTCATCTAAAGTGTTAAAGGATAGAAATTGTGTTGAAGCTTTTTAGTATTCAGTGTCTTTACAAACCTTCATTCCTATACCTTCAAGTTGTAGATCTTCTATAAAAATTTCATTTAAAACACTCATGTTTAATATTTTTTTAAGAAAGTATTGTTTACTAGCTATTAATTTTTAATTTACAAGTGTACCTAAGTTTAAGGTTTATAGAGTATCATTCATCATTTAGGTACATAACCATAAATAACATATGTTTTACCTTTTATTAATCCTTATAACTCTTTTCACCCTAAAATCAAAATAGATATTAGGAAAAGAATTCAAATTAGACATATCAAAGGAGCTAGCCTCAAAATCTAGACTCTTGGTCTAGTTACAAGTATCCCATAGCCTTAGACCAATCCAATGTTAGTCTAGGTTTGAAGCATATCTTAGTAATCAAATTCAATAGTGCACAACTTAGATTTATAAGCTCTAACACACCTAGTGGGGTTACTTATTCATAGGATTTATAGCACACATCTATAATTTTGAGTACATTAGTAGCATTCAAAGGTGTTACAAGCATATCTACAAAAATTTCATGCCAAGAGTGGTTACAATATCTTTCTCAAAATGGAAAGACACTAAATTTACTAAGTTGTCTTTTTAACCAATTAATAAAAATAAAGCTTCTTAGTCTAATCCAAATACTACACCTCCTATTTCTCCTATTGTTTTCTAAAAGATCCTTTTGTTTAAACAAATATTTTCCTACCAAACATTTTAGTAAATCATATACCTCAAATGGATATTTCTAGAAGACAAGATTTTGTGCCTAATGGTGGTATCCCATTAAACCTCAATTAGTTTGATGACATTTTAGTTACTGATTTAAATAGCCTTCCTTATTTTATAAGATAAATTATAATTACCCCTATTGAGCATATTATAGATATAGCCAATCTTTATTCAGTGCATAATGTAATTCAATAAAATGTGGCTATGAGATTGTTGGCAACTTATTTTAAGGGTAAGGCACTCCAATGGTACATAGGTTTCACACATGCATCCATTAACATCTAGGATGAGTTTGGAGAAATCTTGTGAAATTACTTTAAAGGTAAGAGTGATCACCTTTATTTGGTGGAGAAACTAACTATAATCAAGATAATCCCTTAGGATTTCATGGTAGAATTCAACTACAAGTTTTAGAAAACATGGAATATGATCCTTGCAGTTTTTAAACCCACTCCTAACTATGCATTCTTATATTAACTAAAATCTCTAAATTTAGATGTGTAAATTATGATATAATCCATGGAAGGAAGAACCTTACTATAAGCCTATGAACTAGACATAAGGGCTAATAATTACCTAATCTAAGCAGGCAAATTATCTCCTAGACCACCTATGCCTTTATTTCCAAAGATTCATCCTCATATGCCTACTATTACTCCATTACTAGATTCAACTAATATTCATCAAATAGATGGTAATTAGGTGGAAATATTAGTAAATATAGAGAGTGAACTTAAATATTATCATAATAATTTAGTGTCTTTGGAGAGGCAACAAGTTCTACCTTGTAGGCCTTTCCAATCTCTTAATCAATCTTATCAATATAATAGGCCTCCTTATCAGCCCAGTCAATAATGTCAAAGGAATAATACACAATCAAGGCCATACAATGCTTATAATAATAATATTTCTATTAGTTCTAAATATTTGGTTCTAACTTATAGAAATTATTCCCAAGAAGGTCAATGGTCTAATCAATGGAAACAATCAAACAATATGGCAATGGCTCTAACTAGTGAGGAGAGTCAATAATATTTTATGCAATAGGGTTTAGATCTTCCACCACATGATAATAAACCACCTTCACAACATAAGGAAGATTCTCTACCATTTTGGAATATTATTTATTTCACTCAAAATAGTGTACCAAGTCAACAAGGAGAAGGTAATAGCAAAACACATTGTAAAACTACTTTTTCTAATTTCCAAGAAGGTGAAAATCTTTTTGATCAGATGGTAGAAAATCAAGGTCAAAATATGTCTTGTGGATAATTTATTTATAGATCATACAAGGTTTAAAATAATGGAAATTTTTTATGGTTTTGATCCTAAAAAGGTAGCTCCTCTACCTTCTCAAACACCTCAAAATATCACCACTCAAAAACCACCTCAAAATTCATCATCAAATCATTAAGTACAAGATGGTAAGGGGCAGCATCAGAAAGGTCCTTTCATTCCATAACTCACACAACATTCAAGTAGAAATTTTTATCCTAATATATCCACTTATTATATTAACATTATTTATTATATGAACAAGGCCCCTATCTCTATTTCTATGTGGGACATATTGCTTATTTTGGGGCAAAAAGATATCCTACAAGAAGAGCTCTCCAAGTTTCATGTTTTAGATAAACAATCATAAGGAGTATGTGTTGTTATTATAAATTAAAATAACCTCTTAATCCTCAAACTCCAAAGGTGATTAATCCACATCCCTTATATCTTTCAATTATCATAGGGGATTGTTTTGTTCATAATTATTTGATTAATAGTGGGGCTAGTACCTCTATCAAGCCTAAATCCATAACTGATAAGTTGGGACTTCAATTTGATCATCATAATAAGAGAGTTTTAAATTTGAATGGGTCTCCTACTAAGATATTAGGTGTTCTTAGGGATCTTAAGGTAATTTTAGTTATTTTTCCTAATTTTACTATCTCTTAATATGTGGTAGTAGTTAATCTTCTTCCCTACTTTGCCTTATGCTTGTCTAGATATTTCACTACTAAAATAAGGGATATATTTTTTCTAAGTGGTTCTACATGGTTTTTATAACCAGGTATGGGACAAAGGTCACCATAAGGTCTAAAACTATATCTAGATTCTATTTGAAACCTTATATGCCCAACTTGTCAAGTGTCAATTGCACTATTTCAGAAGAGGACGAACACTTTAGTGATCAATAACCTTCCAAATCACTTGAAGGTATACAATATCTACTCCTTGACAAGTAGGTAGTTGGTAACCATGGCTATGATCCTTATAAAATAATTGAATAATTAGGTTTGGGTGTCTACTGCATACATGAAGAAGGTGAATGATGCCTAGTCTCACTAGCACAACATAGGATCAGGAAGGAGTGTGGAATTTATTATTTGATGGATCCAAATCAAAGAATGGGAGTGAATACAGTGTTATGATTGTATCTCCTCTCAATCAAAGATATTATTATTATGTAATATTTAAATTTAGTTGTACCTCTAATATCATGGTCTATAATGGGAAAGAAATAAGGGTATTAATATTCTATAGGTTAAAGGAGATAGTGAATTAGTAACAAAACAAGTAAGAGGTCTGAGTGTAGCCAAGAATCCACTTATAAAGCCTAAAAACATAAGGTTTGGGACCTTATGGATGACTTTCAAGCATTTTACATTCACTCCATTCTTAGAGGAGCCAATCAACATGCAAAAAAGTTAGCTACCATTGGAGCATAGTATGATATTGTTGATGAGATCAAAGGAACTAAGGAGTAGCCCAAAATTAAGGTTATATGTAGGCCCTAAATTCCAAATATTGAGATAAGTTGGAAAGTTTCTGATAGTGATAAATAGATTATCTATTTCTTATAACATGAGGCAAAATTCTACCCAAAGAATCATGATAATTTGCAATGTTAATATGAGGACAAAATTATCCAATTGAGATCAAATAAGTTACCTAAGGGCTTGGTAACTATGGAGATCATATTTAATAAGGATGTTCAGCTAAGAAAATATAAGGTAAGCATTTATACTAGAAAGGAGCATTATGAATAAATTGTCATAGCTGAAGATAAGCTAATCAAGTTAGGAAAAGTGAAAACTAAGAATGAGAGAGAATCTTTCATAACATTATGCAGAGATTTTATGGAGATGTTTTCATGTTAATATCATGATTTTTAAGGGATTTGATCCTAATTTGTACAACATACCATAGAGCTAGAAGAAGATGCCAAACCTGTGAGATAGAAACAAAGACCAATCAACCCCAAGGTTTATATCCTTATGAGGAAGGTATTAATAAATCTAATTGAATATACTATAATATTTCCCATCAAACATTATACATGGGTGGCAAATCTTGTACCTATGAAGAAAAAGAATGGGGAGATAAGCTTGTGTGTAGATTTTATAGATATTAACAGAGTGCCATTGAGAGATCACTACCCTCTTCCCTCTATGGATAAAATTTTTCAAGGATTTTAAGGTTCACAAAGGTTTTCTCTACTTGATGGATACTCAGTGTATAATCATATATTTATCAAGGATCAATATCAATACAAAAAATTCTTCACAACTAAGTGGGGTACATATAGATTTAAGAAAATGGATTTTGGACTCTCTAATACTGAAGATACTTTCCAAAGGGAAATGGATTTAGATTTTCAATGATTCATTCGTGAAATGGTAATTGTTTATATTGATGATATTACTATGTTTTCTAAATATCCTAAAGATAATTTGACACATTTGAGATTGTTATTTGATAAGTGTAGATAATTTGGGGTCTCTTTGAACCCCCAAAAGTGTATCTTTGTAGTGCATGAGGGAAGACTTCTTGTACATGATATATCCAACGATAGAATTTCTATTGATCCTAAAAGAATAGATGTAATCCTTGATTTCTCTTTGCCAAAACACAAAAAGGTATTACAAAGCTTCTTTGGAAATGTCATTTTCATTAGGAGGTTAATACCTAGATTTTCTAAATTGGTAAGGCCACTAACTCACATGCTTAATAAATATCAAGGGTTATCATGGAACAAAGAAAGTAAGAGAAATTTTTAGGCCATGAAATAGACCATTAGTCAAGATCCTAGCTTTCTCAATCTTGATTTTACTAAATATTTCTTCATGTATTCCTTTTCCACATGTAACACAATTTTTTCCATGCTCAATCAACAAAACAATGAAGGATTGGAGAAGCCTATTACCTTTTTTAGTCCAGTATTGGAAGGGTATGATGATAAGTATACATTTTTTGAGAAACATGTCCTTTATATTATAAGAGGATTGAATACATTCATACATTTGGTCTCTATAAATAAGATATTTCTGATGGTAGCTCATCCTAATGTGAAGTATTTAATCCTTAACAAATATTTAAGTGAAATGAGGGTTGGTCGAGTGACCAAATGCATGAAATATGACATTGAATTTAAGGTTAAAGATATTGTCAAAGGTAGGGGAATTTTCCAACACCTTTCATCAGATATTAAAGAGTAAAATTAAGTGATTTTTTACTCCAAAACACTCAACATGTAATTTTAACTATCTCTCCTTCAAGCTGGACATAAAACATAGCAAAAATCCTCCAAATAGGAGAGTGTCTTATAGGCTTAGATAACATAAAGAGGAGACATTCTAGGCTGAAACCTATCCATTACATCTTTATTTATGGATTAATTTTCAAAATGTACATTGGAGGTATGTTTTTAAGATGTGTATAAAATAATCAAATAGACAAATTGTTAGAGAAATTTCATAATGAGCCTTTAGGTGGCTACTTTGCATCAAATACTATAACATTAAAGATCATAGAACTAGTTATTTTTGTCTTAATTTAAGACTCACATGTATGGGTTAGATGATGTTCTATGTGTGCAATTTTTACTGACAAATAGAGACTAGTTGCCATGCCTTTGAAACATATTCAAGTTGAGTAACCCTTCATGCAATGGGGTTTAGATTTCATTGGCATGATTCATCCTCCAACATATGATGGAAAGAAGTGGGTTTTAACAACCACATATTACTTTAATAGGTGGGTGGAGGTATTTACACTCAAAGAAGCAAATGGGAATTCAGTTTTAGAGTTTTGTGATAGCTTAGTGACTTGTTTTGGAGTCCCTTCAACAATCATATTAGATAACACTTTGGCTTTCACTAGTGTAAAGTTATGTGAATGGGATATTGATAATGGTATTTATATAAAAGCTTCATCAAAATACTATATTTAGGGTAAGGATTAATAGAATCCACTAATAAGAATTTGATTAGGATCATAAAAAGAATAATGGAAGATAATCATAGAAGATGGCATACCAAGTTGAAGACTACATTTTGGGAAGATATAATTAGTCCTAAGAAGGTCATTGGTCACTATTCTTACCTCTTGGTTTATAGAAGAGAATAAGGGCTTCTCATTTCATTAGAACTTCCAGTCTTAGAGCTTACACAATAGTTGGAGCTTATGGACAATGATGTAATAAAGGTAAGAATGAATGAATTAAGAGAATTAGAGGAAACTAGAGACAATGTTATGCACACTATGTGGTCCAACCAAGAAAAATTTAAAAAATAATTTGACAAGAGAGCTTCATCAAAGACTTTTCATCAAGGTTACATTATGCTCAAGTGGGATGAAATTGTGCCAATCTAGGTAAACATTCCAAATTTGATAGTCTTTGGAGTGGTCAATATGTCATTACTGGTTGTAAGGAAAGTAATTATTACCAATTATCTAAACTAAGTGGTGAGGATCTCCATATTCCTATAAATGGGATGTTCCTCAAGTATTTCTATTAGGAGATTCATCCTTTTGTACATAGTTGTAGTTTCATTACTTTAATTTTTGTTGCACATGCTTGATTAGTTGTTTTTTAATTTCAATTATTAGTTGTTCTTTCCTATTTTTTGTCTTGTTTGTTTATTTTGTGTTATGTATACAAGTTTTGATAGTTTTATAGTATAGTTCAAAGTTTTATATAGCAAAGAGATTTTAAATTTTCTTAACCAATAGGTTGGTCAACCCTTGTGAGTTACCAAAAATGTAGGCAATTTGGCTTGTCAAGGCCAAATGTCAACCATTAAAATTGAAAAAATTTCGTGATCATCATAGTGTTCTTAAATATCAAGTGAAGAGATTTTGTCTCAAGTGTCATGTCAATGGTGTCAAGTGTCATTATGAGCTTTTGATAGAGAATTCAAGTGGTTTTATGATCTAAAATGCCTTGATGGAGATGTATGAAAGGTGGTAGTTGATGACTCATAGATACATTCAATATTTTCAAGAGTAATGGTGAATAAGCCTTAAATAGTGGTTATGAACATATATAAAAGTCTCATGAAGTACTTTTAAGAAGGCAATAAGGTTCTTTTCCATGGTATTCATTAGCAATCTTCTTATGAAAGTATGTGTATATGGTCAAAAGTAAAGGTTTTGGCTTTAAATGATAAAATTAAACCTTAATTTGTCATTAAATCATTCATTATACTTTTAAACACCATCATATTCATGACATTACTTTACTCAAAAGCATCTCTTCATGCAAGCTAAAGCATTGTTTTGGCCCTCTAGAGCTCCCACGTGCCAAATTTGCTCATATATTAATGTAAAAGACTTTTCACTCATTATAATATCCTTTTTTACTCATAATATTCCTGTTTTTCCCCTAAATTGACAATTCAAAGATTTAGTTTGGAAAATATGAAAGATAAAGTCCCTTTTTCATGTATTTTCATGTAGGAGTATGGACTTGTACAAACTTTTTCATACTAAAAATGTCATGATAGTGAAGGTGAAGTCATTATAGGATTTCTAGAGAATATTCAAGGAAAAAGTACCACATACAAGCCCAAAACTAGATCCCATCATTCACCTTGCCTCTTTCCACATCAAGAGAACCCTTTAGGTTTGTAGATGGTATAGTCATGAGAGAGAAAATCAAGGTCTACAATTTTGGGTAGAGGAAGGAGTCTGATAGAGATTATAGCTTTGGTAATTGGTTCTTAGTTTTTCTCTCCCTATCTCCATCATGAACTATCCTTAACAAGTTAAGGCACTAACTATATCTTCTTCATCCAAGAAAATAACTAATTTTTTTATATTTCTCCTCATTTGGGCATCATGATAGAAAAATAGAAGTTTGCAAAGCTTTTGAGGAGTTTGAACCATCATTCCATGACATTATTTATCTTATTTCCACATGTGCAAGGTCATATAGATCTCAAGAAGATAAATCATTACAAATCTATAGTTTTCATGCAGTTTGGAGAAGTTGTACAATTGTTTTATTATTTTTTGGGAAAACTAGGGTCTGACTCAACAATAAAGGGTCTAGAATAAGGGGAAAAATCCAATCAAATATAGTAAAATATAGGTTTTGGATAATTAAATCAAATTAATTACATAGAGAGATAAATAAACCTATCTATAAAAATGGATTGAAATGAATGATTCAAGAGTTAAAAATTATGGTATAGGACTGGGACACTATCACAAATCAGGTTCTAGTCTTCATTTTATGATTAGATAGGAGCACCAAAATAAGACACTAGTGGCACTAGTGTTGTAGTCCACTTTTTTTTATATTTTCTAGGAGACTTGAGATTTTTGGGTTTTGTTCACTATGTTTGTATGACCCTACCTATGATGTTTTAAAGGTTGGAAGTCAATAGATCTTATTGTAGACCCATTTCAATATTTAAACCCTATATTTATCTACACACATACTAACAACAAATGCATCAAAAGAAAAAGGGAGAAAAAATAGGTTAGGAGAAGAATGATCACATGATCTATAACCCCTATTGTCTTGATCATTATGTACATTAACCCTCAAGCTAGGGTCTCAGATCAAATTTAGTTATTTCTTAGGGAACATGCATAACAACACACATGGTAGATACAAGAATGAAATTCTCCTAGGCCCTTCATTGATCAATCATGCAAGTCTATGAGTGATGCAAATGTTGAGCTATACTATTGACAGATGTTTATTATTTAATGTGCCAAAGAAGTAAGCATTAGATATAAAATACCTTGTGTAGTATTCTATATAAGAGACTCATTATTTTGAATTTGATATATTTATTTACATTTAGCCAACATTAGGAAACTTAAGGATGAAGGTAAGAAAGGGGTTGGGGCTTATTAAGTGAAAGAAACTAACTATTGGAGCTCAAAATGACCTTAGATAGGAGCACTAAAAATGGATACCCTAGGTTCCAACACTGTAGTCTAATCCCAACATTCCTGTCATATAGGCTTAGTACCTGGGGGGATGGAATAAGCATGGGAAATCTAACTAGGTTAAAGTGGAATGACTGTTTGAAAGGCTAGAGATGATTGGGAATAAGAAAAAAATGTGACTCAAGCATGAAACAAAACCAAGATGAGTAAAATAAAAGACATGTCTAAATGTGTGAATAAGGTTTATATTATCCAATCAGAGTCTCCTACGAAAGGACTATGAAAAGACATGATATGTGTGGTTACTTGAACAATTTAAGGTGTATACATTTTCCCCCATTTTATTCTAGTGATGCAATGAAATGAAGTACTAGAGTAAAAGAAAGAAAATAAAATGTGTACTTAAACCTACCTGCATGGAAATGAATGTGCTACAAAGGGTCAAACTCACTTCCTAGTTAGGGAAGTGGATAGTCAGATGAATAGTACTAGGAGAAAGAAATAATCCCTAAAATGGATGCCCCCTAGACTAAATTTGGAATTGTAATCGATGTAACATAGAGGAGAGAAATGCTTACCCCTTATATTGAATCTGATTAGAATGAGAAATGCCTAGAGACCCAAAACCAGTGTCTAACGTCTACACATAAACTCATGTAATATAGAATGTGTGTATAGAATCTATATGTTATGAATGGAAAAATATATCATGCCCCCACTCTAAATATATGAAATAGAACTAATAAATTCTTGAAGGCCCAAAAATAATTTCTATCCTCTATCTTACACAATCTCATGTAATCTAGGTCTGAGTAATATAATGGACCAATCACTACAAATGATCATATGATCCAACCTGGGTAAAACTAGGTATAATCTAAAAAATTTGTCAATATGTGAGAAGGTAATAGCATGTCATGCCATTTTATTTGTATAATCCTAGATGATGAAGAACATGATCATCTATGCCATGCCCCCACATCTAATATGTGAGTGATACATATTTATAATATGGTAATTTATATAACCACATTTAGTATGACCTATCTTACCATGTCCCATGTGCAAAACTAGAGATCAAAACACTACACTTTGCATTATGCCTATAATATGCTATCTAGTCTTGTAAAAATTTCATGTTATATGAAGTTATATGTGTGAGATGTGTAGTAGTGTACATGTCCCCAAATCTAGTATATGAATCTAAATTTGTATCAAATTCACAATGAATCCATATAATGTGACGCACTATATCTGACTACTCTATGTATCTATAAAGTAAAAGTATGTCCCACTTAATGTCTTTAGTAATGTTAATTGACTCATGTAATTTGAATCATTATATATTTTAACTTGTCTAAGCTAAATTTGATAATCTGACTACTAGATGTGTACAACACATGGTGTATCCATCCATGAGAGTGGATAAGCATGTTGGGTAAGTGTAGGAATAAGAATAATAGGAATGATGCCCCATTTTTGGGATAGGGATGAGATCCTATGATAGAGGAGTTTGACCCAAAATTGATGACTAGTGGTGTAATGATAAAATCAAGGTTGGTATAATTTGAATTGATTGAATGGTTATTTGATTGATTAGACTAATTTTTTTGAATTGGAATAAGTTTTTGATTGGTGATGATCAAGGTGTATGTTTGGGTATATGAGAGGTATAGATATGTGTGTGCCATATTAGGTATATCATATAGTAAGAAAGCAAGTCTCACATAATGTTGAGGGTATCATTATCATGATTTCATGGAATAAAATATTTTGTTAAATGGAGTTATGGGGTTCTAGTTATGGGTAAAATGGTATTCTTCTTTGAATGAAAAATTTGTTTGATATAGGAAAATTGAATTGATTCTTGATTCATTTGTACATTGACTAGGTTGATATTTTGAGCTCTAGAGTGAGAGATATGCCAAGGAGATGAGCACCTATTGTGACCCAATTTGAGTATTTGGTAGCCCAAGTGGAGGCTAGAGGTGATGTTAGCTTGGTGAGTAAGCTTAATGTTTGATTTTTGCCTATTTAGAATCCTATTTTTTATGTTTTTAAGTTGTTTAAAGTAGCCTAGGAAATTTTTGACTAGTTCTAGTGCTCCTATCCTACATCTAGCATTATTTTCCAAGATTCAATATTATTATCCAAGTTGAAACACTCTTATCTAGTGTTGAGATCTTGTACCCAACACTATTGTCCTAGAGGTTGAATTTTTTGAGTTATTGCTTTGTTTAGTTGCTATGGATGGGAGTGGATTATCGATTGCATATAGGATGCATAAGATTGTGTTAGTATAGAGGTGTATGGAACTATTTTTACATGAGGTAGGACTATGATTACCCACTTATACAAATATCTTTATAGGTTTACTTAAGAGGCATGTAGTGGTGGTGTGAGTATGGATACTTTATTGAATTATTGGGCTTATGAGCATATAGCAGTTGTGCAACTAATAAGATTATTGAGGGAGAGGTGGGCACCTCCATAGCCATTTAGAGAGTAGTGGATGAGTACATTAGCTATCCAATATTCTAGGATAGATCATTATAGATGAGTTTTAGATAGATTGGTGGTTTGATATATCATATGGAGACCCTATAAAGGATTCCTTATGTGGCTCAAGGATGGAGTGCAATTGTGGTATATGAGGATCAATTTTTGGTTACATGACTATTGGCTTACAATGTATGAGCACTTTTAGTATGAACTCATGACTAGATAGTTTAGGGTACCATAAGATATTCCCCCAATATCATGGGTATGGGTGAGGAGTGTACAAGCACTAGTGAAGATAGCAACTCATGGGAGGCTTACTAAGGATAAGTTAGCACCATTACCTTTAGATGTGTAGGATGTAGCTATAGATATTCTTGATATAGATGATGTTGGATGCACTAAGGCATATACTACATGGTAGGTTAGGCATCATTGGGATCCATTATACCCTGTTGATGGAGGGTATGCCCCTAAGTATGAGGATCTTACTCTAGTCTAGATGATGGGAGGTAAGCATTCATTATATTTGAATTATGTACAAGTTTATGCTTGTTTTATCTTGTTTTAAAAATGTATGTCTAACATAGTGTTGTACTTTTACATGTAGGTGGAGGGGAGGTGATCAAAATGAAGCACTTATTAGGGGAGGAGGTGGAGATGATGAGTAATGGGAGACTATCATTGACTCTACACTCTATGATCTTACACAACATGTACTTGATTATGCTTAGAGGAGGGTTTGATAGATCAAGTGAGAGTTACAATTAGTGTTTATGCTCATGTATTTGATAGGTCTATTATAGAGATGATTGCTTATGTTAGGGTAGTAAGAGAGAGAGAGAGATGAGCTAAGATTTGAGCTAAATAATCATATGATGCCTCAACCTAATTATGGATTAGTGAGCATGCAGATTATGGATGAGTACAAATATTTTTAAAGGTGGTATACAGACTTGCATGAGGAGCATGGGAAGTTATTAGAGTGAAAGAGTTGTTGTAAGAGGCATTCAAGATCTTAAGGAGGTGTGGGGTCATCAATTTCTCACCAAATGTTTTATTATTTTTTGGAAAACTAAGGTCTATCTCCTTAACAATAAAGGGTCTAGAATAAGGGAAAAAATCCAATCCAATATAGTAAAATATAGGTTTTGGATAATTTAATCAAATTAATTGCATAAAGAGATAAATAAACTTATTTGGAAAAATGGACTGAAATGAATGATTCAAAAGATATAAATTATGGTATAAGAATGGGACACTTCACAAATTAGGATCTGATCTTTGTTTTATGATTGGATAGGAGCATTGAAATAAGACACTAGTGGCACTAGCATTATAGTCCACTTTTTTTGCTATTATTTAAGAGACCTAAGCTTTTTGGGTTTTATTCATTGTGTTTGTATGACCCTACCTATGACATTTTGGATGCTAAAAGTCAAAAAAGATCATTGTAAATCCATTTCAATCTCCAAACCCTATATTTATCTACACATATACAAATAACAAATTCATCAAAAGTAAAAGGGAGAAAAACTAGGCTAGGGGAACAATGATCACATGATTTAGAACCCCTATTATCTTTATCATTTCCTACATTAACCCTCAAGCTAGGGTCTCAAATCAAATTTAGTTCTCCCTTAGGGAATGTGTATAATAAATGCACATGGTAGATGTAAAAATGACTTTCACCTAGGCCCTTCCTTGATCAAGCATGAAATTTTATGTGTGAGTCAAAATGCTAAGCTATATTATTTATTAATTTTTATTACCTAATGTGCCAAAGTAGTAAGTGCTAGATATAAAATGCTTTCTGTAGTGATTTATATAAGAGACTCATTATTTTGAATTTGAGAGTTTTATTTGCATTTGTACCAGATTTGGAAACTTAAATATGAAGCTAAGAAAGGGGTTGAGACTTATTAAGTGAAGGAAAATGACTATTAGAGATCAAAGTAACCTTGGATAGGAGCACTAGAAATAGACACCCTAGGGTCCAACACTGTAGTCCAATCCCAATGCTCCTATCCTATAGGCTAGGGACCTAGGGGGATAGAATAAGTATGGGAAATCTAACCAGGCTGAAGTTGAATGATCATTTTAAAGGCTCAAGATGACAAGGAATAAGCAAAAATGTGACTCCATCATGAAACAAGACCAAGATGAGTAAATTAAATACATGGATAAATGTGAAAAAGGCTTATATTATTTAATTAGAGTCTCCTATGAAAGGACTATGAAAAGACATGATATGTGTGGTTGCTTGACCAATTTAGGGTGTATACAATAGTTCAAAGGTTAATCCATGGTTATAAAAATCCATCATGACATGGTTTGTAGGTGTCCTTCATGTTCAAGTGTTCTTAATTCAATATTCTCAAATATTCCTCAATATACCAAAGAAAATAAGGCATCAAAATGCTCTCAATATATTCATGAAGCCTTATTTTATCAAATATTAATGAAAGTTAGCATTCATTAAGGTTTTTTGATGATTCCTAGATTTTTATTCTTGGTAGTATATGCTTGTCAAAAAACTCCAAAATGGTATGTCAACTTGAGGCATATGCCTATGATTCTCTAATTTTATTCATGAATATCAAGGTTATATATTCATGTTCATTCTAATATCCATCATGTTTCATCCCCAAACATAGTCTTCACATTGCCTTTCATCACATTTCAAACCTTTTACTCCATCTCCATTCACATTTCTATGTCAATCACCATATTATCACTATTCACTCACTATAATCACAACTTCCATTTTGAAAGGGTCAATAATGTTGGATAAACACAATGGTATTCAATAATGTTTAAAAAATCCTAAACCTTGCTAGACTGAGATGAATGATCACCTATAGCCAATGAAAATATAGTCAAGAGTTTTCATGGAAAGTTGTAAGAAAGGAGGGGCTAAAAGATATATCATTGAAGGTATTTTATTAAAATATCTCCTAAAGTTGAAATGAATTAATTAAAATCTCATAAATAATGATTTTTGGCCTTCTTAAAGTCTAATTCCACCTTTTTCCATAGTAAGGAACCCTACACAATCATATATAATCATCATAAGAAGAGATGAGATCAAGCATGCAGAAAAGGAGAAGTTTAGGTATTTAAAGATAAAGTATAACTCAATAATAACTTCAAGGGAAGGTGATGCATTAGAGTAAAATTAGAATAGGTTTACTTATGTTTTTGTAAGACCTAAATCTTGTCTCAATCCATACAAGAACTAATCTTTCACACACAGTCAAGCTTATATTGAAGAAAAACCTATGTTCAAAAGGTTGGAGTGATGAGTATGGAAAAAACAATGTGATAAAGTTATTTTAATAAAAAAATTCTCAAAGGAACACCCTTGTATGGATCAAACTAATGTTAAGACATGTTTTCATGTAAATAAACACCTACAATAGGGTTTAAAGGTCTTTAGAGTATGCAAACTTGAGTCACATTAAAACTATGAGAAGGATATTATTATGCCTTGAAATTGACTAAGGTTTATGCCTATATTTTATATAATTTAAGATGGTTAGGAATGACAAAACTTAGGTCTAAATTAAAAAAAAATTGTCACAGTCAGTCACCTCAGTCAAACTGTCGTCTATAGCCTTCTTAACACAAGATTATCTCCAAGTTACAAAAAGGATTAAATCACAATATTTTATGGGAGAGTTTCATGGTAAAATGGAGGATTCATAAGGAAAATGAATATGTGAATAATTTCAAGGCATGTAGAAGGTTATCCTAGAAAAAATTCTCTTCGATATCAACCTTGAAATGCTCACATACAACCACACTAGGGTAAATTGTATTGACACATTCACATACCCTCTACAAGTGTAGTTCAAGATAAATCCATTAAATAAGGAAGATTATGAATTAAAATATGTTTTAAAATAACAAATTTATATCTTTAAACCTTCATCTAGATCAATATCTCCACTAAAAGTACTGCCAACTCATGAAGCTACAGTACACATGCCTATGTACAAAATCAAGACTATGTAGGAGCCTGAGAACACTATTTAAAAAGAAACATGATAAAGAAAGAGATGAGATAAAGTTTTAAAGTGACTTAGGAGGTATATAAGGTGATAAATCATGGTTTAATGGATATAAAACATTTCAAATTCCCTGATCATCTCCTACATTAGTGTTAGTAAGATAGTCTTAATGAGGTTTCTTGAAGAGATATAGTATGATGATAGGTTGCATAGGTTCTTGGTTCAAGAAGTGAATAAATAAGAGATGAATAATTGTAATAGGTTATTTTCATGGACTAATAAAATCCTATCCATAATTATTAGACTCAAATACAAGGTGATACAAGGAAACTTAGTTATGAACTTATGGAACATGAAAACGCAAGCAACATAAGCTTCTTTTGGAAAAAATGCATTTATAGGCCTATATAGGTAAGACACAACTATGAAAATTTTTAGAGGAGGTGATAATGAGTGGTTATAACTATATATGGTATTATATATTTCACATAAATAGTGGAATCATCCACTCTTTTGTCACAATCATATGATTGACTCTTGACAGTTAGAGTTGGATCTAGGAGACCTTATTAGAGGGCTATAAGATTTGACAGAGGGTTTGAAGTTCATGATAGGTTTTATCAGGAAATGTAAGAAAATTTATAATTCTTTAAACACCTGATAATAATTATCACATTTTTTATTTCATGCAAATATGCCCTTGAGGGCTAAAATAGGTAGAAAGGCCTAAAATGCTTAAGAGAGCCTACCACCATTTTGAACTCTTCCATGATATTTATCTTCATTTTATGAGAATTGAAATATTTTTTATAATCATTTAAATCCTATAATATTTTTTGGATTATAAATAATACAAAAAACTTGTCTTATTTTACTCTTAAACCTTACTTTCTACACACATAGTCTAAGACAACCAGTCAAGGAACCACTTCACCACATAGACATCTTGATGCATATTTTAAATGGGAGATTGTGTTTATCATGGGTATTGAAGGGGAAAATATAATTCATATCTATGGAAATATTTTTTCCATCATGATTCCATACACTATGAACCATTGTTAAGAATTTGTGGACCCCTAAAACCCTTGTAAAACATTAAAACCTACTTGAAGGACTAAAGAGGACTAAATGTGCATTCAAATGATATTTTTAAGATATTAAATGATCTTGATGGTCATATAAATTTTTTTGAGCCTCTCCATAACCTATTGGTTGGCATGTACATGACTCTTACTATATGTACTAGGCTAAATAAGGCTATTTAGATCATATAAGCAAGAAAATTAAGGCTACTTACACATTAAATGAGTTATATAATCAATATGAGGTTTTAAATTTCATAAATAACATTTATACAATCATATATATGGTTATGACCATTTTGACAAATAAATGGGTCTATAGGTTAAAATAAGAAGCTATGTGTATACAGGTTGAAGGTGGATGGCTGGATAAAGCCAATTTCATGACTCCAAAATACCTCATATAGATTATTCAGGTCCTATACACTATATAATATCCTTTAAACTCAACATAAGGTAAAAATATTAAGGAACCTTGCATACACATATACCTAGTTATTGACTTCATGAGATAGTACCATCAATAATGGGTAATAAAATATAAAATTAAGGTAATGATGGCACTCCCAACATTTATCAGAATCACCATAAATTCATGAGAGATATTTATGCCAATTTTTAGTCATATATGAAGTGGCATGACTAATCATTTTGGACTCAAGATACCAAAATGATTTAATAGTTTTGGGAATAATGGAGTTTTATTTCTATTTTAGTTAAGGGTCTAGATTAATAAATTAGTAAATAATATTGAAATAATTATAGTCCTAATTTTTATATTTTATTTATATTTTTGACCTTTCTAAAAATATAAATAAATTAGGATAATTATAACTTATCTTAAAATAGGCTGAGATGACTATTACAGGGTCTAAAACTAGCTATGTAAGACTAGGACAGTGTCATAAATTAGAATCTAGATTTTGTTTTGTGAAAGGATAGGATCATAAAAAACAAAACACCCTTGGGTATAAATTTATTATCTTCTTCTATCCCTATTTTCTAAACTACTCATAAATACCTTTTTTTTTTTGTTCTTTGCATTGTTCCTATGTGAGCCTACCTATGAAATTTCAAGTGTTGAATGTTGATGAAACTCACTATAGAGATGATTTAATATTCAAACCCTAACCCTCCATCATGATTGATGAAAAATATTTGAATCACTTGAAAATGGGAGGTTTAGTGTGTGTAATATGCACTAAACATGTGATCTACACCCTTATGTGGGCACACTACATACATACCAATAATTTGAAGAGTGATCAAGCCATATGTAGTTCTCCCACTTGATGTGCTTTGTGAAATAGTGTGATGAAAATGCAAAAATTTCAAATTAATATTTCTTGAGGTGGATAGGGATTGTTGTGAGAGTTTTAATGTGTTTTCATCAATGTTAGGTGACTATATGTAGAGAATAGGAAAGTTTCCCTTATTTGTTTTCTTTTATTCTTGCTTTCTTTATAATATTTGTCACCTCCCTTTTGTAAATAAACTTTGAATGGGATTTTATAAGGAAAAATTGGTCATGGGTTAAATGTATTCATGCTAGGTCAACATGATGAAGGATAGGAATCAAATGGAAATGACCATTTGAGCTTTAAATGTGATTGGAAAAGAGCACTAAAAATGGGACACCCTAGGGTTTCATGCTATAGTTGAGGTATGTCACTCATGTCCTATAGGATTAGGACTTGGGGGATAAAATTATCCTAGGAAATAGAGTATGGCTGAGCTAGAATGACTATTTTAATAGCTAAAAATGATTAGAAATGAGTAAAAAGGTATCTATAAGGGTCATAAGAGCATGCAAGAAGGACCTATGAAAAGGGTGTCACAAGCCACACTTAAGCTACCAATTTGAACATTTTATATGACTACATTTTCTCCTTCTTATTATAGTGATGTAGTAAAGTGAAATACAAGGATAAAGGAAAAGTAGAAAGTGCACCTAAACTTATCTACAAGGGTAAAGCCCATGAATCTATGTGATTTTGAGTGTGTGTAGAGAGAGCACATCATAAAGTGTAAACCTACAAAAGAAAACAAATATTAGATCAGTTCTTACTATATACATGATATCTAAAATAAGAACATATAAAATTTGGGTAAAATAAAGATAAAGAGAAAGGAATTAATACACCTCATTGGGTATGTGAACCAATACAAAACCTATTGTGATGATGAGTGATGTTAAGAAATGCTAGGTATGTGTTGAACCAAGATTAATATCATGAATGGAGCTAAGTGATAAATTCCTCAAGAGTGGCTCACAAATGCAAAGGCTAGCCCTTTGGATCCATCATCACCCACTAAGTGAAGTTATGTGATCATACATGTGTTAATCAATCTTTGGACTATGTGTCCAATCCTTCTGAGTAGGTGGCTCAAGAATATAAAGGCTAGCTAGTCCTTTAGCTCAATAATTTCCCACTAAATGTGGAACTATGAACTGATACTAGTATGAATGTGTGTCATATGATATGGCTCCTAAAACCCATGAATTATCTATAATCTAACAATGTGACATGGATAGCCAAATATGTACTAGAAACTAGGCCAATCTTGGCCACTTTAAAAGGTGGAGATTAGGCTTGTATAAAATCCACTCCAAAACTAGGAACTAGGCTTATGTGAAAGCCACTCAAGAATGATTCCAACCAACTACATATGGAATAAGTCATGCAAATGCTAATAATATATGGGTAATGTACTAAACTTGGAAATAAAATAAAGCCAATATGTCACACACATTGCTCCCAAACACAAGTGTATGTAACATGGATTCTAATCTAGAAGTTATATCAACTACCCATTCTAAAAATGGAAGTGAGATCCATCATGTCATGCATGATTCCCCCTTATATCTTGATTTTTTGAGATAAATTATATTGAAACTACTGATTTTGAACTGTATTATAGCTGACAAAATTATAACTAGACTTACCTTTTTGCCTATTTCTAGAAAATATAGGTTTTTTATATTTAGATAGGAGCACAAAAAATAAGACACCTTGGTATCTATCACTATATTCCAAGTCTAAAACTCTTGTCCTTTTCTTCTTTTTATGACTATTCTATGTTCATCACTATTTTCCTAGTCTAATCTAGTGTGTTTGGGTTATGGTTGCTGTTCTGAGTGTTCTAAAAACTAATTTATTTTTACTAATAAGAGGTACTCCTATTTATTTCCCCCTCTTCTAAGGGTATGAATTAATACCCTATAGTGATTTACCTTAGAATAAATAGCCCTACAAGTGTGTAATGTTGTGAAATACATGATAGATCATTAATAATAAAAAAGATGTCTCAAGATATAACATAGTTTATATTAGAGATTATTAGATCAATAGGGATATGCCTAGATAGATGTAACAATGTAATAACATGTGAAACATATTTAATTAAAACTATAAATGTTAGTTGTTAGTTTTCAAGGAGGGATGGAACATGATTTCCATCATGTCATCCGAGAAAGAAAGATAATGCATGATGTGGATCATAGCATTGTAAATAGTGAGAACCAAACAAGAAAAAAACACACAAGGTAAGAAGTAAGAATCATACAAGAGTATCCAATGGTACAATAAAACAAGGGACATGGTCACATGTCATTCAAATTGGCAAATCAAGTAATATAAGGCATGTTCAAATGCCCACATACACATACAATTAAAAACAAGCAAAGTTGGCATGAGGGCCATAGGCACATGGAAGAGTAAAATCAAATGACATTGGCAAATGTCCTAAGGCACACACAAGAATAGAATAAAAGGACATTGAAAATTTTCTTAAGGCACACACAAGAAAAAAATAAGAAATGATAAATGCAAACACATCTAGTTACTCAAAGCAAGAAAGGAAGGCATGTAAATGTTAGAAATATAGTTGCATCTAACAAATCAAAGAAAAAAGTGAAAGTATGTAAGACATGGAGTAAAATATTAGGTGTATGCTAATAATTAAATAAGTTTTATATACTAGTGAATCTTGATATATTAATTTGTGTAATCTACTAAGTAATGTACATCAACATGATAAATAGAGTGTGTGGTGTAGGAATGACATAACTTGGATGGTGTAGTCATGTAGAAGATGCCCCTAGTGGGTAGATATGTCAATTTATATCTAAAATGTATAGGTATTATTTTCCCTTGATGGGTAGAGTGAAGTAATAAAGGATCTATATGTCACTACACACACTCAAAGAAGATCAAGTGAAGTATATTAATGTAGATAAATTGGCAAACAATAGCATAAAAATGAAAAATGTAAGTCTAGCATGGTAGTATAAATGTAAAGCATGGATAATGCATTAAATCAAAATGTTTTTTGGATTTTGAGTTATTTTAATGTTCTTGTATTTTGAAATTTTATATTAATTTTTCTATTTTTTAAATAAGATATATACAATCAATCATAAGGAGAATGTGTACGAGAAATTGAAAAGAATCTATGTACAATTAATCATAAGGAGAATATGTACAAGAAATTGAAAATAAACCATGTAAAATAAATATTTAGAATAAATGATATTAACTAATGAGTCTCATGAGAGACTCCCTATCATGGTGTCTTGTGTCAAGGAGAGGGATCATGCATGATCATGAATCATGATGGAAGGGATGAGATTGTGACTTTGAAATATATGTATGTTGCAAATGCTCTAAAAATTTTATAGTGGAAACTAACTATGGTTTTCCCATATAACTCTAAGAATTGGATGCAATTATAGGACTCTTAGGGACCCATCTGGTAGTCAAAGAATCTCTCTAATCATGTGCTCTATGTGTAAAATCATGAGATCTTAATGGTACTACCCTTGGTGTGAATATTGTATCTAGAAATTATTTATAGTCCTAAAACTATGTTTTCCTAAAATAGGCCTCTATATAAGTGTATGAATTCATATATTTTGGTGAGAAAGGCCTTGACTATGTCTGAATTTGAATTGGAGGAAGAGCTGTAACTAGTGGAGAAGTTAAAACTAGTGACTGTAGAGTAGTATATGGCTCTGAAGTGGGGAGTGGTAACTCATATACAACTCCACCAATTGTAACAACCTTATTATTATGAATTAATTTTATGCATCTATGAATTATATAAGGTATTACATGAAGTTTCTAAATCCATGGTAAACTAAGCAACATATCGAAGACTCATGCATTGGGAACAATAGTAAATGGTGTCACCAAATGTGTTAAACCAAATTATAAAGGAAGTAAAATCTCACCCAATGAAATATTTATGTGCCCATTGAATCCACTAATAACTATGTCCATCAAGGTAATATCCTACTCTGACTATCCCAAATGTTATAATATTTTCATAGTATACATGCTCACACTAGCTCCATTATCTATGAGAACACTACGAATGGGATAATGATTAATATAAGCTTTGATAAAGAGTGCATGGTAATCTAAATCATTCATAATTATCTCCTTCTCTAAGAAGGATATGGAAGGTCTAGTTGGAACTTTGGAATTATACACACTGATCATGTTTCTCAAAGGATGTGTCTCAGTTGAAGATGTCTGATATGTAACTAGTGAAGGGTGTGCATGATATGCATGATGGACACCTGATGTATCCCATGTATCTTATTTAAAATGTTTTGGGAAGGTATCTAAGAAAATTTTTAAAGCCTTATCCAATGTTTTATTTACTTGAGGAAGCTCAACTAGAGAGCCAAAATCAATAAAGTTACCATCTATCAAGTCATGTATCTTGTGTTTCAAATTGATGCATCTATTTGTTGTATGGCATGGTGCCCTATAAAAATTGTAAAATGCATTATGATCACATCCTCATAGAAGAGGATTTTTTGGATCAACTTTTCAAATAGGAGGGAGAGATATGATATTACATTCCAATAGCTGCTATAAGACTCTAGCTAGAGATACTAATAGATTGGTAAAAGTTTGTCAAGGAGGTGTTGATAAAACCACTCACTAAGGGGGGTCTAAAGTTGCATTAAATATAGGTTGATTTTTAATTTTTATATCATTAACCTTTATTTTATATGTGACTTTATTATTACTCTTGTTTACTATTTTTGATATGCTTGTGTACTACTATTTACACATTGAAATTAATTTGACTTCACTTTCCTTTAGTGTATGGCATAACTCAGTGAAGGAAGAGAACCTTTTGAACATTATTGACTCATGTAAATATAGAAGAAGAATCTATTTGAAGAGATATTGTAATTTTTGATTGGCCATGGGGTTAGTCATTTTAGCTAAGATATTCTTATATCAAAAAACATAATATGTGAGATGTTAATTTGATCATTGTTTCTAATATGAAATTTGAGCATAAGAAACCTTGTCACCTATGTTAATGATGAAATGAGATAGTAACATGTTAGATAAAGGATTGTATGCATTAGCCAACTAATTTGATAGACTATAAAACCATTGTAGAACATAATCCTTTAAATTCCATGGAAATATTTTGGTTAGTAACTAGTCGTTTGGCACATAGTCCAAGTATGCTACATGAAAAGTTCTCAAGTGTGTCTCTAGATCAACCTTACCATCATATAGAGTGAGCTTTGGTTGAAAAAAACATGGTGTCAAGGGTGTAGAAGCAATATGATGTGCCAATGGTGTATGAAGTAGATAAAAATAATCCAAAGCCTATGTTAGTCTAGAGGCACCTCACTCAAGATGTAGTACCTTATATTGAAGATATTTTATCTCTTTCACAAGAGAAACCACATCGGGAGACAAAGATGTACTAATCATAACTAGTGGCACCCCATAGGAAGTTAGGTTATAATATGGGGCTGTTGAGACATAGTTACCCCCATAATGTCATTTGTAATTGGTTATTTTGAAAGAATGGAAGACTCAAATTACTTAGCCTTTTTAATTTCCATGATAGATTGTAAGATAAGAGTATGATATCAGGGTTGTTCCCTAAGTATTTATATATAAAAAATTAAGATCAATTATTTGTTGATGACAACATCATTATCAAGAATAGGTGGAAGTGGATTAAGAACCTAATGTGGTGGGTCATGAACATCAGTGTGTGTATCATCATTATTATTCTCATACTGCTCATTTTCAAAATTATCCTCATGGGAATTAAATGTAATCTATATGTGTAGGATCTATAGAAAGAAGTTGAGTTGGTTGTTTATCCATGGCATATGGTCAAGTTGAAGGAATCTAGATGAATTCAGGAGGGTTGCCACTAAGTCTTTCACTTTGTCTCAAAGGAAGAGATGAAAGGAGCTTAGATGACATAAGGAAAACAATTTGAATAATGAAAGAGAAGATTAAACAAATATAATCTAAACAATGAACTAGAATATGCATAAAAAGGATACGAATCTCATAAACATATAAGGTGATATTTCAAAAGCATGGGACCTAATATATGCAACTAGGGTTTATGGAAATAATTTACTAAAATTATTATGGTAAATTTTAAAAATAAAATTTGAAATTTTAATGTATGTAAGGTGATATCACAAGAAGCAAAGGGACCTAGTAAATTCAACTAGGGTTTGAAAGAAATAATTTTTAAAACTACTAAAGTAAATTTTAAAAATTAATGTGAAATTTTGATTTAAATATGTAGGAAAAATTTAGAAAAATACTAAAAAAAATACTGGGACCTAGTATAGGCAACTAGGGTTTGAAGGAAATAATTTTTAAAATTATTAAGGTATTTTTAAATTTTAAATGGAAATTTTGATTTAAATATGCAAGAAAAAAATCAAAAAATAGTGGAAAAATACCAAGACCTAGTATAGGCAACTAAGGTCTAAAGGAAATAATTTTTAAAATTTATTAGAAATTTTGATTTAAATATGCAAGAAAAATTTTAAAAATTTGGAAAAATCAGCAAGTAATTATCCCCAGGGGTTTTTGTGCACAAACAAAATAAGTCAAGTTCACCAAATGATTTAAAAATTTTGGGAATAATGGAGTTTTATTCCTATTTTAGTTAAGGGTCTAGATTAATAAATCATAAAATAATATTGAAATAATTGCAATCTTAATTTGTATATTTTATTTATCTTTTGTACCTTTCTAAAAATAACAATAAATTAGGAGAATTATAACTTGGCTTAAAATAGCCTGAGATGACTATTGCAGTGTTTGAAACTGGCTATGTAGGACTAAGATAGTATCATAAATCATAATCTAGATTTTTTTTTGTGAAAAGTTAAGACCACTAAAAATAATACACCCTAGGGTCTAATGTTATTTTCCACTTCTACCCTTGTCCAAACTACTCATAAAGACCTAATTTTTCTAGGTTCTTTATGTTGTTATTGTGTGAGCCTACCTATGAAATTTTAAGTGTTGAATGTTGATGGAGCTCACTATAGAGATTATTTAATATTCAAACCCTAATCCTCCATCATACTTGATGAACATCATTTGAATCACTTAAAAAGGGGAGTTAGTGTGTGTAAGATGCATTGAATGTGTGATCCACACCCCTTGTGTGGGCACACTACATACATACCAATACTCTAAAGAGGGACCAAGCCATATGTAGTTCTTCCACTTGATGTGCTTTGTGAAATAGTGTGATGTAGATGAAAAAATTACAAATTGAGAGTTATTAAGGTAGATAGGGACTAGTGTGAGATTTTGAATGTGTTTGAAGCTATGTTAGGTGACTGTATGCAGAGAATAGGAAAGTTAGCCTTCGTGGTTTGTTTATATTCTTTCTTGATTTGTAATATTTGTCATATCCCTTTGTAAACAAACTTTGAATGGAATTTTATATAGAAATATTGGTCATGGGTTAAATGTATTTGTAATAGGCCGACATGATGAAAGATAGGAATCAAATGGAAATGACCATTTGAGCTCAAAATGTGATTAGATAGGAGCACTAAATTTGGGACACCTTAGGGTTTGGTACTATAGTCAAGGTATGGTGATCCTATCTTATAAGTTCAAAACTTAGGTGATAGAACTATCCTAGGAAATAGAGTATGGATAAGCTAGAATGACCATTTGAAAAGCTAAAGATGACTAGAAATGAGCAAAAAGTTATCTAAAAGGGTCATGAGAGCATCCAAGAAGGACCTATGAAAAGGGTATCATAATCTGCACTTAAGTTACTAATTTGGACATTTTATATGACTATATTTCCCATCCCCCCTTTATTCTATTGATGCAATAAAGTGAAAAACTAGGATAAAGGAAAATTAGAAAGCATACATGAACTTATTTGCAAGGGTGAAGCTCATGAAGTTATGTGATGTTTAGTGTGTGTAGAGATAGCACATCATGAAGTGTAAATATGTAAGAGAAAAAAATAGTAGATCAGTTCTTACTAGATATGCTATATCAAAAATAAAAACATACAAAAGTTGGGTAAAATAAAGACAAAGACAAATGAATGAATACACCTCACTGGGTATGTGAACCAATACAAAGCCTATTGTGATGTTGAGTGATGTTGAGTAATGTTTGGTATGTGTTTAACTAAGAGTAATATCACAAATGGAGCTAAGTGCTCAATTCCTCAAGAGTGGATCAAGAATTCAAAGGTTAGACCATTTGGCTCCATCATTTCCCATTAAGTGAAGCTATGTGATAATGAATGTGTTAATCAATGTTTGGACTATGTGTCCAAAGCCTCTGAGTAGGTGGCTCAAGAATATAAAGGCTAGCTATTCCTTTGGCTCCATCATTGTCCATAAATTTTGGAACTATGAACTGATATCGATATGAATGTGTGTCATATTAGATGGCTCTTAAAGTCCATAAATTCTCTATAATGTAATAATGTGGCATGGATAGCCAAATATGTATTAGAAACTAGGCCAGTCTTGGCCACTTTGAAAGGTGGAGATTAGGCTTGTATGTAAGCCACTCTGAAACTAGTAATTAAGCTTATGTGGAAGCCACTCAAGAATAATTCCAACCAAATATAGATATAATAAGGTACACAATTACTAATAATACTTGGGAAGTTTACTAAACTTGGAAAGAAAATAAAGCCTATGTGTCAAGCACATTACTCCTAATCACTACTATATATAACATGGATTTTGTCTAGAAGTTATACCAACTGCCTAATCTAAAACTAGAAGTGAGAGGCATCATGTCATGCATGATACCCCATATATATATATATATATATATATGCATATATATATATATATTCATTCTCTAAAAAAAATTGTACTAAAACTATTGATTCTAAATTATACTGTAGCTGACAAAATTGTAATTGAACTTACCTTTTTACCTATTTCTAGAAAATCTAGGTTTTTTTGTTGTTTGGATAGGATCATAAAAAATAGGACACCTTAGTGTTTGGAATTTTATTCCAAGTTTGTCACTCTTGTATTTTTCTATTTTTGATGATTTTTCAATTTTCATCACTATTTTATTGGAATACTTTACCTAGTTTGGGTTTTGGTTGTTGTTCTAAGTGTTTTGAAAATTATTTTTTTACCAGGTAGAGGCTCTAATCTCTATGACAAAACCCCTATTTATTTCCCCATTTTCTAAGGTTATGAATGAAGATCCGTTAATGATTTCCCTTAGAATAAATATCCTTTCAAGTGTGTTATGCTATGAAATACATGATATAGCATTGATAATAAAAAATTTGTCTTAAGATATAGCATAGTTTGTATTGGAGATTTTTAGATCAATAAGGGTTTGCCTAGATAGATGTAACAATGTAATAACATGTGCAGTATACTAAATTAAAATTATAAATGTTATTTGTTAATTATCAAGGAAGGATGTAATATGATGTCTATCATGTTATACAAGAAAGAAAGATAATGTATGATGTGGATCATGGCATTGCAAATAGTGAGAAGCAAACAAATAACAAGCACACAAGGCAAGAAGAAATAAGCATACAAGAGTGGCCAAGGGGCCTAGAAAATAAGGGACATGGGCACTTTTCACTCAAAGTAGGAAATAAATTAATACAAGACATGTTCAAATGCCCACATACATATATAATTGAAAACAAGTAAAGTTGGCATGAGGGCCATAAACACATAGAAGAGTATAAGCAAAGGACATTGGAAAATGTCTTAAGGCACACACAAGAATAGAAGGACATTGAAAAATGTCGTAAGGCACACACAAGAGACAAAATAGGAACTGAGAAATGTAATCACATCTAGCTACTCAAATCAAGAAAGGAAGGCCTATAAATGCCAAAAATACAGTTGCATCTAACTAATCAAAGCAAGAAGTGAAATTATATAAGACATGGAGTACAAGACTAGATGTATGATAAGAAATACAAAAGTGTTATATACTAGTGAATGTTGATAGATTAATTTATGTAATATAGTAAGTAATGTATATCAACATGATAAATAGAGTGTTTGGTATAGGAATGACATAACCTAGAATGTATAGTCATGTAAAAGATGCCCCTAGTGGGTAGATATGTCAATGTATGTCTCAAATGTAGAATTAGGATGCCCCCTCAATGGGTAGAGTGAAGAAATCAAGGATCTGGATGTCACTATACACACTCAAAGAAGATCAAGTGAATTATGGTAATGTAGATAAATTGACAACCAATAACATAGAACAACAAAATATAAGTCTAGCATGGTAGTAAAGTGTAAAGCATGGATAATGCATTCAATCAAAATGTTTTTGGTGTTTTGAGTTATTTAAATTTTTTTGTATTTTGAAATTTTATATTATTTTTGATATTTTTGAAATAATCTATGTACAATCAATCATAAGGAAAATGTGTACAAGAAATTGAAAAGAAGCTATGTACAATCAATCATAAAGAGAATATGTATAATAAATTAAAAAGAAGATATGTACAAGAAAGAATGAGAATAAATAATACTAACCAATGAGTCTCATGAGAGACTCCCTATCATGGTATCTTATATCAAGGAGAGGATCATGTGTGATCATGAAACATGATGGAAGGGCTAATATTATGACTCTAAAAGCTATGTATGTTGTAAATGCTCTCAAATCTCTATAGTGAAAATTGATTGTGGTGTTACCATATAACTCTGAGAATTGGATGCAACTGTAGGGATTTTAATGACCCATATGGTAGTAGAAGAATCTCTCTAAGCATATGCTCTATGTGTAGAATCATGAGATCTCAATGATACTACCCTAGGTGTGAATATTGTAGCTAGAAACTATCTAGAGTCCTAAAATTATGGTTTCTCTAAAAGAGGCCTTTGTGGAAGTGTATGAACTCTCTATGTTGGAAAGGAAGGCCTTAACTATGTCTAAATTTTAACTAGAGGAAGAACTATAACTAATGGAGAAGTTAAAACTTGTTACTCTAGAATAGTAGATGGATTTAAAGTGGGGAGTGGTAACTCATATGGAACTCCACCAACTATAAAACCTAATTAGCATGAATGAATTTCATACATCTATGAACTATAGAAGGTACTATATGAAGTTTCTAAATCCATGGTTAACCAAGCAACATATCGAAGACTCCTGCACTGGGAACAATAGTAAATGGTGTGGCCACATGTGTTGTACCAACCTATCGAGGAAATACAATCTCACCTAATTAACTCTTTATGTGCCCACTGAATCCACTAATAACTATTTGTTGGGGCACTATCCTATTCTGAATATACCAAATGTTACAATAATGTCATAGTGCACATGTTCACACTAGATTCATTTACTATGAAAACACTATAAATGCGATGATGGTTAATGTAAGCTCTAATAAAGAGTGCATGGTAATCTAAATCATCCTCAAGTATCTCCTACTCTGAGAAGGAGATCAAAGGTCTAGTAAGAACTTTGGAATTATACACACCAATCATGTTGTTCAAAGGATGTGTCTCAACTTAAGGTACCTGATATGTATCTAGTTAAGGGTGTGCATGATATTAATGATGAACACCTAATGTAATCCCTTATTTATTTTTTAGAATGTTATGGGAAGGTATTTGAGAAAAATTTTAAAGCCTTATCTTGTGTTTACTTTGTCGGAGGAGGCTCAATTGGAGTACCAAGATCAATAAAGTTATCATCTATCAAGTCATGTATCTTGTGTTTCAAACTAATGCATCTATTTTTTATGCGGCATGGTTCACTATGAAAATTTTAAAATTCATTCTGATCATATCCTTTTGGAAGATGATTTTTTTGATCAACTTCTTAAATAGGAGGAAAAAATATGATATTACATTATAATAACTATTATAAGACACTGGCTGAAGATATTGATAGATTGGTAAAAGTTTACCAAGGAGGTGTTGATAAAACCATTCACTGAGGGGGCTTTAAAGCTACATTAAATTTAGGTTTATTTTGACTTTTACTATCATTAACCTTTATTTTGTATGGGACTTTACTATTACTCTTATTTATTATTTCTTATATACTTGAGTACTTGAGTTTACCATTAAAATTAATTTGACTTGTCTTTCCTTTAGTGTATGGTATAACTCAATGAAGGAACAGAACCTTTTAAACATTACTGACTCATGAAAAGTTGGGAGAAAACTCTATTTGAAGAGATATTTTAATTCTTGATCGGCCATGGGGCTAGTCATTTTAGCCAAGATAGTCTTATATCAAAGAACATAATTTTTGAGATACTCATTTGATCTTTGTTTTTATTATGTAATTTGAGCATAAGAAACTTTGTCACCTATGTTAATGATGAAATGAGCTAGGAACATGCTAGCTAAATGAATGAATGCATTGATCAACTAATTTGGTAGACTATAAAACCATTGTAGAGAATATTCCTTTAAACACCATTGAAATATCTTGGTTAGTAACTAGTCATTTGGCACATAAACCAAGCATGTTGTGTGAAAATATCTAAAGTGTGTCTTCGAATCAACCTTACCATCATATAGAGTGAGCTTGGGTTAAAAAAAAAATGGTATCACAAGCGTAGAAGTAATATGATGTGACAATGGTGTATGAAGTACAAAAAAAGAATCCAAAGCTTGTGTTTGTCTAGAGGCACCTTGCTCAAGATATAGCACCTTAGATTGAAGAGATTTTATCTCTTTCACAAGGGTAACCACATCAGGAGACAAATATGTAATAGACATAACTTTTGGTGCCTCATAAGAAGGTTGGGATATTATATGGGGTTGTTGAGACATAGTTACCCCCATAGTGTCATTTGCAACTGATTATTCTGAAGGAATGGAAGACTCAACTTGCTTAGATTTTTTAATTTCCATGATATATTTTAAGATAAGAGTATGATCTTGGGGTTGTTTCCTGATTCTTTCTCTAAAACTTTATAGGATCAAGTCTTTATTTATGACAACATAATTATCAAGAATAGGTGGAAGTGGATCAATAACATGATGTGGTGGGTCATGAACATTGGTGTGTGTATCATCATTGTTATTCTCTTATTGTTCATTGTCAAAATTATCCTCATGGGAACTAGTGTAACTTGGATGTGTAAGATCTATATAAAGAAGTTGAGATGGTTGTTTATCCATGGTATATGGTCAAATTTAAGGAATCTAGGTGAATTTAGGAGGGTTGCCACTAAGTCTTATACTTCATCTCAAAGGAAGAGATGTAAGGAGCTTAGGTGGCATAAGGAAAACAAATTGAACAATTAAAGAAGAGATTAAACAAATATAATCTAAACAATGAATTGGAATATGCATTAAAAAGATATGAATCTCACAAACATGTAAGGTGATTCTTCAAAAACATGGGACCTAGTATATGCAACTAGGGTTTTAAGAAAATAATTTATTAAAATTACTATGGTAAATTTTAAAAATAAAATGTGAATTTTTTATGTGTGTAAGGTGATATCTCAAGAAGCAAAGGGACCTAGTAAATTCAACTAGGGTTTGAAAGAAATAATTTTTAAAACTACTAAGGTAAATTTTAAAAATTAATGTGAAATTATGATTTAAATATACAAAAAAAATATTAGAAAAATACTGGGACCTAGTATAGGCAACTAGGGTTTAAATAAAATAATTTTTAAAATCACTAAGATAAATTTTTAAAAATTAAATGGAGATTCTAATTTAAATATGCAGGAAAAAAATTAGAAACATATTGGAAAATACCATGACCTAGTATAGGAAACTAAGGTTTAAAGGAAATAATTTTAAAATTATTAAGGTAAAAATTTTAAAAATTAAATATAAATTATGATTTTAATATGTAATAAAAATTATATAAATATTGGAAAATTCAGCAAGTAATTTTTCCTAGGGTTTTTATGTACAAACAAAGTAAGTTGGGTTCACCAAATGATTTAACAATTTTAGGAATAATGGATTTTAAGGGTTTATATTAATAAATAATTAAATAATATTGTAATAATTATAGTCTTGATTCATATATTTTATTTTTATTTTTTACTTTTCTAAAAATAGCAATAAATTAAGAGAATTATAACTTTGCTTAAAATAGGCTGAGATGGTTGTTGTAGGGTCTAAAATTAGTTGTGAAGGATTGAGATAATGTCATAAATTAGGATCTATATTTCATTTTATGAAAGGATAGGATCATAAAAAAAAAGACACCCTAAGGTCTAGCACTATTATCCTCTTCTACTGCTATTTTCCAAAATGTTCACGAAGACTTGATTTTTATGGGTTCTTTACATTGATCTAGTGTGATTCTTCTTGTGAAATTTCAAGTGTTAAATGTTCATGAAGGTCATTATAGAGATTATTTAATCTTTAAACCCTAACCCTCAATCATGCTTGATGAACAAGATTTGAATCACTTGAAAAGGGGGGGTTAGTGTTTGTAAGATGTATTGAACATGTGATCCACATCCTTTGTGTGGGCACGCTACCTACATATCAATACTTTGAAGAGAGATTAATCCATATGTATTTATCCCAATTGATGTAAATTTTTTCTTAATGGTTTTCTTGTATTCTTTCTTAATTTTTAAAATTTGTCACGTCCCTTTGTAAATGAACTTTGAATGGGCTTTTATAGGGAACTATTGGTCATGGGTTAAATGTATTCGCACTAGGCCAACATGATGAAGGATAGGAATCAAATAGAAATGACCATTTCAAATTTAAATGTGATTGGATAGGAGTACCAAAAATGGGATAACCTGTCTAATTCTATAGTCCAGGTATGGCATTCCTATCCGATAGGCTCAAGACTTAAGGGGATAGAATTGTCCTAGGAAATAGAGTCTAGTTGAGCTAGAATGATTGTTTGAAATGATATGGATGATTGGAAATGAGAAAAAGGTGTCTATAAGGGTCATGATATCATGTAAGAAGGACATATGAAAATGGTGTCATAAGGCACAATCAAACTACCAATTTGAACATTTTATATGACTACACAAACACTACCTAGAAATCTTATTTTGTACAAGAGAGGTGACTTCATATGCTCACCATTGTATGTATATTTTTAATGGGATAATAATTATTTTTGGAGAGTTATATGGCCTAATACACTAATGTTTTGTGGTATTTTTTAAGGCATTCAAATCCTAGGCTTTATGAATCATCATTAAGAACTCTAAGCACTCTAAACCCCTTGTAAAAACCTACTATAGACTTATTCAAGAATAATGCATCCAAAATAATTAAAATAATCTCACTACCACCTATATCATCTATTAAAATCTGAGAGATTTATGTCTATTTTAATTTATTGTATAGATGGTGTAGAGACATGGCAAAAAATAGGATTTTGAGAGCAAGAAATGCATAAAGAGAGGTAAAATGTAGTTGAATAAAGTTCCAATCATTGGAGAGTGAATATTGATGCTTTTTATAACTCCTAAAGTCATTATATTATCATAACCATGTTTTTAAGTGCATTCAAATCAACTAGTCTGCAGGATTGAAGTAAAAGGTGACTTAGTCACCTAATTTGACCAAGTTGTAGATGTTTATTTCCAAAGAGGACCTATTTTAGGATATGGGAGGTTTTTCAAGGTCTCAAAATCACTATATTTATAGGTTATCAAATTTTCATGTAGGTTATAATTTACATCAAGTACAAATAATTAGGCTACTAGGCCTAATTAGGCAAGTAGACCTACTTGGTCAATCAAATAGAGATAAAGATGGTGTATAAGTATATTAAAAGGATTAAATTAAGTTATAATCTAGTTTATAAGAGGAAAATCATTCCATATAACTAACCCTTGATGTTAATCACATGCATATTTGACCCTCAAGTGGCAATTCCATGCACAACTGGTATTCAACTATTAATCACATGCATGACTCATCTTGAGTGTCAAATCATGAGTTAACTCACCCTTGAGTGACATCATGTAGAATTTATCTAATAAATATAGGGTGTATCATAAATAAAGAGTATTTTTAATAAATTAACCACATCTTCAACTACATATTTTAAATGTATAGGACCATGCAAGAGCATCAATCATGAGGAGGCTTCTTGAAGAATGTTTGTATCTATTGGTAACTAAAATGACACTAGAGTTGTATTAAAGTTGATGTTATTGTCTTCTCTTCTATTCCATGCTTCTCTTTCAAGCCTCTTTTTATATATATTCAAGGCCTTATGGATCATTTTGGATCCCTCAGGCTAGTATACAAAAAATTGTGCTAGAATTGTAACTTGCACCTTAAGTTAATAAGAAAAGTTTGTTGCAGACTTATTCATGGTTGTAGTGTGTCTCTTGATTGTTGATTTTTAGATAAGTGTGATATTTATCTCCTTATTAAATTCATATCCTTCACCTAATTTTTTTTTTCATTCTCTATAGGTTACCTAAAGTGTTAAAGAATAGAAATTGTGTTGAAGACTGTTAGTATGCAGTGTCTTTACAAACATTCATTCCTCTACCTTCAAGTTGCAGATATTTTATCAAACCTTCATCTAAAACAAAAAAAATTAGGATTGTTTTAGGAACTAATTTTTGACAAGATATTCCTTTTTGATTCACAAGTGTGCCCAGGTTCAAAGTTAATAGAGGATCATTCGTCATTTAGGTGCATCATTATCATTAACATAAGTTTTTTCCTTTCAGTAATCCCTCTATCTCTTTTCACCCCAAAATCAAAATAGATTTGAGGAAGATAATTAGAAGTATATATATCATAGGATATAGCCACATAATCTATTGGTTTGATCTAGTTACATGTATCCCACAACCTTAGACCAATTCAATGTTAGTCCAGGTTTAAAAGACATCTTAGCAATCAATTTTAGTAGGGTGTAACTTAGGTTGCTAACAGTTATAACACACTTGGTGGGACTACTTATTCATAGGAATCAAAGCACACGTATGAAAATTTTAGTAAAATATTAGGATTCAAAGGTTTTAGAGGAAAATTTATAGAAATTTCATTCCAAGAGTGGTTACAATATCTTTCTCAAAAGGGAAAGAGATTGAATTTTTACTAGGTTGTCTTTTCAATCAGCTAATAAAAAGAAATCTTCTCAGTCTAATCCAAATAATATACCTCCTATTTATCCCATTATTTCCCAAAGATATCCTTTTTTTAAAATAAATATTATCCAACCAAACATGGTAGTAAATCCTATACCTCAAATGGCTATTCTAAGAAGACAAGATTTTGTGATTTTTAATGGTGGCAGCCCCTTGAACCTCGATCAATTTTATGACATTCTATTTTCTTACTTAAAAGGACTTATTTATTATATAGGATAAAATAAAATTAACCCTATTGAGGATATTATAGATATATCCAATTTGTGTTTAATGCATAATTTAATTTAGGAAAATGTGGCTATGAGGTTGTTGGAAAATTATTTTAAGGATAAGACACTCTAATGGTATAGAGGTTTGATACATGCATCCATTAACACCTAGGATGAGTTTGGATATCTCTTGAGAAATCACTTTGAATACAAGATTGATCATCTTTATTTTATGTAAAAACTAAATACAATCAATAGAATCCCTTAGGATTTTATGGTATACTTCAACTATAGGTTTTAGAAAACTTGGAATAGGATCCCTATAGTTATCAAAACCACTCCTAACTATGCATTCTTATATTAACTAAAATCTCTCAATTTAGATGTTGTAGTTATGATACAATACATGGGAGGAATCACCCTAATAGAACCCTATGATTTATCCATAATGGATAATAATTTTATAATCCAAGTTGGCAAATTATCTTCTAGACCACCTATGCCTTTATTCCTAAAGACTTATCCTCCTATGCCTACCATTTCTCCATTACCAGATTCAACTAATCTTCATCAAACATATGGTAATCAAGGGGATATATTGGGAAATATATAGATTAAACTCAAGGCTTACAATAATAAGTTAGTGGTTTTGGAGAGGCAACAAGTTCCACTTTATAGGCCTTACCAATCTCCTAATCAATCTTATTAGTATAATAGGCCTCCTTATTAGTGCAATCAACAAGGCCAAAGATAAAATAAATAATAAAGGCCATAAAATTCTTGAAATCATAATTCTTTTAGTATTTATACAAATTTGGTTCTAACTCAAATAAATTATGCTCAAAAAGGCCAATGGTCTAAATAATGGAAACAATCAAACAATATGGCAATGGCTCCAACTAGTGAGGGGAATCAACAATCTTTTATGTAATAGGGTTTAGCTCTTCCACCACATGATAATCATCCACCTTCATAGTATAAGGAAGATTTTCTAACACATGGAGACATTCCTTATTTCATTCAATTTGTTGTACCAAGTCATTAAGGAGGAGGTAGTAGCAAAATACTTTTTGAAACTACTTTTGCTAATTTCTAAGAAGGTGAAAATATTTTTGATTGGATGGTAGCAAATCAAGGTCAAAATATTTCATGGATAACTTAGTTGTAACTCATAAAATGTCAAAAATAAGGGAAACTAGTGATGATCTGGGTCCTAAAAAGGCAACTCCTCTACCTTCTCAACCACCTCAAAAGTCATAAGTACAATATGGAATGGGCTAAAATTAGAAAGGTCCTTTCATTAGAAAATTCACACAACATTTAGGTAACACTTTTAGTCCTGAGTTATATCCTAGGACAACCACTTATCCTCTTAACATTGTTGATGAGATGAAAAAGGCCCCTATCTCTATGTCTATGTGGGAGACATTACTTATTTTAGGGTAAAAGGATCTCCTACAAGAAGAGCTCTCCAAGTTTCATGTTTCAAATAAACAACTAGAAAGAGTAGGTGTTGTTCTCACAAATTCCAATAAACCTCTTGAGCCTCAAAATCCAAAGCTGATTAATCCACCTCAATTTTATCTTTTAGTTTTCATACAAGATTTTCTTGTTCATAATTGTATGATTGACAGTGGGGCTAATACCTATGTCATGCCTATATCCATAGATAATAAGTTAGGACTTCAATATGAGCCTCATTATAATGGACTTTAATAGTTTTATGGGTCTCATAATAATATCATTGGTGTTCTTAGGGATCTTAAGGTCATTTTAGTTACTTGTCTTAATTTTACTATCTCACAAGATATGGTAGTAGTTGATCTTTTTACCTACTTTGCCTTATAATTATCCAAAGATTTCACTACTAAAATATGGTTATATCTTTATTATAATTGGTATTACATGATTTTTATAACTAGGTATTAAATAAATGTCACCATAAGGTTTGAACCTATATCTAGATTCCATTTGTAACCTTATATGCATAACTTATCAAATGTCAATTGTACTATCTCAGAAGAAGGATAAACACTTGAGTGATCAAGAAATTTCCAAATCAACTTGAAGGTATAACAAATTTACTCCTTGATGAGTGGGTAGCTAATAATCATGGACATTATCCTTATAAAATCATTGAATAATTAGGTTTGGGTGTCTACGGCATGCATGAAGAAGGTGACATAATGCCTAGTCTCACTAACAGTTCAACATAGGATCTCATTAGGAAGAACTCGACACTTGAGTTCTACACTTAACAATAACATAGGATTAGGAAGGAGTGTGGAATTTGTTATTTGATGGATGTAGATCAAAGAATGGGAGTAGATAAGGTGTTATTATTTTATCTCCTCTCAATAAAAAGTGTTATTCTTTTATAAGATGTCAGTTTAGTTACACCTCTAATATTATATAAAATGAAGCTCTTATTCATGGTCTATAGTGGGTAAGAAAGAGGGGTATTAATCTTATGTAGGTTAAATGAGATAGTGAATTAGTAGTAAATAAAGTAAGAGGTATGAGTGCATCAAATAATATGCTTCTAACGGCCTAAAAACATAGGGTTTAGGACCTTATGGAGGATTTTAGGCACTTGACATTTACTCCATCAACATGCATATATGTTAGTTGCCATTGGATCATAGTATGATATTATTGATGAGATAAAAGGCACTAAGGATCAGTCAAAAATTAAGATTGTATGAAAACCCTTAGTTCCTAATAATAAGATAAGTTGACAAGTTTTTGATAGTGACAAATAGATTGAGTGCATCAAATTTTTTCCTACATCATGAGGCAAAATTCTTCCCAAAGAATCATGATAAATTCTAATAGAGGTATTGATTTTTTCCTACATCATGAGGAAAATTCTTCCCAAAGAATCATGATAAATTCTAATACCAATATGAGGATCAAATTTTCCAATTGGGATAAAATAAGTTACCCAAGGTCTTGGTAAATTTTGAGAGCATATTTAATGAGGACAATCAGTTGAGAAAATATAAGGTGAGCATCTCTACTAAAAAGGAGCATTATGAAAAAATTGTCATAGCTGAAGATAACTTACTCAAGTTTGGAAAAGTGAATAATAAGAATGAGAGAGAAGCTTTCATAAAATTGTGAAAAGAGTTATAGATATGTTTTCATGGGAATATCATGATTTGAAGGGATTTAATCCTAGGTTGGCACAACATACCATAGATCTAGAAGAAGATGTTAAACCTATGAGACAAAAACAAAGGCCAATCAAACCCAAGGTTGAGATCTTTATGAGGAAGGAATTAACAAATATGATTGAATATAATATAATCTATTTCCATAAAACATTATACATTGGTGGAAAATCTTGTACCTATGAGGAAAATTAATGGGGAGATAAGGTTGTTTGTATATTTTAGAGATCTTAATAGAGTGTCATTGAGAGATCACTTCCCTTTCACTTTATTGATAAAATTTTACAAAGAGTTTTAGGCTCACAAGAGTTTTCTCTACTCTATGGATACTTAGGGTATAATCAGATATTGGTCAAGGAGCAAGATCAATACAAAACGTCCTTCACAACTAATTGGGGTACCTATGGATATAATAAAATCCCTTTTGGAATCTCCAATGTTGGATCTAATTTCTAAAGGGAAATGGATGTAGCTTTTCAAGGGTTCATAAGTGAAATGGTACTTATTTATATTGATGATATTACTATGTTTTCTATAGATCCTAAAGATCATTTGATGCACTTGAGATTTATATTTTATAGGTGTAGATAATTTTGGGTCTCTTTGAACCCCAAAAAGTATATCTTTACACTACATGAGGAAAGAATTTTTGGACATGTTATATCTAAGGTTAGAATTTATATTGATCCTAAAAAAATAATGGTAATCCTTGATTTATCTTTTCCTAGACACAAGAATGGATTTAAAATCTTCTTGGGAAAGATAAATTTCATGGAGGTTCATCCCTTGATTTATAGAATTGGTAATGCCACTAACTCACATGCTTAATAAACATCATCAATTCTCATGGAATAAAGAAGGTAAGAGAATTTTTGAGTCTATTAAATAGACCATTATTCAATCTCCCACCTTGATCAATCTTTATTTTACTAAATACTTCTTCATGTATGCCTTCTCCACATGTAACACATTTTTTTCCATATTCATGTAACAAAACAATGAAGTATTAGAGTAGCCTATTGATTTTTTTAGTCAAGTATTAAAAGGGCATGAGAAGTATAAATTTTCAAGAAGCATGTCCTTGATTTAAAAAATGAATGAATAACTTCATACATTTTCTCTATAATAATAAGATCTTTCTAATGGTAGCTCATCCTAGTGTGAAGGATTTTATCCTTAACAAATGTTTAAGTGAAATGAGGGTTGGTTGGGTGACCAAATGCATGAAATATGACATTTAATTGAAGGTTAAAAATTTTGTCAAATATATGGGACTTTTTTAACACCTTTCATTATATTTTAAATATGAAAAATAAGTGATTTTGATACTCTAAGACACTCAATATGTAGCTGAAAGTATCTCTCCTTCCAACTAGACACAAGACATAGAAAAATTCCTCCAAATATGAGAGTGTCCTATAGGCTTATATGGCATAAGGATGAGATATTTTAGGCTATAATATATCCCTTACATCTTGATATATGGATTAATTTTCAGAAATAACATTAGAGGTATGTTTTTAATATGTGTATAAACTAATTAAATAGACAAATTGTTTGAGCAATTTCATGATGGGCCTTCATGAGTCCACTTCACATCAAAGATCATAATAGCTGGTTATTTTTGGATTATTTTTTTCAAATACTCACATTCATGTGTTATAATATGTTCCAAGTGTGTAATGTTTATTGACAAATAGAGACTAGTTATCATGCCTTTGAAACCTATTCAAGTTGAGTAGCCCTTCATATATTAGGGTTTAGACTTCATTGGCATGATTCATCCTCATAAAGTGATGGACATAAGTTGATTATTATAGGCACATATTACTTTACTAAGTGGTTGGAGGTAGTTACACTCAAGGAAGAAAATGATAATTCAATTTTAGAGTTCTATGATAGCTTAGTGACTCATTTTGGAGTCCCTACAACCATCATATTAGAAAATACTTTGGATTTCAATAGAGAAAAGGTATTATTTTTGGCTATTGATCATGTTTTTTATCTCAAATATTCATCAAGATACTATCCTCAAGGTAAAGGATTTTCATAGTCCACCAATAAAAAACTGATTAAGATCATCAAAAGAATAATGAAAGATAATTAGAGAATATTTCATACCAAGTTGAAGACTACCTTGTGGGAAGATATAATTAGTACTAGGAAGGAAATTATTCACTCTCCTTACCTATTATTTTATATAAGAGAATAAAGGAATCTCATTTCATTAGAACTTCTAGCCTTGGATCTTGCACATCAGTTGGAGCTTATGGAGAATGATGCAAAAGAGGTAAGAATAATAAATTAAGAGAGTTGGAGGAAACTAGAGACAATGTTATTAATACTATATGGTTCAACTAAGAAAAATTCAAAATATACTTTTATAAAAGAGATTCATCTAAGACCTTTCATCAGGGTGACATTGTGCTCAAGTGGGATGAAGAGTATGCCAAACTAGGTGAACATTAAAAATTTGATAGTCTTTGGAGTGGTCCATATGTCATTACTAGTTATACAAAAAGTAATTCTTACCAATTGTCCAAATTATGTGGTGATGAGCTCCCTATTCCTATTAATTATATGTTCCTATTGTATCTTCAATTTAAACCCTTGGAGAGGGTTCTTCAAGCCTTTTCTAATTAATCTACACTATTGGGATAACCCTAGGGTATGGGTCACCTATGATGGGGTTAAACCTATAAAGAAGGTCAGATTCCTCTTGATGGATCACCTATACTAATTTTTACATTGATAAAAGGGTTAGATAATGGGTAAAGGGATACTAAGTAGGATAAAAGGGTGATACACCAAATTAAATGATAACTCACACAAACATGATATATACACTAAAGAAGTATAAGATAACACTAGCTCACATAATTTCAAAATCTAGCTAATCACATAAGTATTTCATACACTAGGTTAATGAAACAAATAATGAAGCTAAGAGGATTTATAAGACTGACACCAAGTTTACATTAATGGTAGAAAGAACATAAATTCAGACCTATAGTCAACTAGAAAATACCCTAAAATAGTCAAGGAAGAAGAACAATGGGCATGGAAGATTCTCCTTCACAATTCCATCATGTATAAGCTTAATAAACATATTTAAAAATCAATATATAGGTAAACAAAATCTTTATTAGATTTAGGAGGTCTTTTATACAAATTTTGATAGTGTCTAGCCTTATCAAATGAGAGTCTCTGCTCTTTCGAAATTGAGAGAAATTTTTTTCTTCAAAAAACTAAGAGAGTAGTTACAGAATGAAAATAATGGGTAATATATCATAAAGGGAGAGATAAAAGATGGAGCATGAGTATAAAATTCATTAATTGAGCTACCACCTTTTTTTTTTATCAAATTAGCCCTAATTCTCTATTGACAAGTTATCTTTTTATTTGTCCTAATAGCCCCTGAATATTCTTATTGGCTAAGAGAAATGAACTAGAAGACAATAGTTTCCAAAGGTGGTAATTGATTATCCTAATTATGGAGGAAAACCCTTAGGCATCCTGAAATCCATTAAATGTTATAGCTACTTTTTTTGACCCCTAGATCCCCATCTTGGGATTTTACACCATCTCCACTTTTTTCATTATGAGGGCAAGGTCCTTTATGTCTATGTACTTGATAGAGCCATGCCCAAGTCTACTCTTAGAAGCTATTTGTTAGATTTGGGACCATATTGAAAGGTGAGACACTTCTCCATAGCCATTCATATTTACCCTTACTCAATATTTGATCATAGGTCTATATTATATATTGAAAACCAATCTCCTTCATTAATTTTCATATAGTTACGACATTGATAAAGATCTTATAGGATGCATAGCCTCATTATTGATCTCCATTAGGTCTAAATATACCTATATTATCCTTAGGCATGTATGAAAATTGAGAACTCATCACATACACAGGTCTTATTTAAAGAACAAAGATCATAGTCATGAAACCATACTATAAACCAAAAGGATGGACCTTGTGTGTTCCATGTCTTCAAACTAGAGGTTAATATTGATCTTCAATTTCATCAAAACTCCTTTATTGATCATCTTAATTATATCAATGTGTTCTTTTAATGGTATTTGATCAAGCTTTAATGGTGATAAGATGATTTTTACAATGTTTGCTTCTACTTTGACCTAGATCACAATTATTCTCCACCTGAAATATCCTATCTTTCAACCTTTAATATTGACCATTAATATACTTCCTCATGATTGAATGAGCACCATTGATCTACTTGGATTCACTATCTTTGAATTTTAATATTGATCATTAATCTTAATATGGACCTCTCATATAATGCCAACTATCATCTCTTTATTTGTTTTGAAAGATCCTACTAACTTTTTCACCTCTCATGCATTATAGATCCACTTTTGTATGATTAAATGTGAGCCCTAGATTATTTTATAGTATAACATGCTTGTGACACTTTTCACTTATGTATTTACCATAGAGATTATTTGACCCTTTGACTCATTGCTCACTGTTGATCTTATTTGGAAAAATGAATGTGTCATTAGATCTTGGGACCCATTGATAACTATTAGATTGATGTGTACCATTGGATATCTATTAGGAAACCTGAGATCTTACCATTTTTTAGCTTCTCACTTATGTTAACCTTTTAACTTGATGCTCACCACTGATCTTGATTACATTATCAAATTCTTGCCATTAGATATTTGGGACCCACTGATATTGCCATCACTTGCACGCCATTAGATCTTTAGTATGATTGAATTTTAACCATTTATATTTCTCATTTGAAATCAAATGGCTATTTTACAAGGCCCAAAATTGATGTCCACATGCCTATTTCACTCCAAAAGTTCAACTTTGAAGCTTTATATCTTGAGATAGAAATCTCATCAAGATATGAAATTTGTAGAGGGTGATCTAGGTATGAAGAGATTCATGTCCATGTGGGATTTTGGCTTTGATATATTATTTAATTACATTTTTAAATACACAATCAATCTAACCATTCTATTTCTACATGAATTTCCTATGATGGTCTAGTTCTTTTAGACTTGTGCTTAAACTTTTGTCTCTTTTAGAATGATCTAATGCTCTTATGAGACTTTTTACAACCTGATTCATTCTCCTAAATGCTTGAAACACCATGAAAACCTATTGGTCTTCTTTATTTTACAATCCTAGACATGTTTCATGACCTACTTCTCAAATATATATAAAGCACACTTTAAGTTTACTTAAAGTATTTCAAAAGCTTTGTGAGTTATTTTTGATATTTGGACCACTCATTCCATCCAAAACTTTGTTAATTTGTTCAAACTATTTCTAAGCAAAATATATTTATGTGGGCCAAATTTGGCCAATATTTTTGGTGACATCTTGGGGTTGCATGCCTATTATGCAAAGACTTGGTGGCTTTAAATTGATCCATTAGGTACATAAATTCATAGTATTTTCTCTTAATTGATGTGAGACTGAATCAAATCTAACCCTTTCTAAATCTTCCTCTTGAATAGAAAGGAACAAAAGAGTAAAACAAATAATTGTGCCATAGGAAATTATTTAAATGGAAACATATAACTAAAAATAAATGTGTTGAACTTAGAGGAAATCATAGAAAACTACTCTAACATGATACAATATCATATAATATCTCCAAACTCTTTTAATAACAAGTATTTAAATGAATTATATTGATTTTGATGGGTAATACCTCTCCATCTAATTATGCAAGCTAAAAATCATTATGTTATTTACATCCATGGATCAAATTAGGACCACTCCACAAGATGTCAAACTTGGCATGGTTGCCTAGCTTGGCCTTATTTGATACCCATTTGAGGACTAAGTCCCCTTCTTAGAAGTCCCTTATTTGTTATTTTTTGTTAAAGGCTTTCTTAACCTGATCTTGATTTGAATCTAATGTCTTCATTGTAAGGTCCCTAGTTTTTTTAAGATCTATGAGCTCTACCATCCTCACCCTCATAGGCTTATTTTCCATAAACTCAAGATGATGGGCTAACTCTAATGTAGGTATTTCAAGAGAAATGGGTAATTTGTATTCCATTACATACACAAGGACATATGAAGAATTGTTAATGACAAATTTGGGAGTCACTCTATTAGCCCATAAAGTTATCCTTAGATTTGTATGCCACACTTTTTTTATTTTCCTCCATGGTCCTCTTGATAATCCTTATAAAATTTTTTTTGTGGACTTTGATATTCCATTTCCTTAGGTGTAGTAATTGGAGAATGTGTTGAGTTAGATGACTAACTTGAATGCTCATTCACTTGTCTTTATACTAACAAATTTCAATGCATTATCTAAAATTATAGTAGCTAAGACACCAAACCTAGTGACTATGATGTCATAAAAGTCCAATAATATTGTTTCATCATTTTCTTTCAAAGAAATTAGTTTCACCCACTTAGTTAAGTAATCAATTATAGTGAGTACCCATTTATGTCCTACACTTGAGGGTGGATTTATCATCCCTATGAATTCCAACCCTCATTTCATGAAGGGTTTCTCCACCTAGAGTGGGTTGAGTGGAAAAGCTACTAATTTTAGTTTTCCTATAAATAAAGCACATTTTTCACATTTTTTAAACCATGCATAGGCATCTTTTAAAAATCTAGTCCAATAATAGCTATCTTTCTTTAACTTTTTTGTTATTATTCTTGGAGAAAAATGGCCTCCTATAGGTCCATTATGAAACTACTCCAATAGCTTTATCACTTCATTATCATTAATGCACCTAAGAAGAACCCCATTACGGTTTCTTATAAAAATAACACCATAAACTAATGCATAAGGCGTATACTAAAGCTTAAAATACCTTATTTTTTCTCTGTCTCAACCTTCGGGCATTTTATTATCATCAATAAATGGATCATATCTTAGAGCTAGATATTTTGAAGTGAAGGTGCATCTAATTATGAGTTATCTTGTGTCACCAAAATAATCTCTTTGTCCTCTTGAAGTTCATCCACCATATGCTCACATAAGCCTTTATCTATTACTATCTTGGTGATTTTGATTTATACATCATACTCTATGACCTTGGTAATCTAACTTACTCTTTTCTCATTCAAATCCTTGGTGAGGAGAAAGTCCCTCACTCCAGGATGAGACACCATAAGATGAGCCTTGCAGTTAGAGAGCATTGCTCTAAAATTATTGAGACTCCTTAAAGTTTAAATAACCTACTTTTCTATGAATTTATACCTTACCTCATATCCCTCTAGCCCTTGACTACAAAAGTTAATTAACTACTCAAGTCCTTCACAATTTTTCTACATCAGCATAGTTGATATGTTGTCAACATTGACAAAAGTGTAAAATATGAAATACTTTGAGAAATTAGGATTCATGAGTGAGGATGCTTGGGTAATGGCTTACTTGATGGCCTCGCATGTTGCCTTACCTTCATTTTACCAAGAAAATGATTGTCTCCTTTTTAGCATGGTGGTGATGGGTTTGACCATGTTTGCAAAACTAGGTATAAACCTTCTCAAAAGTTAATCTTCCCAAGGAAGATATAGATTCCTTTCTTATTCATGGTTGGCGATACTGATAAGATAGCACTTATTCTATCAGGGTCAATGGATAACCCCTCTTTTAAGATAATGTGACCCAAAAATTTTCCTTCGTGAATGGTAAACACACCTTTCTTGGGATTTTATAAAGAGATACCATAGTGTCTACATCTTTCAAAGATAAATCATAGATGGTCCATGTGCTCACTAGACTTCTTGGAGAAAAATTTGATGTCATCTAAGTAGACCAACACCATTTGATTTAGTAACCCATAGAAAGCCATGTCCATAGCTCTTTGGAAAGTTACCCCAGCATTTAATAATCCAAAAGGCATCTTATGGTAAGCATATGTGCCCCACTTTATGGTGAAGGAAATATTATATTGATATTATTCTCTCACCAGTACTTGATTGTAACATGAATATCCATCCAAGAGGGAGAAGTGTTTTGAACAAGAAACTACGTAAACGAACTGCTCCATAGATGGTAAAGGATAGTGATCCTTCAAAGAGACCCTATTCAGATCCCTAAATTCAACACATAATCTGATCTCCCCACTCTTCTTCCTCATAGGTACCAAATTGGATACCCATGAGGAGTGCTTAATGGGAAATATGATCTTGGATTTAATAAACTTGGTCAATTATTTCCTCATAAGCTCTTATATTTTAGGGTTTATAAGCCTCTTCTTCTACCTGATAGGCTTGGCATTAGCCTCTAGTTCTATAGTGTGTTAGTCCAGCTTGGGATCAAAGCCTCTTAGGTTACTATATTCCTAAGAAAATATGTTTACATATTCTTTACAAAGTTATATGAAAGTATGCCTCTCAAATTTAGTTCTTAGTTTTCCAAGATTAAGGAGATTATCTTTAAAGATAAAGACTCTTTAATATTTCTCTTCATTGGTTGACATCATTGCCTTGTATTTTCTCATATGATCTCCCTCATGTAAAACACCTTCAAGGGTGACAATCCCTTTATAAAGCTTATTAGATCTCAATTAAACTATTTGATCTTCATATTGATGCTGAAATTTTTCTTGGTTCATTAAAGAGAATTCTACTTCCTAATGTAATAAATATGTAATTTGCTTTTAATTTTAAAATACTTGCTAATGAGCTTCATTGTCTAGAACTAATGGTCTCACCACCACTTTTACATGTTGCTGCACCTTGATCTTTTTTAAATCATTGGGGATATCAAATTTATCTCCCATGGATACCAACCTATAAACATATTGATTCTTGTTTCTTGGTATGGCTTAGATGTTAAAATCCTAAAAATCCTTAATTAGGTCCCACACTCTATGTTTTTAGGACTTCATCAAGTGATTCTCGATGATATTGTAGCTCTTAACCTGGTACATTATTAACTCATTATCCCCATAAACTTAAAACCACTTGATTCCTCTCTTATTAACCCATTGAAAGACATAGATGAGACCTTCATATTTTGTTGCATTATAAGAGAAAATAAATTAGAACCTGTAAGAAGAGAAATATCTATCACTTGAGGGGGATACTAGCATTTCACCTATACCCACTCCATGTTTTTTCCTTGAGCCATCAAATAAAAATTTACATAAGCCACTAGGATCTTCTTTAGGTCAAATGATAGATCGAATGGACTAATTCTCTTCATGAAAGTAGTATACACCCATGTCCCTCTCTTAAAATTATTCCAAGGGATCAATTGATTGATGTTCATTCCATAGCTCATCCAAGAACATGTCTAGTATCTCCTTAGGGTGAGCGTTTAATTCCTGACCAGCCATATGTTCATCCTTATCAAGAATGGTGTAATTTAGGTTTATATTATTTATCCCATAAGGTTTCATATGGAATTGTGTAATGTTCTTATCCTTAATAGACACCTTAGTCCCATATCTTGTTTTTAATTCCATATATGGTCAGTCTACTACAACATAACCTCTAATCTTTGTAGTGAATTCTCTAGATAAGCATAGTGCAAAATGAGGAGGTAAATTAAGTATCAATACATCTTAAACCACTAAGACACTAGGATGAGAATACAAGGTTAATTTTAGTTCCTTGATGATACCAAATGGCTTGGTGAAAGATCCATCTAGCTATAACACTCCTTTATATTAGGGCTCATACTTTAAACCAAGCTAATCTACTATAGACTTTGGCATAACTGAGGTGATATCCCCACTATCTACTAAGAAATTATTTACCAAAGAGTCACCAATGATGACTAAAATTTACAAGGGAAGAGGTTTGACCACCTTACCTAGTTGCCTTTCACTAGGTTCTTTAGTTGCATTGGTGAGAACCACATTCTCCTTGACTAGTGGTTTCTTAGAAACCTTGATTCTTGATAACCCTTCTTGGAGGATGTATACCTAACTAGGCATGGAGATCATATCCCACATTATCACACTCACATGGGACTTTTCATTTGTTCCATAATGTTTATGGGTGAATCACTAACCTTTGGTTATGCTTTGAGAACCACAATTGGACCTTGAGTTTGTGAATTTTGAGGTACCAAGACATTTCATTGATTCTAATTCTTTATAGCAATTGGAACCCTTAGAATGGTAGGAATATCTTTGACTACTTCCTAGTTACCATCCATGTTCCTTATTTTGAAACTTATATTTGTTACCACTAGGATGTATGCCTAGCTATAACTAGCCTACTAATTGAGTTCCTAACACTCTTCTTGATCATAGTTAACCATTGTAGCACCATTCTATCTTGGCCCTTTATTAGGGATTTGACCTTGTTGAGGCTCTTCTGGTTTTGTCATCATGGGAAAATCTATGTTCTAAGCCATAAGAGCTTGATTTTACCCATAATTGGTAGCCTACTACCATTGCTCATTAAAAGATTGAGTGAAATTAGTGTTTGGGACAATGGATTTCCCAAAATATTGATTCCAAGGCATGGTACCCTTAACTTATTGTGCAAAATTATTATGAATAGGGACCAAAGTGTTAGAAGTTCTTACAACACTTGGATTATAATTTCTCTATCTATTATATCTAGGTTTACCTTATCCTTGGTTTTGACCTTAGCCTTGGCCTTGGAATTTTCCTTTATAGGGTGGCCTATTTTCTTGATAAGCTTGTTTCTAAGGTTGATATGAGTCTTGGTGAGGCCTATTGAAAGCTTTTTACCTCTTAACAATTAATATTTCATTTCCTAAATATTGGAACATTCTCTTAAGCTCTTGAAAGTTCTTTTGTTCTTAGGAATCACTAAATCCATTAGTGGAAGCCTTTTCTTACTTAGGTGAGGGTATAGAAAAAATTATAGGCATAGGATGAATGACATCTAGGGGAGGAAAAGAAATAAGAGGTATAATATAAGGGAATAAATTCATTGTGGTCTAGGTGTAGGCCTTCTTATACTAATTTTTTACCCTGATTACCACCTCATAAGCATTTGGCAATGTGTTCCCTCCCATAGACTAGCTCATTATTGCAATGTCACTATTAAGGGATTTCAAATTAGTATAAGAAGGCAAAGTTAGGCGTATGCCTAATAGAGACTTGGATTTTGTCCCAAGTCTTTTAGAACCTTGTTTTGAAGTCTTGCATGATTTCATGAGGGACTCTTTTTATTGAAGTTAATTGTTCTACAAGTAACAAATGGTCACTTTTATCCTTAAATATTTTACACAAAGCCTCTTCTAATTAGTCCCATGTGGAAATGGAATTAGAAGTAAGGATTCTATACTATTCTAGGGCTTTACCTTTGAAATATATGTCTAATAACCTAATTGATACATTTTATTCATTGATATCAAGAATGTTGCATAAATTAGATATATCTATGAGGTGTTTAGAATGGATTGTAGCTTGGTCTCAAATGAAATAAGGGACACTTTTGAGAGATGTTAGTGTAATAGGATCATATTGAGGGAGGGCCAAAGGAATTTGGCCATTAAAAGCCAAAAAATCTTTTGGGACTACCATGGCAATGAAAGGGTTAACAGAGGTCTCCTTATAAGGGTAGGACTTTAAAGTGATTTAGGAATAAAGTTTCCTTTATATGGGTGTGTATTAGAAAATCTTAACCTTTTGACTAAATTTAAAGTAAATTCAAAAAAATTGAAGGGAATACCTCTTGAAGCTGATATTTTAGTCACCTTTGGCATGAGATGTAGTCACTATTCTACTACCAAAATGTTGAATTTACTTTTAGAGTTTCCATATGTTATTTTTTGGAAGTTATAACTGCTTCAAACTAATCAAACAAGCATCAACTTTGACCAATATTATTTGAACTATATGTCCAAATGGGCATGCCATAAACTATAGTAAATTTAATTTTCACCCTTAGATATGGTTCTTTAGGCCCTTTCCAATTGATCTAGACTATTTGGACAACCCCAAGTTGTGGGTCACCTATGGTGGGGTTGAACCTTTAGAGAATGTCAGCTTACTCTTGATGGATCACCTATACTAATTTTTTCACTAAGATAAAGGTTAGATAAGGGGTAAATGACTCATAATAGGGGTAAAAGGGTGATACACCAGATTAAATGAGAACTCACACAAGCATGAAATATACACTGAAGAAGCATAAGAATGAACTAACTCACACAATCTCAAAATCTAGATAATTACATAAGTATTTAATACACTAGGTTTAAGAAGCAAATAATGAAGCTAATCAGAGTTATAAGACCCCCACCAATATTAAATTAATGGTAGAAAGAACACAAATGCAAACCTGTAATCAACTACAAAACACCCTAAAATAGTCAAGGAAGAAGAATAATGGGCATGGAATATTATCCTTCATAATGAGGGAATTCACAAGCTTAATAAACATATTTTAAAAGTAAGATATAGATAAAGGAAATATTTATTAGTTTTAGGAGGTCTTTCATATAAATTTTGATAGGGTCTAGCCTTATCAAATGAGAGTCTCTGCTCTTCTAGCATTGACAGAAAGTCTTTTCTTCTAAAATTTGAGAGATAGGTTATAGAATGGAAAGAATGGGTAATATATCAAAAATGGAGAGAGAGAAGAGGTAGCATGATTATATAAGTTATTAATTGAGCTACCACCTTTTTGATTAAATCAGCCCTAATTCTTTATTGATAAGTTATCTTTTTATTTGTCCCAATAGCCTTTGAATCTTATTATTGGCTAAGAGAAATGCACTAGAATACAATATTTGCCAAAGGTGGTGAGTCATGATCCTAAATATGGAGGAAAAAACTTAGGAAACGTGAAACCCATTAAATTCTATAGTTTCTTTCTCTAACCACTAGATCTCCATATTGGGATTCTACACCATCTCCACTTGCTTCATTATGAGGACAAGGTCCTTATGTCCATATACTTGATAGAGACATGCCCAAGCCTACTCTTAATGGTTGTTTTTAGAGATATGACCATATTAAAGGATGAGACATTTATCCATAACCATTCATATATACCCTTACTCAATATTTGATCATAGGTCTATATTATATATTAAAAACCAATCTCCTTCATTGGTTTTCATATACTTACTACATAGATAAAGAGCCTACAAGTTACATAGCCTCATTCTTGATCTCAATTAGGTCTAATTAGACGTATATTATCCCTAAGCATTTATGTAAATAGATATCTCACCATATACACAAATCTTATTTAAAGAACAAATATCACAATCATGAAACCATACTATAACCCAAAATGATAGACCCTAAGCATTCCAAGTCTTCAAACCAGAGGTTCCTATTGAGCTTTAATGGCATCATAGCTCCATCATTAATCATACTAAATATATCATTATGTCCTTTTAATTGTATTTTATTGAGCTCTAATGGTGATAAGATGATCTTTATAGGATTTGCTTCTACTTTGACCTAGGTTATAATTATTCTCCAATTGAAACTTATTATCTTTTAACCTTTGATATTACGCATCAATATTATTCCTCATGATTTAATGATCACTATTGATATACTTGAACTCATTGTCTTTGACTTTTAATATTTATCATTGATCTTGATCTGGACCTCTCATATTATGCCAACTATCAGCTCATTATTTTTTTACAATATCCTATTGACTTTTTGACCTATCATGCACCATAGATTTTATTTTATATTATTAAATGTGAAACTATATTTTCTAAAATTCTAATTTAATTGTGACACATGACACTTACATATTTACCCTAGATATTATTTGACCCTTTGACTCATTGATCATCATTGATCTTATCTAGATGAGTGAATATGTGCCATTAGAATTTGGGACCCATTGACGTTTATCATATTGATGCATACTATTAGATCTCTATTAGGACACCATATATCTTTACACTTATAATATTATTGATTATGCTAACCTTTTAACTTGATGCTCACTATTGATCTTGATTCTATGCTCAAATACTTGTCGTTAGATATTTGGGACCCATTGACATTGTCCTCGCTTACTCACCATTATATCTTTGGTATGATTGAACTCTAACCATTGATATTTCTCATTTGAAATCAAATAGTTATTTTATGAGGCCAAACTTGACATCCACATGACTATTTCAATTTGTAAGTTCAACTTTCAAGATTTATATCTTGCAAACTCATCAAGACATGAAATTTATAGAGGATGATCTAAGTATGAAGATATTTATGTCCATGAAATTTATAGAGAATGATATAAGTATGAAGATATTTATGTCCTTGTGGTATTTTATTCTTGATAAATTATATAAGTGCATTTTTTAAATGCATAATCAAACTAGCCAGTCTATTTTTACATGATGTTCTCATGACAGTTTGGTTGTTTTGGACTTGTGCTTAAACTGTTGTCTCTTTTAGAATGTTCTAATGGACTTCAGAGACTTTGTGCAACCTGATTCATACTCTTGAATGCTTTAAACACCATGAAAACCTAATGGTATTCTACATTTTATAATCTTAGACCTATTTCAAGACCTTCTTCTCAAAGATAGACAAAGCACACTTTAAGCTTACTTAAAGTGTTTCAAAATCTTTGTGAGTGATTTTTAATCTTTGGACCACTCATTCCATATAGAAATTTGTTTATATATTCAAACCATTTTTAGTTAAAATATTCTTATGTGGGCCAAATCTAGCCAATAGTTCATCAAGTATTTTTATTAAGAGATTTATCCTTTTATACATAGTTGTAGTTTCATTCCTCTAAGTGTTGTTACACATGCTTAATTAGTTGTTATTTTATTTTAGTTGTCAGTTTTTCTTCTTTATTCTATGTCTTTCTCTTTTTTTTTTGTCAATTTTTCAAGTTTTGACAATTTTAGAGTATATTTCAAAGTTTGATATAGTAAAGAGATTCTAAATTTTCTTAATAAGCAAGCTAGTTAAGCCCTATGAGTCACCAAAATTATTGGTAATTTAGCCTATCAAGACTAAATTTCAACCACTAAAATTGTAAAATTTTCATGGTCATTATAGTTTCAATAACTATCAAGTGAAGATATTTTGTCTCAAGTGTCATGTTAATGATGTCAAATGTCATTATGAAATTTTGAAAGATAATTCAAGTGGTTTTGTGATCTAAAATTCCTTGATGGAGATGTATGAAAGGTGGTAGTTGATGATTCATAGACATATTCATTAATTTCAATAAGAATGTTCTATAAGACTTAAATAGGGGTGATGAATGTTTATATAAGTCTCATGAAGAGAACTTAATAAGGTGATTAGGTACTTTTCCATGATATTCATTAGCAATCTTCTTATGAAAGTATGTGTATATGTTAAAAAGTGAAGGTTTTATATTTAAAATGATTAAATTACACCTTAATTGGACATTAAATCATTCATTATACTCTAAAACACCATCCTATTCATGAAATCACTCCAAGTTAAAAAGTCATATGCTTTGAAAAATCTCTTCATGCAAGCTAAAGCATTATTTTAGCCTCAAGAGCTCCCACATGCCAAATTTTATCATATTTTGATGTACAATACTTTTTAATTGTAAAAATATCCTTATTGAATCTTATTCTTCCTATTTTTTCCCTAATTTGGAAATTTAAAGTTTTATTTTGGAGAATATACAAGAGAAAGACCATTTTCCATGTATTTTCATGTAGGAGTATGGACTTGTACAAACTTTTCCATACTAAAAAGTTCATGAGCATGAAGGTGAATTAATTTATGAGTTACATATATTATTAAATGAAAAAACACCTCATATAGGTTTTAAACCAATTCCCTTCATTCACCTTGCTTCTTTTCACATCAAAAGAACCCTTAAGGTTTATAGATGGTATGACCATGAGGGAGAAAATCAAGGTTTATAATTTTGGGCAAAGGAAGGGTTCTAAGAGAGATTCCATATTTTCCATTTAGTTCTTATTTTATCTCTATCTCCTTCATGAACCATACTTAACAAGTTAAGGCATTAACTATATCTTTTTCATCTAAGCAAACAATTGATTTTCTAAGACTTCTCCTCATTTGGGCATCATCATAGAAAAAATAAAGTTTACAAAGATTTTGAGGAGTTAAAACCATCATTATGTGACATTATTTATCTTATTTTCACATGTGTGAGGTCATATGGATCTAAACAAGAAAAATCAATGCAAATATATAGTCTACAAGAAATTTGGAGAAGTTATATGGTTTAGAGGTTGATCCATGGTTATTAAATTCCATCATGACATGGTTTTTAGGTCTCCTTGATGTTCATGTGTTCCTCATTAAATATTATTAAATATTACTCAAGATAACATATAAAATAAGTCATAAATTTACTCTCAATATCTTCATGAAGTCTCAGTTTAGCAAATATTAAGGAAAGTTAGCATTCCTTAAGGTTTTTTATGATTCCTAGGTTTCTATTCTTGGTAGTATATGCTTGTCAAAGACCTCCAAAATGGTATGTCAGGTTGAGTCATATAACTATGCTTCTTAAAATGTATTCATGACTATAAAGGTTTTGGATTCATGCTCATTTCACTTTCCATCATGTTCCATTCCCCAACACAGTCTTAACACTACCTTTCATCATCGTTTCAAGCCTTTCACTCCATCTCCATTCTCATTTCCAGATCAATCACCATATTATCACTATTCACTCACTTTCATCTCATGTATCCATTGTGAAAGTATTAAATAATGTTTGATAAACACAATAGTCTACAATAATGTTTTAAAAATCCTAAACCTTTATATACTAAGATGAATGATCACCTATAGCTAATGAAAACATAGTCAAGAGTTTTCATAAAAATTTGTAATAAAGGAGGGGCTAAAAGATATCTCATTGAAGGTATCTAATTAAAATATATAATAAAGTTGAAATGAATGAATTAAAATCTCATATACACTATTTTTTGACCTTATTAATGTCTAATTCAACCTTTGTCTATACAAAGGATCCCTACACAATCATTTAGAGTCATGATAACAAGAGATGAGATCAAGCATGTAGACAAGGAGAAGTTTGGGTGTTCGAAAAGAAAGTAAAACTCAATAAGAAATTAAAGGGAAGTTGAGAGATTATATTAAAATGAGAATATTTCTATTGGTGTTTTTTCAAGACCTAAATCTTGTCTTAGTCTATATAAAAACTAGTCTTTCATATATAGTCAAGCTTATAGTGAATAAAAGCCTATGTTTAAAAGTTTTGAGTGATGAGTATGGAAAAAACATTGTGATAAAGTGATGTGCATAAAAATTGGATCAAATTCGCACCCTTGTATGGATAAAACTAATTTTAAGACATTTTTTCATGTAAATAAACACCTACAATAGGTTTTGAAGGTTTTTAGAGTATGCAAACTTGAGTCACATCAAAACTATGAAGAGGATATTTTTATGCATTGAAATTCACTAATGTTTTTTCACATGTTTGAGATAATTTAATATGGTTATTAATTAAAAAAATAATGTCTAAATTTAAAAAAATTGTCATATTCATTCACCTTAGTCAAACTATCATCTACAACCTTCTTAACATAAGCATATCTCCAAGTTGCAAATAGGATTAAAGCACAGTAGTTTATGGGATAGTTCCATGTTCAAATGGAGGATTAATAAGGAAATATAAGATTATAATAAGGTAAATGAATGAATAATTTTTTCTTTAAAAAAATTTCTCTCCCAGATCAACCTTAAAATGCTCACCTATAGCCACACTAGGTTAAATTATATTAACACATTCACATACCCTCTATAGGAGTAGTGCAAGATACATCCATTCAAGAAGGAATCTTGTGAAGTCACATATTTTCTAAAATTTCAAATTTATATATTTAAACCTTAATATAAATCATGATCTCCAGTAAACATATTGCTAACTCATGAATCTATAGTACACAGGTTTATGTACAGAATCAAGACTATGTAGGATCCTAAGAACACTGTTTGAAGAGAAATATGATAAATAAAGAGACGAGAGGAAATTTTCAAGTGAATTGGGAGGTTTTTAATCTGAAAAATAATGGTTTAATTTATATCAAACATTTCAAATTCCCCAATCATCACCTATATCAGTGTTAGTAAGATAGTCATAATGAGATTTCTTGAACAGATATAGTATGATGATAGGTTGCATAGGTTATTCATTCAAGAAGTGAATTAAAAAGATATTAATAATTTTAATAGATATTTTTCATGGCCTAATAAAATAATATCCATAATTATCAAACTCAAATACAAAGTTATACAAGGAAATTTAGTTATGAGCTTATGGAACATGAAAACATAGGCATCCTAAGTTCATTTTGGGAAAAATGCATCTACAAGACTATATAGGCAAGATCCAACTATGATACTTGGTAGAGGATGTTATCATTAGTTTTTATAAATATATATGGTCTTATATAGTTCACATAAATATTTTAATAATCCACTATTTTGTCACAATCATATGTTTTTTTGTTGAGAGTTAAAGTTAGAGCTAGGAGACCTTGGAGGCATATAAGGTTTTGACAGAGGGTTTTTTAAATTCATGAGATGTTTTATTAGGAAATTTAATATTATTTATAAGTCTTAAAACACATACTAATAATGATAACATTCATTATTTCATGCAAATATGCCCTTGAGGGCTAGAACAAGCAGGCATGGCTAAAATCCCTGAGACACCCTGCCACCATTTTGAAATATTAAATGGGCCTTATCTTCATTTTATGAGAATTTAAATAGTTTGGAGACTAATTTTAATCTTATATGAGGTGTTGGAGTAGATATAATATATAAAAATAATCTTGTTTGACTCTTAAACCTTCATTTCTACACATAGTCCAAGATAACTAGTTGAGGCACCACTTCACCATGTAGGCATTTTGAGGCATCTTTTGCATGGGATATTGTCATTATAATGGGTTTGGTAGGGGGAAATATATTTCATATATATGTTAATAATTTTTACATTATGATTCCATATGCTATGAACTATTGCCAAGATTTTTTGGACCCCTAAAACCCTTATAAAACCCTAAAACCTACCTAATGGATTAAAGATGAGTAAATGTGAATTTAAATGATATGATTAAACTATGAAATTATATTTATTTTATTCTTAATTCTCTTGTACCTCTCCAAAACCCATTGTTTGGCATGTGCAAGACTCTTACTATATGGACTAGGATAATAAAAGTTTTTTTGAGCCTATAAGAAAGAAAATGAAGGGTAATTACACATTAAATGAGTTAGATAATAAATATCAGGTCTTAAAATTCTTAAATAATATTTATACAATCATATATAAGTGCCTTTATGCCCATATTCACAAATAGATAGGTCTATAGCTCAAAATAGGAAGTTGTGTGCATATAGGTTAAAGGTGGATGGCTAGATCAATCTAATTTCATGACTTAAAAAGAACTCATATAGATTATTTATGTCATATACACTATATAATAGCCTTTCAACTCATAATATTGTCAAAATATTGAGGAACCTTGCATACATATACACCTAGTTATTGAATTCATAAAATAGTGACATCAATAAGGGTAATAGGAGATAAAATTAAGGTCATAAGTCACTAAAAATCTTCATGAGAATCACCATCAGGTCTTGAGAGAGATGTATTCTAAACTTTAGTCATAGAGGAAGTGGCACGACTGATCACTTTGGCCTCAAGATACCAAACACTACCTAGAAAGCTTGTTTATTACAAAATAGGTGACTTCACATTCTCACCATTATACAAATATTTTAATGGGAGGATGAGGAATTTTGGAAATTTATATCACCTAATTCACTAATATTTTATGGTATTGGTTTAGGAATTCAAAGTGTAGTCTTTATGAATCATCATTAAAAATCTTGAGTACTCTAAAACTCTTACAAAACCCTATTATAGACATGTTTAATAAGAATTGAAGAATAATGAATACAAACTAATTTGAATCATCTCACTACCACCTAGATAATCTAGTAGACTTTGATATCTTCATTTCTATGGAAATTTTTTAAACAAATGGTGTCTGAACATGGTAATAAATAGGATTTTGAGAGGAAAAAGTGTAAAAAGAGAGGTATAAGATAGTTGAAGGGAGTTCCAATCATTAGAGAGTGAAATTTGATACTTTTTATAAATCATAAATTCAATATATTATTATAACCATGCCTTAAATTCCCCTTGGGATTGCAATCAAATCATCTAGTTTGTAAGATTGAAGTACAAGGTGACCTAGTCACCTAGTTTGACCAAGTTACAGGTGTTTCTTGACCAAGAGGACCTATTTCATGATATGGAAATTAGTTAAAGGTCTCAAAATCACTATATTTTTATGTTTTCAAAGTTTTATGTAGCTTATAGTGGCCATAAATTACAAATAATTAGTCTACTAAGACTACTTGTCCTAGTAGATCTACTTGGTCAATCAAATGAAGATAAAGATAATGTGAAAAGATAAAAGAGTTAAATTAAGTGATAATAAATTTTATAAGATAAAATTCATGCCAAATAACTAACCCTTGATGTCAATCACAAGAATATTTGGTCCTCAAATGGTAATTTTATGCACAACTAGTCTTTAACTATCAATCACATGTATGACTCATCTTGAGTGTCAAATCATGAGTTAACTCACCCTTGAATGACATCATGTAAAATTAATCTAACAAAGATATGGATCATCTTGATTAAAGAGGAGTTTGAATTATTTAACCACATATTTAACTACTTCTTTTAAATTCATAGTATCATGCAGGAGCATCAATCATGACGGGGCTTCTTAAAGACTATTTATAGTTATTAGTAATTGAAATGACACTAGAGTTGTATTGAAGTTGATGTTCTTGTTTTATATTCTAAACCATGTTTCTCTTTCTCACCTATTTTTATTTATATTTAAGGACTTATGGATTATTTCAGATCCCTCAGGCTGGTATACAAAAACTATGCTAAAATTGTAACTTCTACCTAGAGTTAATATGAAAAGTCAGTTATAGACTTATTATGGTTATAATGTGTCTCTTTATTGTTGATTTGAATATAAGTGTGATATTTATCTCCTTTTACATGTCTTATCCTTCACCTAATTCTATGTATTCATCCTCTATATGTCACCTAAAGTGTTAAAAGATAGAAATTGTGTTTAAGATTATTAGTATGCAGTGTCTTTATATACCTTCATTTCTCTACCTTAAAGTTATAGATCTTCTATCAAAACTTCATATGAAACACTCATTTTTAGGATTGTTTTAATTATTTATTTTTTACAATATATTAATTTATTACTTAAAAGTGTGCCCAGGTTCAAGTTTTACCAAGGATCATTCATCATTTAGGTGTATCACCATCAATAACATATGTTTTCCCTTTCAATAATCTATCTAACTCTTTTCACCGCAAAATAAAAATATATTTTAGGAAAATAATTCAAAGTAGACATATCATAACAACTAGCCTCATAATCTAGAGGTTTGGTCTAGTTAAAGGTATCTCATAATCTTAGACCAATCTAATGTTAGTCCAACTTTGAAGGAGATCTTATTAATTAACTTTAGCAAGGTACAAATTGGGTTACTAATACTTTTGAAATTCCTAGTGGGACTATTTATTTATAAGATTTAGATCACACATCTATAAATTTTAGTATAATAGTAGGATTTAAAGGTATCAGATGTAGATTTATAGACATTTCATGCCAAGAGTGGTTAGAATATATTTCTTAAAATGGAAAGAGATTGAATTTATCGAACTATCTTTTTAATCATCTAAGAAAAATAAAGATTCTCAGTCTAATCCAAATCCTAGACCTCTTATTTCTCCTATTTTTTCTTAAAGAGCTACTTTTGTTACAAAAATTATTATCCGACCAAACATTATAGTAAATCCTATACCACAAATGACTATTCCTAGAAGACAAACTTTTATGCCTTTTGATGGTGATAGCTCCTTAAACCTGAATCAGTTTGATGACATTATATTTATTTCCATAAATAGCCTTCTTTATTTTACAAGAGAAAATTCAATTATCCATATCAATCATATTTCAAATATAACCAATATTTATTTAGTGCACAAAGTAATTCAAGAAAATATGGCTATGAGGTTGTTGGAAACTTCTTTTAAGGGTAAGGCACTCTAATGGTAAAAAGGTTTGACACCTACATCCATTAACACCTAGGATGAGTTTAGATAACTCTTTTGAAATAATTTTAAAGACAAGAATGATCATCTTTATTTGGTGGAACAACTAACTACAATCAAGAGAAACCATCAAGATTTCATGGTAGAATTCGACTATATTGTTTAGAAAACTTTGAATAGGATCTCTATAGTTATCAAACCCACTCCTAACTATGCATTCTTGTATTAATTGAAATCTCTCAATTTAGATATGTTTGTTATGATATAATCCATGGGAGGAAGCACCTTACTATAAGCCTATGAAGTAGCCATAAGGGCTAAGAATTGTCTAATCCAATTAGGTAAACTATCTCCTAGATCACCTTTTCCTTTATTTTTAGAGATTCATCCTCCTATACCTTCTATTGATCTATTACCAGATTTAGCTAATCTTCATCAAATAGATGATAATAAAGTGGATAGATTTGGAAAGATAAAGAGTGTACTCAAGGCTTAGAATAGTAAGCTTATGGCTTTGGAGAGGTGGTAAGTTCTACCTTACAGGCCTTACCAAACTCTTAATCAATCTTATCAATATAATTAGCCTCCTTATTAGCCAAATCAATAAGTTCAAGTGTAGAATACACAATCAAGGCCATATAATGCTTACAATACCAATTCTATTAGTAGTTATAGAGTTTGGTGTTAACTTAGATTAATTATTCTCAAGAAGGTAAATGGTCTAAATAATGGAAAATATCAAACAATATGTCAATGTCTCCAATTGGTGATGGGAGTGAATAAAATTTTATGCAATAGGTTTTATCTCTTCCACAACATGATAATCAGCCACCTTCACAACACAAGGAAGCTTCTCTACCACATAAAGACATTCCTTCTTTCACTAAAGCTAAGGTACCAAGTTAGAAAGGATAAGGTAGTATAAAAACACCTTATAAAACTACTTTTACTAATTTATAAGAAGGTGAAAATACTTTTGATCAGATGGTAGCAAATCAACATAAAATTTGTCTTATGGATTACTCAATTACAACTCATACAAGGTCCAAAAGAAGGGCAATTGGTGATGTTTTGGTTCCTAAAAAGGTAGCTACTATACCTTCTCAACCACCTAAAAATAAAACCAGTCAATAACTACCTCAAAATTCATCATCAACTCAACATGTACAAGATGGTAAGGGGCAAAATCAGAAAGGTCCATTCATTCCAAAATTTATACAACATTTAGGTAGCACTTTTTCTCCTAAGTTGTAGCCTAGTACATCCATTTATCCTCTTAACATTATTTATCAAAATAATAAGGCCTCTATTTATATTTGTATGTGGGACACATTTCTTATTTCAAGGCAAAAGGATCTCCTTATAAGAAGACCTCTCTAAACTTCATGTTTCGGATAAACAACTAGAAAGAATAGGTGTTGTTCTTACAAATTCTAGTCAACCTCTTAAGCCTCAGGCTCAAATGGTTATTAATCCACCTCCATTATATCTTTTAATTGTCATATGGGATTTTCTTGTTTATAATTTCATGATTAATAGTGGGCCTAGTACCTATGTCATGCTTAAATTCATAGCTAATAAGTTAGGATTTCAATATGAGCCTCATGAGAGGGTATTTTTGTATTTGGATGGGTCTCCTAATAAAATTTTGGGTATTATTAGGGATATTTAGGTCATTTTAGTTACTTTTCCTAATTTTAATATCTCTCAATATGTGGTAGTATTTGATCTTATTCCCTACTTTGCCTTATGCTCATCCTGAGATTTCACTACTAAAATAGGGGGATATCTTTCTTCTAATTGGTACTACATGGTTTTTAGAAATAGGTATGGGGAAAATATCAACATAAGGTCTGAACCTATATCTATATTCCATTTTAAACCTTATATGCCTAACTTGTCACATGTCAATTGCACTATCTCAGAGGAGGATGAACGCTTTAGTGATTAAGAACCTTCCAAATCACTTGAAGGTATACCAGATCTCCTCCTTGATGAGTGGATAGTTAATAATCATGTCTATGATCCTTATAAAATCATTGAATAATTAGGTTTGGGTGTATACTACATTCATGAAGAAGGCAACATAATGCCTAGTCTCATTAGCACAATGCAGGATCAGGAAGGAGTGTGGAATTTGGTCTTTGATACATCTAGATCAAAGAATGGGAGTGGAGTAGGTGTTATGTTTGTATCTCCTCTTAATAAAATGTATTATTCTTATATATTATTTCAATTCATTTGTGCCTCTTATACTGCAAAATATGAGGCTCTTATTCATGGTCTATAGTGGGCAAGAAAGAGGGGTATTAATCTTATATAGTTTAAAGGAGATAGTGAATTAGTAGTGAATAAGGTAAGAGGTTTGAGTGTAGCCATAAATACACTTCTAAAGGCCTAAAAACATAGGTTTTGGGACCTTACAGAGGACTTATAATAATTTAACATTTCTTCCATTCCTAGAGAAGCTAATCATTATGTAGATAGGTTAGCTACCATTAGAGCATAGTATGATATTGTTGCTAAGCTCAAAGGTACTAAGGAACAATCCCAAATTAAGGTTGTATGCAGGCCCTTAGTTCCTAATAATGAGATAATTTGGCAAGTTTTTGATAGTGACAAATAGATTGCCTATTTATTACAACATGAGGTAGAATTTTGCCTAAAGAATCATGATAAGTTGCAACAACAATATGAGGACCAAATCGTCCAATTTAGATCAAATAACTTTCCAAAGGGCTTGGTAACTTTTGAGAGCATATTTAATGAGGATGATCAACTAAGAAGAGATAAGGTAATAATCTCTACCAAAAATGAACATTATGAACATATTATCATAGCTGAATAAGTCATCAATTTGCTTTCAATATATTCATGAAGTCTTAGTTTAGAAAATATTAAGTAAAGTTAGCATTACTTAAGGTTTTTTGATGATTATTAGGTTTTTATTATTGTTAGTATATTCCTATCAAATACCTCCAAAATGGAATGTTAGGTTGAGGCATATGTCTATGCTTCTTTAATGGTCTTCATGACTACCACAATTGTGGATTCATGTTTCCACTCTTCATCGTGTTTCATTCCCCAACATAGTATTCACACTACCTTTCATCATTGTTTCAACCCTTTCACTCCATTGTCATTTCCATGTCAATCACCATATTATCACTATTCAATCACTTTCATCTCATGTATCCATTGTGAAAGGAGTAAATAATGTTTGAGAAAGACCATGGTCTTCAAAAATGTTGTAAAAATCCTAAACCCTAATATAATGAGATGAATTATCACCTACAACCAACAAAAACATAGTCAAGATTTTGTAAGGAAAGTTGTAAGAAAGGAGGAGCTATAATATATCTCATTGAAATATCTCCTCAAGTTGAAATGAATTAATTACAATCTCATTAAAAAAAATTTGTTACCTTCTTAAGGTATAACTCCACCTTTTTCATACAAAGGAACCTTACACAATCATCTAGAATCATGATAAGAAGAGATGAGGTCAATCATGTAGATAAGGATAAGTTTGGGTGTTTAAAGAGAAGGTAGAAATCAATAAAAACTTCAAGGTAAGGTGAGAGCATTAGATTAAAATGAGAAGAGGTCTATTGGTGTTATTTTAAGACCTAATGCTTATCTCACTCTATACAAGAACCAATATATCAGACACAATCAAGCTTATAGTGAAGAAAAGCCTATGTTTAAAAGGTTGGAGTGATGATTATGGTGAACATAGTGTGATAAAGTGATGTGAATAAAAATTGGCCCAAAGGAACACCCTTGTATGGATCAAACTAATGTTAAGACATGTTATCATGTAAATAAAAACCTACAATAGGGTTTGAAGGTTCCTAGAGTATGAAAACTTGAGTCACATCAAAACTATGATAAGGATACTATTATGATTTGAAATTCAATAGGGTTTTTTTCCCATGTTTGAGATCATTTAATATGGTTTTTAATGACAAAACTAAAGACCAAATTTTAAAAGGTTGTCATAGTCAAACTATCTATAACCTTCCTAACATAAGCCTATCTCCAAGTTGTAAAATGGATTAAAGAACAATAGTTTATGGGAGAGTTCTAAGGTCAAATGGATGATTCATAAATAAAATTAAGATGTGAATAAGTTAAATTTATGAATAAGGTTTTCCTAAGAAAAATTTCTCTCCAAGATCAACCTTGAAATTCTCACCTACAGCCACACAAGGGTAAATTGTATTGAGACATTCACATACCCTCCATAGGTGAAGTTCAAGAAACATCCATTAAATATGGAAAATTATGAAGTCACGTATGTTATAAAATCACAAATTAATAAATTTAAAGCTTTATTTATATCATTATCTCCACTAAAATTACTACCAACTTATGAAGCTATAGTACACAGGCCTCTGTACGAAATCAATATTGTGTAAGAGCTTGATAACACTATTTGAAGAGCAATATGTTAAATAAAGAGATGAGAGGAAGTTTTCAAGTTAATTGGGAGGTATAGAAGCTGAAAAATCATGGTGGAATTGATATAAAACATTAAAAAATTTATAATCATCACCTATAGTAGTGTTAGTGAGACTGTCATAATGAGATTTCTTAAAGAGATATATTATAATGATAGGTTGCATAGGTTCTTGGTTCAAGAAGTGAATAAAGATGAGATGAATAATTTAATGAGATATTTTTCATGGCCTAATAAAATCTTATCCATCATTATTAGACTCAAAAATAAGGTGATACAAGGAAACTCAATCACAAACTTATGGAACATGAAAACATAGGCAACCTAAGCTAGTTTTGGGGAAAATGCATATCCAAGCCTTTATAGGCAAGATCCAATTATGAAAATTGGTAGAGGTGGTGATAATTAGTGTATATAATTGGATATTGTATTATATATGTCTCATAAATAGTGGAATAATCCATTATTTTGTCATAGTCATATGCTTGTCTCTTAATAGTCAGAGTTGGAGCTAGGAGACCTTCATGGAGGGATATAAGGTTTGAAAAAGGGTTTTGAATTCATTAAAGGTTTTATGAGGAAATGTAATATTATTTATAATTATTAAAATACCTGATGATAATTACCGCATTCATGATCTCATGCAAATATACCCTTGATGGATAGAATAGGCAGATAGACCTAAAATCCTTGAGAGACCCTACCACTATTTTAAAATGTTCCATGGGATTTATCTTAATATTATGATAATTTAAATAGTGTGGAGACTCATTTAAATAATATATGAGGTGTTGGAGTAGACATAATACAAAAAAATTGTCTTGTTTGACACTTAAACCTTTCTTTCTACACACATATTCCAAGATAATCAGTCGAGGCACCACTTCACCACATAGACATATTAATGCATATTTTTCGTGGGATATTGTGATTATCACGTGTGTTTTAGGGTCCAATATAATTCATATATATGGAAATAGGTTTTCCATTAGGGATCTATATGCTATGAACTATTGCTAATAAATTATGGACCCCTAGAACCCTTACAAAACCTTGAAACCTATTTGATGGACTAAAGAGGCCTAAATGTGAATTAAAATAATATGTTTAATATATGAAATGATATTTATGGTCTTATTAACTCTCTTGAGTCTCTTCACAAATTGTTTTTTGGCATGTGAAGGACTCTTACTATATGGACTAGGCTAACGAAGGTTATTTTGAGCCTATAATAAATAAAATGAAGGGTAATTACACATTTAATGAATTATATAATAAAAATTAGGTCTTAAAATTATTGAATAAAATTTTTTCAATCATTTATAATGGATTTTATGACCATTTTCACAAATAGACAGGTATACATGTCAAAATAGGAAGTTGTGTGCATATAGGTTGAAGGTAGATGGTTGGATCAAGAAAGTTTTATGACTCCAAAAGACCTCATATGTATTATTAATGTCATGTAATTTGTATAATATCATTTAAACTCATAATAATGTAAAAATACTAAGGAACTTTGCATACACATATACCTAGCTATTGACTTCATTAGATAGTTCCATCAAGAAGAGGTAATAGGAGACAAAATAAAGGTCATGAGTGAACTAAAAATATTAATGATCATCAAAATTAGATCTTGATAGAGAAGTATGCCAAATTTGAGTCACAAAAGAAGTGGCATGATTGATAATTTTTGCCTCAATATACCAAACACTACCTAGAAAGCTTGTTTCTTACCAAAGAGCTGACTTCATATGCTCACCATTGTATGGATAATTTTCATGGGAGATTGAGGACTTTGAGAGAGGTAAAAAGGCCTAATAAAATATTTATTTTGTAATTTATTTAGGCATTAAAATCCTAGGCTTTATGAATCATCATTAAGAACCTTGAGCACTCTAAAACCCTTATAAAACCCTACTACAAACATGTTTGAGAATAATTGAAGAATAATGCATTCAAATTAATTTAAATCATCTCACTACCACTTATATCATTTATTACACTCTAAAAGTTTCATTTCTATGGAAACTTGTTGTATGGATGGTGTATGGACATGGTAGAAAATAGGATTTTGAGAGGAAAAAGTGTAGAAATAGAGGTACAAGGTAGTTAAAGGAAGTTGCAATCATTTGAGAGTAAATATTGACACTTTTTATACCTCCTAAATTCATTATATTATTATAAAGATGCATTAAAAATTTGGGATTGCATTCTGCTGTCCCCAAAAAATGCCACTAATTTTTTGGACAACCTATGGACTGTTTTGGCCTTGCACAAAAAAAAATTTCTCTCTTCCCTTCTCAAAATTTGTTCTGAGATTTCAAATTCCTCATTTTTCAAGCTTTTTTCATAAAGGTATTCATAGGTTTAATAGGTTAAAAAGCTTCTATAGGTGAGTTCAGTCAAAAGAACAAGTTTCTAACACTTAGTCATTTCCAAGGATTGGTTCAGTGCCTCAGTTCAATCAAAAGAGTTCAATTGGAAAATGATAAAGAACAAAGGATTGAACCATTGAACTTTGAACCACTTTGGTTCAAAGGTTCAATGGGTTTAATGACCAAGTTGGTTCAATGCGCTTGATGCAAAAGATCAAAAAGACTTAGCCAAATAATGAAGAATGAACCGATTGAACCATTGAACTGTTGAACCAAAGTTGGTTCAATCGGTAGGTTCAAAGGGCTGCCCCAAAGTGAAAAAGGCAAGTGCCCTTATGGAGGGCATGCAACATTGGTTCAAAGGTCAAAGAAAAGATAGAATTCCTTCAGATTTATTCAAAGGCCCAAAAGGAAAAATTCTTTCAAACTTTTTGTCCAATGGAAATGGCTAAGTCTAAGAGGCCAAAATAATTCTTTTGAGAATATTTTCTCAAAAAAATGTTGAGGCAAAATTCCTTCAGACTTTTTGTCTGAAGGAATTCACCTAGAGAAAAAGTCTGAAGAAACAAAAAAGAATGAAAGGCCAAGTAACAAGAAAATTTCCTTCAGAATTTTTGTCTGAAGGAATTCTTTTAGGCTTTTTGTCTGAAGGAAAAGCCCAAAATCCAAAATCCCACCAAAGATGCAAGAACCCAATAGAGAAGTTGAAGCCTGAAGATCACATGAAAAATCCCAAAGGGTAGATACCCTTGCAGGGGACACCTGATGTCAGAGAAAGGACCATTTTAAAAGCCTAAAGGGACACCTTCCCTTCAAGACATTCTAAAGGTTGAATAAAGACACAAAAGGGAACTTTCACAGACTTTGACAAAAAGGGGATTCAAGGGATGAATCGAATGAATTGAATGAACCGATTGAACCACTGAACCATTGAACTGAATGGTTTAATTGGTTTAAGGTTCAAAGGTTCAACCAAATCTTAGAAAGATAAATGAAGCAGTGTTTGAGTGAAACACAGAATAAACTAATGAACCAATTAAACTTTGAACTGAAAGAGTTTAAAGTTAAATGGTTCAACATGGTTCAAAATTTCAAAGGTGGCCTCAGTCAAAGAAAAAGTGGCACACAAGTGGTTCAACGAATGGTTCAACCAAGGGGCAAAGAAGTGATTGAACCAAGAAGTGATAGAACAAAAGAGACAGAATGAACCAATGAAACTTTAGTGGTTTAACGGGTTCAAGGTTTAACCTGAATCAATTAATTAACTAAAAAGAGAGCTTGAAGACTCAAAGAGAGAAGATTGATGCAAAGCACTAGAAATGTCTTTGAAAGAGTTATTTCTAGTAGGTGGAACAGTGGATCGAGTAGACTTTTGAGTGAACCAAACCAAGGATGTGGCCTATTTTCTTCCATGAAGTAAAGACAAATATGTAAAGGACCAGCCGGTCCATACCAAGGAAGAAACATATTAGATGAAGGGACATGCCATAGTTATGGCAGTGCACTATTTTCAGCATGGTCTCTTTGGACAGGACTGAAGGTGCATTGAAGATGTTAACTATAGCATGGGTCATCCCATGGAAAAGGGTGCCAATCCTTACATAGTGGCTATAAGTTTTTTTATTCTCTCATTTTTAAGGAGACTTTTCATTTTTACAAGAGCAAAACTCTGCCCATTTTGAAAGAAGACTGAGACTTTGAGCTCATATTGTAAGTTCATTTTCATTTTTATCTAAATGAGAAAGCAGGTTGTTTATAGACTTTATGCTATTTTGGCTTGTATCATTTTAGAAGATCATTCTTACGTCTGTCTTCTAAAGGTGTTCTTATTCATTTAATTTGGCAAGTAGAATTAGTGAAAGTAATAGGGAAGTGTCCTGAAACCAACTGTGGGAAGACTTTGTGCTTTCACAATTGTTTTTAGTCTATGTTTTTATTTTCTTTTTATGTTGAGGATTTTGGGATGAATTTTTGCCCCCATTATCCTTTGTGATATACTCTTTGGGTAGTTGAGGTGGAAACTATGCATTTTGTTTCATCCTACTATTACTGCGCCCTTTGGTTACTGGTTACTTTCACTACCTGAAAGAAACTCTTATTGTTTCCTACCAGAACACTTCTAAAAGAAGAGAAGTGCCTTCAGTGTTTCCACCAAGATTATGTCCTTTGTTTATGAGAATCATCTCTGAAATAAGAGATATGAATGGTTTATTTTTCCCCCATGTGTTGTTTTCTACTTATTTATAATATATATAGCTCCTATGTATATATAGGGAAACTCCCCTTGATGAGAGGAGAGATTTGTCTCCAATTGATGTAGTAAAGTTGCATAGTTGGCTGACCAATCTTCTTACTATGGTTGATCAGACCTATTTTGTTGATCAGTACATTGATTGAAAAAATATTCACCCAATAGTTTTTGGCGACTCTGCTAGGGATGAATGTGCAGTCTGAAGCCTCAAGTTTTAGATTAAAGTAGTTCCTTCCCTTATCCTTTATATTACAGACTCTAGCGACTCCATTCCTTGTCTTACCCATTATCATTATAGCCTTACCATCTTCCTCCATCTCTATTATATTATCTAGTCTGTAAAACTAGAGCTACTGGGAAGAGCGCATAGTTTGAAGTCTCAAGCTTCAAGCTGAAGTAGATCCTACTCTTTTCCATTTTTTTTTCTACAATCTAGCAACTCCATGTTATACAAGAAGCTATAAATCTCAAGGTGTTGTTGAACCTACTTTTGAGTTGGTGCAGTAGAGTAATTTTAAGTTGTTTCCTCCACAACCTCACCTTTAATGAGCTAGGAGTCTTCCTCCTAGCCCTACCAAGTCACCAGCACAAGGTAGAGCTTCTTTTTCTACTACTAGCAGAGCTTTGCCTATCCATTCTCCACCCATATTTGTGATCCCACTTCTACATAATCAAATCATGTCTCAAGGCCCCTGGGGTAACTCTTTTGGTCCACTAAATTTGACTCCACCTCTGCATGAGCTTCCACATAGTTCAAGGAAGAATTTACCTAAATTATTTGGTGATGGGAAGGTTCATCTTGATGAACACATTATAGCTTTCAGCATAGCCTGTAGTGTAATAGGGGTGGAATTTGAAGACATAGTGGTCAGGCTATTCATGGAGACACTACAAGGTGCTGCTACAGACTGGTTCTACCACCTATAGGCAGGATCAGTGACTGATTGGGACACTTTGAAAGACAAATTTAAAGCCATATTCAAGCCTATAGAAGATGCACATGCCTTGTTAGCCCATATCATATAGATGAAGAAGGATCCCCATGAGCCTATGAGGGATTTTATTTCCAAGTTCAACAAGCTGAGGCACAAGATTCCCATGGTCACCCAGCCGACACCTCAAAACCTCAAATGCTTCTTCATCAACTCATAGCTGCTTGAAGTGAGTTTCTTGCTGAGACAGGCCAGACACATAGACCTTATTGCTACTCAAGAATTGGCTACTAAGGTAGAATATGACCTTATCTTGGCTGGAAAGATAAGAAGAGATCCAAACAGAGGTAAATCTTCTCCTTCTTCTGAATACTCCCTTTCAGCCACCATTGATCTAATGGTGTAAAAGCTAGCAAATGAATTGCTGGTCCTCAAAAGACAAATGGCCCATGTTATGTCTACTTCTCCTAATTGAGATATGCCAAGGAAGAAATTTTAGAATCAGGCATACCAAGGCAATGTTGCTAGGAATCAAGGGCAGCCAAATTATCTTCCTCCCCGATAGAGGAACCTCACCCTTGAAGCACCTCCAACCAACTTAGTGGTTGGATATTTAGAAACTAAACATGATTTCTCTTTCCAACCTAAGTTTGATCAAGAAAATGATGCTAGTCTCTTTATGGAGGATCAAGAAGAATCAGCTGGTGACTCCCACATTAGTTTCCTAAACTATCAGGAAGAACCCAAAAGAGAAGGCAATGTAGCTGAGGGGTCATATGTTGTATTCACTTAGTCCAAGAATCAATTAGCTTAACAAGTTGATAAGGAGAAAGCAAAGGAGCAACCTCAACTAGTAGTTTCAATTGCTAAGTGGGGATCCACTCTTCCTTTCCAGCCAAAGGACCCAGTGATTACAAGAAAGGTAAGTACCCCAAATGCCCCTATGCCTTCTACTTCAAATTCACAGTCCAATCCTCCCCCTTTCAAAAATCAAAAGGAAGAACTCCCATCCTCTGCTCCTAGCTCATTCTAGGCATTTGATATCATTGACCTTATAAAGAAAACCAAAATTCAAATGTTTGAATTTGAATTTCTATAGTCCCATAATGAGTAGTTAGATAGATTGGTTCAATGTGTTAAAAATTAGAACGTCCCTGTTGAACAAGAAATTCCCAAAGTGACACATGATTCCCCCAAGAATGTACCCACCAAGAACAACCTTGTCATTTCTCCCCTTGATACTCCTGACAGGACTGAACCTTTTTATGTCTCATTGCTGATAAATGGACATCAACTAAATAATTACATCATTGATTCTAGAGCTTTAGACAAATTCATGCCTATTAAAGTGGAAGAATCTCTGGGTCTCACACTAACAAAGACATTTGGGAGATTTTTCTCCATGGATAACAAACAAGTGCCACTACTGGGGCAAATTAAAGATGTCCAATTTGCATTTGTTGCCTTTCTAGACAAGCGAATCAAGATGACTGTCCTAGTGGCTGACATCCTAGCATCATATGGCATCCTTCTTGGGCAAAACTTCTATAAAGATGTTAGAGGGGAATTAAGCATGGAATTGTCTCAGGAAAGAATCCCTGTGAAAGGTGTAATGCAGAGGTTACTTCCTGAGAAGGAGGCAAAATACGTTGTCACTCAGACATCAAGGCCTGAAGCTCAAATTTTGTTTGAGTCTTTAGGTAGGAGTAATTATTTTCTATCTATTGAAGACATTAATGTTTCATTAGATGAAAATATTGTAGGTGATGATCTAGGAATTTGTTTAAATAGAACAACACCAAGTATGCCTGATAGTGCCAATGATTGGCAGGTGTTGAATGAGAACATTCAAATCATGTGTTGGACTGAACCAGAAGAGCAACCAATTATGGTAATGGACCATGCTGTTGTGCATCAAAATTAGGAAAAGGAACTTTTTGCCAAGAGAGCAAAGATTCATGGTTTTTGGATTAAAAGTCAAGTCTTCTCGTGGGGCAAGAGGAGAAAACCAAAGGGAGGACACAGAAAATTGGTTTCCTAGTTGAGAGTTCCATTCACCCATCACTGATTTTGGGGAGAAAATGGCTTCTTTCTAGTTTATCAAGATAGAGAACCATTTTCACTTCCTCTCAGGGGGCAGTATCTAAAGTACATCAATTCTTGAAGTACCAGATAAGTTTACCTATACATATGTACATTTGTATAGTCTTTTGTTTCTATTTTGTTCTTTTGTTTTCATTTTTTGGAGCCTTTCTTTTTGGGTAGCATGACTCCATAGCCCAATGGCACACTTTAAGGCACTAGAGATTCTAGTTTCTACTCCCCTCAGCTGTGTTTCAAGTTTCCAACTTAAGGTAGTTCCCCAATTGGAGCCAGCTGTTGTCCCCAAAAAATGCCACTCATTTTTTGGACAACCTACAGACTATTTTGGCCTTGCACAGACCAAAATTTCTCTCTTCCCTTCTCAAAATTTGTTCTAAGCTTTCAAATTCCTCATTTTTCAAGATTTTTTTGTAAATGGATTCACAGGTTCAACAGGTTAAAAAGCTTCTACAGGTGAGTTCAGTCAAAAGAACAAGTTTCTAACACTTAGTCATTTCCAGGATTGGTTCAGCACCTCAGTTCAATCAAAAGAGTTCAATTAGAAAATGATAAATAATAAAATCTTGAACCATTGAACTTTGAACCACTTTGGTTCAAAGGTTCAACGGGTTCAATGGCCAAGTTAGTTTAATGCGCTTGGTGTAAAAGATCAAAAAGACTTAGCCAAATAATGAAGAATGAGCCAATTGAACCATTGAACTATTGAACAAAAGTTGGTTCAATCAATAGGTTTAAGTGGCTGCCCTAAAGCAAAAAAGGCAAGTGCCCTTACAGAGGGAAGTAATCATTGGTTCGAAGGTTAATGAAAAAATAGAATTCCTTCAGATTTATTCAAAGGCCCAAAAGGAACAATTCTTTTGGACTTTTTGTCCAATGGAAATAGCTAAGTCCAAGAGGCTGAAAGAATTCTTTTAGGAAGATTTTCTTAGAAAAATGTTAAGGCAAATTCCTTAGACTTTTTGTCTGAAGGAATTCACCCAGAGAAAAAGTCTAAAGAAACAAAAAAGAATGAATGGCCAAGTAACAAGAAACTTTCCTTCAGACTTTTTTTCTGAAGGAATTCTTTCGAGCTTTTTGTCTGAAGGAAAAGCCTGAAAGCCAAAAGCCCACTGAAGATGCAAGAACTCGCCAGAGAATTTGAAGCCTGAAGGTTGCATGAAAAATCTTGAAGGGTAAATACCCTTACAGGGGACACCTGCCATCAGAGAAAGGACTGTTTTAAAAGCCTAAAGGGAGACCTTCCCTTCAGGATGTTCCAAAGGCTGAATAAAGATGCAGAAAGGAACTTTCATAGACTTAGACAAAAAGGGGCTTTAAAGGATGAGCCAAAAGAACTAAATGATTTGATTAAAGCACTGAACTATTGAACCAAATGGTTTAACTGGTTCAAGGTTCAAAGGTTCAACCAAAGCTTAGAAAGATAAAAGAAGCAGTGTTTGAGTGAAACGTAGAATAAACCAATGAACTGATAAAAACTTGAACCAAAAGAGTTCAAATTTCAATGGTTCAACATGGTTCAAAAGTTTAAAGTTGGCCTTAGTCAAAGAAAAAGTGGCACACAAGTGGTTCAACGAATGGTTCAACCAAGGGGTGAAGAAGCAATTGAACCAAGAAGCGATAGAATAAAAGAGACAGAATGAACCAATAAACTGATGAACTTTTAGTGTTTCAATGGGTTCAAGGTTCAACTTGAATCAAGCGATCGACTAAAAAGAGAGCTTGAAGACTCAAAGAGAGAAGATCGATGTAAAGGACCAAAAATGTCTTCGAAAGAGTTATTTCCAATAGGTAGAATAATAGATCGAGTAGACTTTTGAGTGCACCAAACCAAGGATGAGGCCTATTTTCTTCCATGAAGTAAAGAAAAATATGCAAAGGACTAGCCAGTACATACCAAGGAAGAAACATATTAAATGAAGGGACATGCCATAGTTATGGCAACACACTATTCTTAGCATAGTCTCTCTAGATAGGACTGAAGGCACATTGAAGACGTTAACTACAGCATGGGCCATCCCATGGAAAAGGGTGCCAATCCTTACGTAGTGGCTATAAGTTTGTTTATTCTCTCATTTTTAAGGAGACTTTTCATTTTCACAAGAGTGAAACTATGCCCATTTTGAAAGAAGAAGATTGAGACTTTGAGCTCAGATTGTAATTTCATTTTCATTTTTATTTGAATGAGAAAGTAGGTTGTTTATAGAATTTGTGTTGTTTTGGCTTGTATCATTTTAAAAGATCATTCTTACATCTTTCTTTTGAAGGTGTTCTTATTCATTTAATTTGGCAAACAAAATTAGTGAAAGTAATAGGGAAGTGTCCTGAAACTAACTATGGGAAGACTTTGTGCTTTCATAATTGTTTTCAGACTATGTATTTATTTTCTTTTTGTGTTGAGGATTTTGGGATGAATTTGTGCCCCCATTATCTTTTGTGATACTCTTTGGGTAGTTGAGGTGGAAACTTTGCATTCTGTTTCATCCTGCTATTAGTATGCCCTTTGGTTACTGGTTACTTTCACTACCTGAAAGAAACTCCTACTATTTCCTACAAGAACACTTCTAAAAGAAGAGAAGTGCCTTTAATGTTTCCACTAGGATTTTCTCCTTTGTCTATGAGCATCATCTCTAAAATAAGAGAGATGGACGGTTTATTCTGCCACCATGTGTTATTTTTTGCTTATTTATATTATATATAGCTCCTACATATCTATAGGGAGCCTCCCCTTGATGAGAGGAGAGATTTGTCTCTAATTAATGTAGTAAAGTTACACACCTAGTTGACCAATCTTCCTACTATGGTTGATCAGACATATTTTTTTTATTAGTATGCTGATTGACAAAATATTCACCTAATAGTGTTTGGCAGCTTCACTGGGGATGAATGTGCAGTCTGAAGCCTCAAGTTTTAGATTAAAGTAGTTCCTTCCCTTATCCATTATATTATAGACTCTATCAACTCCATTCCATGTCTTACCCATTATCATTATAGCCTTACCATCTTCCTACATCTCTGTTATATTATCTGGTCTATAAAACCAGAGCCGCTGGGAAGAGCACACAGTTTGAAGTCTCAATCTTCAAGCTGAAGTAGATCCTATTCTTTTCCATTTTTGTTCTATAATCTAGCAAGTCCACATTATATAAGAATCTATAAATATCAAGGTGTTGTTGACCTCACTTTTGAGTTGGTACAACAGAGTAGTTTTGAGTTGTTTCCTCCACAACCTCACCTTCAACAAACTAGGAGTCTTCCTTCTAGCCCCACCAAGTCACTAGCACAAGGCAAAGATTTTTTTTTCTGCTAACAAAGCTTTGCCTATCCATTCTCTACCCAAATTTTTGATCCCACTTCTACATAATGAAATCATGTCTCAAGGCCCTTGGGGTAACTCTTTTGGTCCACTAAATTTGACTCCACCTCTACATGAGCTTCCATGTAGTTCAAGGAAGAGTTTCCCTAAATTATTTGGTGATGGGAAGGTTCATCCTGATGAACACATTACAACTTTTAGCATAGCCTATGGTGTAATAGTGGTGGAATTTGAAGACATAGTGGTCAGGCTATTCATAGAGACACTACAAGGTGCTACTATAGACTGGTTCTACCACCTGTAGGTAGGATCAGTGACTGATTAAGACACTCTAAAAGACAAATTTGAAGCCAGGTTCAAGCCTACAAAAGATGCACATGCCTTGCTAGCCCAGCTCACATAGATGAAGAAGGAGCCCCATGAGCCTATGAGGGATTTTATTTCCAGGTTTGACAAGTTGAGGCATAGAATTCTCATGGTCACCCAGTTGACACCTCAGAACCTCAAATGCTTCTACATCAACTCACAGCTGCCTAAAGTGAGTTTCTTGTTGAGACGAGCCAAACACATAGACCTTGTTTCTACTCAAGACTTGGCTATTTAGGTAGAAGATGACCTTATCTTGGCTAGAAAGATAAGAAGAGATCTAAATAGAGGTAAATCTTCTCCTTATTATAAATACTCCCCTTCAGCCACCACAGATCCAATGGTGTAGAAGCTAGCAAATGAATTATTGGTCCTCAAAAGACAAATGGCCCAAGTTATGTCTACTTCTCCTAATTGAGATATGCCAAGGAGGACATTTTAGAATCATATGTACCCAGGCAATGCTGCTATGAATCAAGGGTAGCCAAATCATCTTCCTCCCCCATAGAGAAACCTTGCCCTTGAAGCACTTCCAACCAATTCAGTGGTTGGATATTTGCAAATTGAACATGATTTCTCTTTCCAACCTGAGTTTGATCAAGAAAATGATGTTGGTCTCTTCATAGAGGATCAAGAAGAATCAGCTAGTGACTCCCACATTGGTTTCCTAAACTATCAGGATGAACCCAGAAGAGAAGGCAATGCAGTTGAGGGGTCATATGTTGTATTCACCTAGTCCAACAATCAATCAGCTCAACAAGATGATAAGGAGAAAGTAGAGGAGAGACCTCAACCAATATTTTTAATTGCTAAGTAGAGATCCACTCTTCCTTTCTATCCAAAGGACCCAGTGATTACAAGAAAGGTAAGTACCCCAAATGCCCCTATGCCTTCTACTTCAAATTTGCAATCTAGTCCTCCCCCTTTCAAAAATCAAAAGGATGAACTCCCATCCTCTGCTCCTAGCTCATTCTAGGAATTTGATATCATTGAACATATAAAGAAAACCAAAATTCAAATGTCTAAATTTGAATTTCTATAGTCCCATCTTGAGCAATTAGATAGACTGGTTCAATGTATTAAAAACTAGAACATCTTTTTTGAACAAGCAATTCCCCAAGTGACACATGATTCCCCCAGGAATGCACCCACCAAGAACAACCTTGTCATTTCTCCCCCTACTACTCTTGACATGATTGAACCTTTTTATGTCTCATTACTGATAAATGGACATCAACTAAATAATTACATCATTGATTTGGGAGCTTCAGACAATGTCATGCCTGCTAAAGTGGAAAAATATCTAGGTCTCACACTGACCAAGACATTTGGGAGATGTTTCTCCATGGAGAACAAAAAAGTGCCACTATTGGGGCAAATTAAAGATGCCCAATTTGCATTTGTTGCCTTTCTAGACAAGCAAATCAAAATGACAGTCCTAGTGGCCAACATCCCATCATCATATGGCATCCTTCTTTGGTAGAACTTCTGCAAGCATGTTGGAGGGGAATTAAACATGGACTTGTCTCAAGAAAGAATCCCTGTGAAAGGTGTAATGTAGAGGTTGCTTCTTGAGAAGGAGGCAAAATACGTTGTCACTCAAACATCAAGGCCTGAAACTCAAATTCTATTTGAGTCTTTAGGCAGGGGTAATTATTTTATGTCTACTGAAGACATTCATGTTTTAGTAGATGAAAATCCTATAGGTGACAATCTAGGAATTAGTTCAGACTAAAAAACACCAAGTATGTCTGATAGTGCCAATGATTGGTATGTGTTAAATGGGAACAATTAAATCATGTGCTGGACTGAACCAGAAGAGCAACCAATTATGGTAATGGACCATGTTGTTGTGCATCAAAATCAAGAAAAGGAAATTTTTTCCAAGAGAGCAAAGATTTATGGTTTTTGGATTAAAAATCAAGTCTTGCTTTGGGGCAAGAGGAGAAAACCAAAGGGAGGACATAAAAAAAAATTTCCTAGTGGAGAGTTCCATTCACCCATCACCGATTCTGGGGAGAAAATGGCTTCTTGCTAGTTTATCAAGACAAAGCACCATTTTCACTGCCTCTCAGGGGGTAGCATCTAAAGTACTTAAATTCTTGAAGTACCAGATAAGTTCACCTATACATATGTACATTTTTATAGTCTTTTATTTCTATTTTGTTCTTTTTCTTCATTTTTTGGAGCCTTTCTTTTTGGGTAGCATGACTCCATAACCCAATGGCACACATCAAGGCACTAGAGATTCTAGTTTCTACTCCCCTCAGCTGTGTTTCAAGTTTCCAACTGAAGGTAGTTCCCCAACTAGAGCTAGTTATTATCCCCATAAAATGCCACTCATTTTTTGGACAACCTACGGACTATTTTGGCCTTGCACAGACCAAAATTTCTCTCTTCCCTTCTCAAAATTTATTTTGAGCTTTCAAATTCCTCATTTTTCAAGATTTTTCTATAAAGGGATTCATAGGTTTAACAAGTTAAAAATCTTCTACAGGCAAGTTCAGTCAAAATAATAAGTTTCTAACACTTAGTCATTTCTAGGATTGGTTCAGTGCCTCAGTTCAATCAAAAGAGTTCAATAAAAAAATGATAAAGAACAAAGGCTTGAACCATTGAACTTTGAACCACTTTGGTTCAAAGGTTCAATGGGTTCAATGACCAAGTTGGTTTAATGTGCTTGGTGCAAAAGATCAAAAAGACTTAGCCAAATAATGAAGAATGAGCCAATTGAACCATTGAACCAAAGTTGGTTCAATCACCAGGTTCAAGGGGTTGCCCCAAAGAGAAAAAGGCAAGTGCCCTTGTGGAGGGCAAGCAACATTGGTTCAAAGGTCAAAGAAAAGACAGAATTCCTTTGGATTTGTTCAAAGGCCCAAAAGGAACAATTCTTTCAGACTTTTTGTCAAATGGAAATGGCTAAGTCTAAGAGGCTGAAAGAATTCTTTCGGGAAGATTTTCTCGAAAAAATGTTAAGGAAAAATTCCCTCAAATTTTTTGTCTGAAGGAATTCACCCGAAGAAAATGTTCAAAGAAACAGAAAAGAATGAATAGCCAAGTAACAAGAAAATTTCCTTTGGACTTTTTTTTTGAAGGAATTCTTTTGGGCTTTTGTTCGAAGGAAAAGCCCAAAAGCCAAAATCTTGCCGAAGATGCGAGAACTTGCCAGGGAAGTTGAAGCCTGAAGGTCGCATGAAAAATCCCAAAGGGTAGATACCCTTGCATAGGACACTTGACGTTAGATAAAGGACCATTTTAAAAGCCTAAAGGGACACCTTCCCTTTAGGATGTTCTAAAGGCTAAGCAAAGATGTAGAAAGGAACTTTCACAGAATTAGACAAAAAGGGGCTTCAAAGGATGAACCAAATGAACTAATTAAACCACTAAACCATTAAACTAAATGGTTCAATTAGTTTAAGGTTCAAAGGTTCAACCAAAGCTTATAAAGATAAAGGAAGCAATGTTTGAGTGAAACGTAGAATAAACTAATGAACCGATTGAACTTTGAATTGAAAGAGTTCAAAGTTTAATGGTTCAACATGGTTCAAAAGTTCAAATGTAGCCTCAGTCAAAGAAAAAGTGGCACACAAATGGTTCAATGGATGGTTCAACCAAGGGGCAAAGAAGTGATTGAACCAAGAAGGGATAGAACAAAAGAGATAGAATGAACCGATGAACCGATGAACTTTTAGTGGTTCAATGGGTTCAAGGTTCAACCTGAATCAAGTGATCGACTGAAAAGAGATCTTGAAGACTCAAAGAGAGAAGATCAATGCAAAGGACTAGAAATGTCTTTGAAAGAGTTATTTCTAGTAGGTGGAATAGTGGATCAAATAGACTTCTAAGTGCACCAAACCAAGGACATGGCCTATTTTCTTCTATGAAGTAAAGACAAATATGCAAAGGACTAGCTGGTCCATACCAAGGAAGAAACATATTAGATGAAGGGACATGCCATAGTTATGGCAGCACATTATTCTTAGCATGGTCTCTCTAGACAAGACTAAAGGCACATTGAATACATTGACTGCAGCATGGGTTGTCCCATAGAAAAGGGTGCCAATCCTTATGTAGTGGCTATAAGTTTATTTATTCTCTAATCTGTAAGGAGACTTTTCATTTTTACAAGAGTGAAACTCTACTCATTTTGAAAGAAGAAGACTGAGACTTTGAGCTCAAATTGTAATTTCATTTTCATTTTTATCTGAATGAGAAAACAGGTTGTTTACAGACTTTGTGCTATTTTGGCTTGTATCATTTTAGAAGATCATTCTTACGTCTATCTTCTGAAGGTGTTCTTATTCATTTAATTTTTCAAGCAAAATTAGTGAAATTAATATGGAAGTGTCCTGAAACCAATTGTGGGAAGACTTTGTGCTTTCACAATTATTTTTAGTCTGTGTTTTTCTTTTATTTTTGTGTTGAGGATTCAGGGATGACTTTGTGCCCCCATTATCCTTTGTGATATACTCTTTGGGTAGTTTAGGTGGAAACTTTGTGTTCTATTTCATCCTATTGTTACTACACCCTTTGGTTATTAGTTACTTTCACTACCTGAAAGAAAAACCTATTGTTTCCTACAAGAACACTTCTAAAAGAAGAGAAGTGCCTTTAGTGTTTCCACCAATATTTTATCCTTTGTATTTGAGAATCATCTCTAAAATAAGAGAGATGGATGGTTTATTCTACCCCCATGTGTTATTTTCATCTTATTTATATTATATATATCTCCTACGTATCTATAGGGAACCTCCCCTTGATGAGAGGAGAGATTTGTCTCTGATTGATGTAGTAAAGCTGCACACTTGGCTGACTAATCTTCCTACTATGGTTGATCAGACCTATTTTGTTGATAAGTACACTAATTGACAAAAGATTGACCCAACACATTCAAATTAGACAGTCTGTAGGATTGAAGTACAAAGTGACCTAGTCACTTAGTTTGATAAAGTTACAGGTGTTTATTACCAAAAACTATCTATTTCATGATATGGGGGGTTTATCAAGGTATAAAAATCACTATATTTGTAGGTTTTAAAATTTTCATCTAGGTTCTAATGGCCATCAAGTACAAATAGTTAGGCTTCTAGGCATAATTGGCCTAGCAGACCTACTTGGTCAATCAAATAAAGACAAATATGGCATAGAATAATGTTGAGAGGGTTAAATTAAGTTATAATAAATTCAATAAGAGGAAATTAATGCCACATAACTAATCTTTGATGTCAATCACATGCATATCTGGTCTTCATATGGAAATTCCATGCACAACTAGTCTTCAACTGCCAATCACATGCATGACTCATCTTGAGTGTCAAATCATGAGTTAACTCACCCTTGAGTGACATCAATCATAATTTATATAAAAAATCTAAGACATATCATGATTCAAGAGGAGTTTGAATTAATTAACCACATATTCAACTACTTCTTTTCAATGCATAGGATCATGTAAGAGCATCAATCATGAGGAGACTTATTGAAGAATGTTTGTATCTATTGGTAACTAAAATGGCACTAGATTTGTATTGAATTTGATGTTATTATATTCTCATATATTATATGTTTCTATTTCTCACCTCTTTTTTGATATATTCAAAGCCTTATGGATTATTTGGATCCCTTAGGCTGGTATATAAAAACTATGCTAAAATTATAACTTACACTTGGAGTTAATAATAAAAGTTTGTTGCAGACTTATTCATGGTTGTAGCATGTATCTTGATTGTTGATTTCTAGATAAGTGTGATATTTATCTCCTTTTTTTAGGTCCTCTCTTTCACCTAGTTCTATGCTTTCATCCTCTACAAGTCATCTGAAGTGTTAAAGGATAGAAATTATGTTGAAGATTATTAGTAAGTAATGTTTTTATAGACCTTGATTCTTCTACCTTCAAGTTGTAGATATTATATGGAACCTTCATCTAAAACACTCATGTTTAGGGTTTTTTTAAGAAATTATTGTTGACAAGCTATTCATTTTTGATTCACAAGTGTTCCCAAGTTTAAGTTTTATAGAGGATCATTTATTATTTAGGTACATTACCTTTATTCCTCTACCTTCAAGTTGCAGATCTTCTATCAAATCTTCATCTAAAAAACTCATGTTTAGGATTTTTTTAAGAAAGTATTGTCGATAAGATATTCCTTTTTGATTCACAAGTGTTCCCAAGTTCAAGGTTTACAAAACATCATTCATTATTCAGGTGGATCATTCACTATTTAGGTTTTCCCTTTCATTAATCCTTATAAATATTTTCACTCCAAAATCAAAATATATTTTAGGAAAATAATTCAAAGTATACATATTAGAGGAGATAGCCTTATAATCTAGAGGTTTGGTCTAGTTATAGGTATCCCACAACCTTAGACCAATCTAATGTTAGTCTAGGTTTGAAGGATATCTGAGTAATCAACTTCATTATTGTACAACTTGGGTTTATAACATGACTATGTGGGAGGCCTTGTCCAATCCTTCTCAAAGGATTTTTTCGTAGGAAACATTGAAGAACTTTCATCCTCATAAACTATAAAAATCCTCTCCAAACATTTCCATAATCTTATGTCAACCAAGGGAAGGAGAGCTTAGTAAAAGTAGTAAGCCACCACCATTATATATCTCCTTGACCATAGGTAAACTCCTCATCCATAATTTTATGATTTATTATATTACAATAAGCTTAGTACTAGCCAAAAATATAGTTAATATGCTAAGTATAAAGTACACCCTAATTGTAAAAGGAGTTATTTAGCTAGATGGAATAGTTGTCAAAAATGTAGGGGATATTAAAGGCTTAAACTTGACCTTGAATGCATGTCCTATCCTCTCTATTACCTAAGGCATCTCTATTATATACATGCCTCCCTTTTTTTCATTTTTCTTTCAAGATACTTCATTGCAAAAATGGGTGGCTACTTACTTTATAAATAGTCACACATGCTACTGAGGACTAGATATGAAACCAAAGTTACTATCAAGGTTAAGCCTATGTTTAGGGATCATATAAATACATATTCACCTAATACCATAGACATGAAATATATAATTCATGTATTTGAAGATAATTCATTCTTTCATGAGACTACCACACCTTTAGAAGAAGTCTTAGATGTAGCACTAACTGACTTGGCTAATGAGCATTATGGATTTGATCCATATAATTATATGGAGGAAATAAGACTGGGAAATTATTGCATCCTTAAGAATAAATCTATTATGTGAAACCTCATAAAAACTCAAAAATACCTTGAATGCACATGGAAGTTAGTCTTCAATGGCTCTATAATTAGAAATAGTGTAGGTGCAAGAATTATGTTAATCACTCCTCAAAAAGAGAAATATTTTCATGCATTCAAGTTGTAATTTAGTTTCACCAACAATGTGGTTGAATATGAGGTTTTGATCCAAGGCTTCTAGTTGGTGTAAAAGAAACAAATTAAGACACTGTAATTATTTGGGTATAACGAGATTATTATATATTAGGTAAGAACCTAAAATGCATCTTAAAATATCCTATTAAAAGATTATAAACACAAATCTTGGGACCTCATTGAAAGCTTCAATACTTTCAACATACAAGTTATGTTGAGGAAGTATAATGTTGATGCAGATAGGATTGCCATAGTAGGCTCTTAATATAACCTCCATGTTGATTTTTTGAGAGATTCAAGACATCTTTTAAATATTATAATTATACCTATAGTGATTGATAATGATATTGATTGGCAAGTGTTTGAGAATGATGATTAGATCATCAATTTTATATAAGAAGATGTATAGTTTTTTACGCAAAACTAGTTAGGGTTATAGACACAATATTATGATAAAATTATCCAATTAAAATGAAATAAAATACCTAAAGGATTGGTCACACTAGATAACATATTCAACTATGATGATCAGGTCAAAGGTGAGAAGAGGAAAATGATGGGAAAGAAAGATAATTGTGATCAAGTGGTCATTTATAATGACAAACTCTTGAGAGATAAAAATGTATGCACTCAACCTAAAAATTAAGGGCTTATTTACCTTTTTATAAACTATGATGATATATTTGCATGGAGTTATTAAGATCTCAAAGTTTTTGACCTAGTCTTGGCCCCACATAAAATTGAGTTAGATCCTAACACCAAGTCGATTAGGTAGAAACAAAGGCCTATAAACCCCAAATTAGAACCCATAATGAGGAATTAATTGACTAAACTCATTGGAGATAACATCATCTTCCTAATTAAACACTCATCTTGAGTAACCCCGATTTCATCTTGGTGAGAAATAAAAATGGAAAGATTAGGTTGTGCATGGATTTTAGGGATTTGAATAGAGCATTCCTCAAGGATCACTTTACCTTCCACTCATGTATCAAATATTCAAAAAAATAGTAGGGGATGAATTTTTTTCAATTTTTAATGGCTACTCATGCTAAAATGAGATATTGATGTAAGAGTCTAATTAGTTGAAGATAGCCTTTACCACCAAATAGGGCACCTTTGTTTATATAAATATGCCTTTCAGACTGACCAACATTTGTGTGACCTTCCAAATAGTTATGGACATGGCCTTTAAGGGCCTAATAAATGATATGATCCTAGTTTACCTTGATGATATCATTTTTTTCACTAAATGTGGAGCTAATCACTTAGATCATTTGATTCAAGTATTTTATAGATGTAGAGAGTTTGGGGTATCTTTAGACCCAAACAAGTATGTATTTGATGTCCATGAGGATCAATTAATGGGTCACATTTTTTTTAGGATGGATTGGCCATTGACCTAGAAAGAGTATAAACCATCAAGTACCTCTCTACCAAGCCACAATAAAATCCTCCAAATGTTTTTGGGAAAGATAAACTTTTAGAGAAGGTTTATAACAAACTTTGATTCACTAGTTAAGCCATTTACCTATATAATCAATAAGAGTGACACTTTCAACTAGATAAGAGTATGTAAGTATGGATTTTAAGTAATTAAAAGAGAATTATCCCAAGCCCTGACACTTGCAAATCCATGATATAATAAATATTTCATCCTATATGATTTTGAAAGAGATGAAATCATCTCAGCAATCTTAGTATAACAAACTAGTGTCAAAATGGATCAGCCTATTTCTTTCTTTATTAAAGTTCTTAAATATTATGAATTAAGATATAACTTCATGGAAAAATAATTGATGTTTATCATTCAATGATTGAATAAATTTAGAAACAGGTTTTCTAATAATGATATTTAATTGATGGTCTCACATCCAAATGTGAAATAATTTTTATAAAGCAAAAATATCAATGAAAAAATAGATAGCAGGATCACCAAGATTATGGAATATGATATTGACCTCAAAATACCCAAGCTCATAATGGGAAAATGATTGTGTGAAAAATTAGAAACTCACCTAGAAGCTAGAGGTAAAATAGTCCTTATGTTACAAGAAAAGTAACTGACTTATTAGGATCCTCCTAGTTGTTGGACTCAAAGCATGAAGTATTTTCTCTAGTTAGGTGAATATAAATAAGGGATTAACAAATACAAAATAAAAAATTTAAAGTTACAATCTATTCCCTATGTTTTTTACAATGATGTTTTGTTTAGAAAAGACATCAATGGAGTTCTTCTAAGATGTATAGAATAGAATCAAACTGATAAGATCCTTCAAGAGTTCCATGATTGATTATCTAAAGGACATTATTCACCTAAAACCATTATTTTCAGTATTATGAGAGCTAATTATTATCCAATTCTATTCAAATATGCTCATAGATGGGTGAGAAGATGTAGGAAATGTGATCTCTTCATAAGAAAATAGAGGCTATAAAATCTTCCATTTCATCCAATCTACATTGATCATCTCTTCTCTCAATGGGGTCTAGATTTCATTAGAATGATCAACCCTCCTTCAATTTTTTGACACAAGTGGATTCTAACTAACCCATACTAATTTAAGATGGATAGAAGTGGTAAAAGTAAAAGAGGAAAATGAAACATCCATCTTGGATTTCTATGAGGGAATTGTGATTAGATTTGATATTCCATCCACCATTATCTTAGACAATGTTATGGATTTTATTGGGACTAGAATAAGTGAATGGGTAGTCAAACATAACATATATTTGAGAAAATCCTCAAATTATTACCCTTAAGGTAATGATTTAGCTAGGTTGACAAATAAAAACCTAATCCACATCATCAAGCAAACCATAGAGAAGACTCAAAAGACTTGGTATGCATAACTTAAAGTATCCCTATGGGTAAATAGAGTAATAGTGAAGAGGATAATAGACAATTCTCCCTTCAAATTGGTATATGGAAGAAAGGACAAGCTACCTATGTCACTTGAATTGCCTTCACTAGAACTTACCAACAATCTAGAGCTAATTGAAAATGATCCTATGATGGTAATTATATCTAAAATAATGGATGTAGAAGACACCAGAGGGAAAGTGATGCATACCTTGGAGATTCAACAAGATCAAATGAAGAAAACCTTTGATAAGAAGTCTATTGATATAAGTTTTTAGGAAGGAGACTTAGTGCTCAAATGGGATGTGGAAAAATAAAAACTTGGGAATCACACAAATTTTTATGCAATATGTATTAATCCTTATGTCATCATAGGGTAAAAATAAACCAATTATTGTCAACTCCTTAATTTGAATGGATAAGAGTTATCAATCCCAGTCAATAGGATCCATCTAAAGCACTAATATTCAAGTGATTTTCAACTTTTATATAATGGTTTAGATACATTTTATTTCCTCTAAGTGTTTCATCACAATAGCTTTGTCATTTTATTTACCCAAGTGATTTACACGATTTTTTTGTTCCTTAATTTTTCTTTTGTTAGGAGGTGAATCTTAGTTTAGTTGTTTAGTATCAGGTGGATCAAGTTATAGCAGGGTTGTGTTCTCAAAATTAGGACTTCTAAAATCTTTTATGTCTCCATGCTCAATGGATTGCTTTGGAAGGATACTATATTCCTTATTAGAAATCAAGAATACTAAAAATCTCACCATAATGTTGACCATTTTGGGTCACCATGGGGAGGCCATGTCCAATTCAGTTCAAGGCTTCAAATCACTTGTAATTTTTCAAGGTTCAATAAATTTGGGGGAAATTAAATGAGTATGAGGTTGGGACTAGATGAGTTTCACCACTTAGATGTTTTAAGGAGGTCCTCAAGCATGTAGTAGTATTCTCATCCTCCCTTTTAGCCTTCCCAAAAAACATAGAGCACTCTCAAACCCTATAAGGGTTAAGCAACAAAAGGACTTGGCATATTTTCAACAAGTCTCCCAATGATGGATTTAAAAGATGATAAGATAAAATTTGATAGGACCTTGGTGACATCTTGATGGATTCTTAAATTTTTAATGATAATGGGACTTTAGTCTAATCAAAATACACCACACTATAATCATGTGTAATTCCTGATGGTCCTTAGCCCTTTTAAAATGCTTTTCAACACTTAGTCAAATGTCTTCAAATTTGATTGGTAGACATCCACATAATTAAGGTATATGGAATGTAATATGATTCTACGTGTCATAATCATAGTGAATGGGAGTTTTAGAACCATTCATATAGTTTAAAACCCTTTGGGCTAGTGTGTCAGTGGGATGATGTCACATGGAATAATCCCACTACTCTACTCTTATAGATATTTTAATAAATCCTAGACATGATATCAAAGCCCTGATCTAGTGGGTGAATGGGATATTGTAACATATCACCATCCTAATACTTTTTAGTCCTAGGGTATTCTATGCAATCCCAATAGAGTGGTAGAGCAATAGTGAGTAGTATGATACCATGTGAAAAAATATCACTTCGTCATAGAAAGAATAGTTAGCATTGCAATTAAAGCCTTAACCTAGAAATGGAATTGTGAGGAAAAACCATGTGGTAGGGATGCATATTTCAATCTTGGGGTATATGACTAAGGTAAAAAAATTAAAAATAACTAAATAGTGTTGAAGGAGGCCTAAAGGGAAGTTTGGTACTTAGAATTTTTTTGCCTTCTTAGCCTTTCCCAAACCTTATTAGTGTTTTTATAAATTTATCATACTCTATTTAATCAAATGTGAAACATGGTAGATTTTTATAAAGTCTCAATGCATATAAAAGTGTTCATAGTTATATTTTGGCAAGTCCCCAAACTTAATCTCCTGAGATGTTAGATTTGTCAAAAAATTTAGAAGCTAAGAACCAATTAGTAAGTGCCATTAGACCTATCAAAAAATCAACTCAATATATTGGGGCATCAAATGATTAGACCTTTTTATATTCTTAAGGTCTCAAAAATGTTAGATCTAGGATATAATCATAGCATGAGACTTTCAATACCAATTAAATAAAAACACATGGAAACCTATCAGTCTAAGCTCCACCTAGACTAACATATATATATATATATATATATATATATATATATATATATATATATATATATATATATATATATATATATATATATATATATATATATACTAACACTATAGGCACTTAACCAATGAGAAACCCCCCAAGATTGACCTCATGTTAGACCTTGAGGAACCTAACTACTAATGATGTCTTGCCACATGGAGGTGATAGGCCTTGAGTGCACAAGCCACAACTAAGTAATAAAGGAGACAATGAATGAAATAGTTCCACATCATCCATTTCTAAGCCTAAAATTGATGGCATATTTGACCATCAAGACTATTATAAGTAATATTTATAGAATCAAAGCATGGTGGTTCAAGGATCATAGGATTATGAGATGAATGACTTAGGAGGACATTGTAGTTGGCATATTAGATTAAATTAAGCCTAAATCTATATATTTTAATTCTAATATAGCTAATAATATTAAGGCATTAGATATACTAGCATGATGAGATCATAACCAAATCATAAAGGATAAAAAAGTGTCTTAATGACAAGAAAGGTGTGAGTAGAATTAAAATTAGAAGTGGTGGAATTAGGCAACAATATTCCAAGGTAGTTAATTTAAAATATCTATAATCGCATTCCTGCACATGAAATCTTACAAATTGATTTGTGGCTATCGAGTGATTAAATATTGCTTGTTTCATAAACAATGAGAAAGTGTGTTGAGTTGACAATATCAATCCCTAGGAAATCACCACTATGCCTCGATGATGTAGTTAGAGTCCTAATTACTTTTGGACACCCGTATTTGATTTTTAACGAGATTGTGTCTTGATTCCTAATATTTAATTTAATTCTCTCAGCTATATTTATAATTACAATTAATTTACCTTTGTTTATAAAATATTAGGGCTTACATTGTAAAAGGGTTGAAATTTTTTAGGCAGAGTAATGCTACCAAAATTTCCCCTCTATGAGCCCCTTTATTGCTTGAGCCTTGCATTTTAATGATAATTTAGTTCACCTCTTTCCTTTCTTATTGCATTCTATGTGCATCATGTGGTTTATTGATCTTTTCTTTTGGATGATCCTTATCCCTTTCATTTCCATCCATTTCACAACACCTCTATGTATAACTTAGATTTATCTTTTATTTTGTATGCTATGTGAATATAGGACTATAAAATTCCACTTTTAGATTATTTGTCATCCCTCTTGGTGTTGTATTGTGTCCTACACCTCCATGAAAAATACTTATGCAATTAGAATGTTAATTTTGGAGTCTATGTGATTTTTTATCATACTATAAGATTTTTAGTGTGTTATTAAAGGCCTATAGAGGTGATCTATCTAGTCTTGGTGCATCACCATTATTTCTTTTTCAATAACCTCCCTTCTCCCAAATAGATTTTAGATTTAGAATTAGCAATAGAATTACTTTTATTTTTTTTAGTCCTTCACGTTGATATTAAATTAGATGCATTTAGATTATAAATAATTTATCCTTATTTGGAGGTTAATCTCAAGGATCAAAAGAGTCCCACACCTTGGGGGATGATCTCATTAACTCACTAAATCAATTCTTCCAATTCAGTGGGTGCATGATTTAAGTAATAAAAAGATTAATGTATGTATATTAGGTAGAAAATTTTGGATTTATAGTTACAAAAAACATTGAGGGTTTAGTTTTCTATCCACTTTGATGGCCTCAACATAGGCTAGGGTAAATATACAACTAAATGGTCTCTATGCAAGAACATAACAACCCAAGGGTCTACTACATTTTTTTACATTTCAAGGGCTAGATATGAATTTAGTATATAGAGAATAGTGATTTGGATATACATATTATAAAACCTAGCATTTAAATTCCTTATGGGATCATTTATCTCTCTTTTGATTTAGGTGAACTATTGGTACAACACACTTGGTTTAAATGACTAGCCCAAACTAGGTGAGGAATGTATTATTAAATGTTCCCAACTCATGATAGAGCCTTGAGGTAGGTTTAGAATCAATCATAGGCCCCATCCATCAATGTGAATGGGAAAAGTGTATAGTAAACATATTCATTCTCTACATTCATAAGCCAAAGAGAAATTTTATATGAGGTTACATGTTCTTTATCTAACTTGACATCAACCATGGGAGGTACCTTTTAGGGTTCCTAAGTATTCCATGGAAAACTCTAAGAATGTCAATGGTGGACCCAACCAACCATGCCATAGGTGGAGGTATATTAAGGGCAAACTAAGAGTATTAGATAGTAGGTATAACCAAAGTCCTTGGTTTCCCTCTAGAATTTTACATTCTCATCATATGAAATTGTAAATGGGATATTATCAGTCACCCAAGACCAACTCAATATCTAATGATCCACATGATAGGCCCCATGTTACTCTTAGGTTAGCTAGTAGCTTGAACATTTGTTATTCAATGATAAAGGGTGCCCTCCTTATATCACTAGCTATTGTTCTATGTTTTATGCATGTAGTAGGTTGGTAAAGTGTAAAGGATGGGTATTAAGTTTAAAATCAATGATAAGTATAAAATACCATGTAGACCCTCCTTAGAGTGCTAGCTATGGTGTGGTCCAATATCTCATTATCCCAGGTGCATTTTTAGGTTAGATTAACTGAGAAATCTCAATGAATGATTAGGGGACTTATGTCATCTCATTTTAGGATTATTATTGAGATAATCCAGGGTATGAGTTATAGGTATTGGGATCTATTAAATAGCCTAGTTATAATAGCTCTCTAATAGATGTAGTGCTACCACTAGATATCTAATGCTAGTTTTCTCACTGACATAAAGATTATACACTTTTAGCTAAATTGATTTCAATAGATTGAAATTATGGGCTCTACTTTGCTTCACTTCATATTTTTTTAAAAAGAGGAAAATATCACTTGATATCTAGAAAAAAACATAAAATGGGAGATTGGGTAAGGTATAAAAGGGATATTTCTAAACAAATGGTAACACTAATGCTTCAAGAACTGAGAACATTCTCAATTATAGCTATACCACTATATGCTAATTTTTATTATGGCTAAAGCTCTAGTCACATAAGGAAAGATTCCAAGAAGAAATTGTAAATGCTTGATTTTATGATTCCTTTAATAAATAAATTGAAAATAGGATTATAGTTAAATACAAATGGTTCCTCACATATCTCAAATGAAACAAAAAGAATCATAGAACTTAACTAGAATAGCTAAATATCATCCTAATTAACACATAAACCTTACAAAAAAATCACATCTAATAGTCCTATAATATTAATATTAATCCATTTAAAACATAAATAAAACATAAGGCATCCATGAAAATTAGATGCATTTACACAGAGAAACCAAATTATCATTTATTTGACATCATTTGTTTGCAATAGAGTTGACCTTTACAAAATACTACATAGTAGTATATATAGAAGAGATAGATGGGTCCTATCTATAAGAGGCACAATATTCCACTCTTGTCCATCATGTCTTGAAATGGGTGAACATAATTATTCTTTAAAATATTCCCATTCAAACATAAAGAACCTCAAGGCCCATAAAGGAGCATCGAGAAGAGGTTTGATGTGGATAATTTTCTAACTCTTTTGTAGGCTTTCTTAAGTTTCCAATGATTGATCAATGAGGTTGGACCTTTTATCTAACCACTGCATGTTGATAAGTGGATTTTTTAAGATAATCTTTACTTTAGTTAGTAGTCTTATGTTGACATGACATATTTTTGTGGTAATGCTTGGTCTTATAGACTACTTTATCTTGTAGACATTATGAAAATCCTTCATTTGTTCATGGACTATTTTACATGTGGTGCATCACCACTTTTTCTCATTTTCCATTCATTTTTAAAATGACAAATGTCTATCTTTAATGATTTTAGGGCCCATTTTCATATACTAAACATACTTTGTTTAGAGGGAGATGGTATGATGTTATGAATTTTGCTACCTAGTCATCTTGCTGAGTCATTTATAATTCCACATGTCCACTTATCATGTAATTAAACCTCAATTTCCTCTATATTATTTAATTTAGCCAAAGTGTGACATGTGGCCTGCTCTCATCTTTTTGGGTAGTCACTAGGTTTATTTTTTATAGATTGGGCCTATTTGGTCACAAGTAACTGAGATTCCAACATATGGAATGATATTTATACTTTATATTATTATGGTATTTTTATTATCTTTTGATATGTTTTCAATTTATGAGTAACATAATGTAGCCATGTGGATGGGCATCACTTATCTAAATGGTCTCTAGTATTTTACTATATGTATCTATCTAAGAATCAATGGATGATTAGGATCATGCCATATGGCATGATATTACTTATATATATTCCTATGGGACTTTAATACTTATTTTTTGGAATAAATAGAAGTGAGTGGATGAGATAGTGACATGTGGCATTATCCCTTGACCTAACATCTTAAATATCCTTTGCCTTAGTCACTTTACTATGTATGAATCATATGAATGAGATGAATACATTTGGATATTCATCACTCCCTAATATTCTTGGATGAAAATTAGACTTAGACTTAGCTTCATAATCTATGAAAGAGAGAGATAAATACGGATGTCTAAATCTCATGGACCTAGATGCTCACCGATAGTAAAATACTTGTTTTGAAAATCATTTAAAAGTAATTTAGATAAAGATACATGGAATAGTATATTATTCTTGGTACTTAACCATTTAAAATCAAACTACATAGGCATTCTTAAATTTTATGATTGTTTATGCATAAAAGAGAAAAATGGACAAGAGAGATTTTTGTAGAAATTTAGTGAGCCTCAAAATGACTAAATATGAAGAATCACTTATAATTTATAATATTTATTTGATTTAGATCAATTATGCCTTACCAAAATTTCCCTATGAATTCAAAATAATCTTTAAAATAAAAATATAACTTTAAACAACACTTAGTTAGCTTGATTAGTCCATAAATCTAAAACATGAATTGATTAATGTCATAGAATTAAAATCCAAATAGGTGCATAAAATAATTTCAATAAACATTCCCATTTATAATTTTAGACTAATAAATTAATAAAATTTATATACCAACTTAGGAAACACTCAGTTAGCTTAGTTAATTTAAAATCAAATCAAGACCTTAGATAAAACTCATATTTGGAAAATCAAGGATTTATGAGAATAATTTAGCACCATCCTTGATTTTGACTTAGAATTTAAACTTAAGAAAATTATTAATGGATTGAAATTAAATTAAATTGATTGAAAACTAGACATGGATATGGATTTTTTAACTTAAATTGGGTCCTCATTTAATTTTTTTTAAATGGGGCATGTTGGTCACAACAAATGGAAATTAATGTAGGGAAAATGTTACCTAAACATTTAGAATCCAGACTGCATGCCTCCATTATTGAACTATAAGATAATCAAGTGAATATCCCTTAAATAAAATTATAGAAAAGAGAATCCCCAATTATTATTCATCAAAAAACATATATGGCTATAAATTATTCAATAGGTCATTTTTGTGTAAAAAGTGATTCATTATTTTATGTTGCTACTTTGAGTTCACTTAGGCATATGTTTGATACTTAAATCTCCTTGAAAGGTAATTATTTACATAGTTTGGATAAATAAAGGAAAGATCAAGAATTAATCTACTTATATATAGGTATATATCCCTGATAGAGATGCCTTTGGTCCCACTCCAAGCCTTTCTCTATTGCTAGCCAGGCTTGAAAGTTTGCAATGAATAATGGCCAAATCACCCTATCTTAGGAATAAACTTACATTTTTCATGGGATGAAATCTTACTTTTATTTGTATGTTTATTTTTTTCAACAAAAGAGGGTTGGGGACTCATTTAGCCAAGGTTGAGGAATGGTTTAATGGGCTCATTGTACTAATAATATCCTTTACTTGTTTAGTGATTCTACCTTGATTGATATGTTATTTTAAGTATTATGATGACCTTTGTTATAATAGATATTTTATTAATTTACTTTCTTAGTTATGAATCAATGATTCTTAATCCTTTAAATGTCTCAAGAGGGATTCCTTTGATTATCACATTGTTCAATAATGGTATCTTTCCTTCTACCTTCCAACTTTGAGACTATTATTTTAATGTCTTATCAGCTTTGAAGTGATCAATCTCAAGAATATAGGGACTAATGTTTGGCACTCAACTCTTGCAAACATGATTCTATTCCAAAGATTTAGGGAACAACTACTAAAATATTTTTTCAAGAAAATATGGGGAAAATAAGATAAAACCCCCAAATAAAATAAACACTATTAAAACAAACATAAATCAATAAAAACAAAAAAAGTAAAACATTTCAAAAAGTAAACACATAACTAATCAAACTAACTAAATCTAATCTATTATTTACATCATCAGCCTTTAACTAAGGGTATATTTTGAGATTACATTGGAAGAGATATCCAACATGTAGTTATTCAATAACCATCCATTTATAGGTAGTGGGAGATCATTCCCTTCAATATACTTCAATCAAAAATTATTTTGCCTCAGCAACTCAAAGATCTAATATGTGTCAATCTAGAGTGGGTCAAGTTTGGAATTATACCCTTTATTATCATGTGACTTGGCCCATAACAATAATAGGTCTGATATATAAAAGCATTTGAACATTACTCTCTTATTCAACCATCTCTTAATAGTTTTTTATTCCTACTAAAGTTTTGTAGTGCCTCTTCTCATGCATCTTCTAATTAGATAATGTCCAATAGCCTTGATTTTTTCTTCCCATTATCTTTCATATATTATTTCATGAAATTGTACATGAGAAGATTGAAGTTATTTGGGAATACTGGATCCAAACCATACAGTAGTATAAAATGTGGACTTTAAATATTTTTCATGTACCTAGTGAAGGCAACCCAAAGTGCATACTTTAATAATGAATGTTAGTCCTTATTCTCTTATCTACATATTTATTTTTACATAAATCAAGTTGTTATTAGTTGGCTCAACCAAAATTCTCCCTTGAAAGTATTTTTTTTATAATAATCTCAAGGTAATAATATTCTCATGATCTCATTTAGTGATCTCAGATGAGTGGAATGCAAATCTATTAGCATAAACTAGTGAAGCTAGGATGCCAAAATGTGTGGTTATGTTCTCCTTAAAGAATTTGATGACTTCCCTAGCTATGTTATTCTTGGTTTCCACTACTTATGTCCACTTTGGGTTAGTTATCATTAGATATACTTATGAAATTATATCCATATAATGAGTTTAGATTGATGACTCTAACAAAGTCAAATTTGCATTTAGTGAAAGGATGCTCTTCTATCAGAGGCTGAAGGGGAATTACTACATGAAATTCATTTTTTTAAAAGGTATGAAATTTTGTTCATGTGTGGAAATGAGCATGGGTATCCTTTAATATAATTTTATAATAATACCTAACTCATATAATTTTGTGAGTGGTTATAGTCACTGAAGGGTGGCCACCACCTAGTTTTTCATGAAATCTAGTCATGAATTATTTAACTTGTTTTTATAATAGACATGTTGGTCAATTTCTAGTCCTATACCTAGAAATAGATCAATCTTATATCCTATAGTCATTATCTATATTTGACATAATGGTTATTAGTCATGTCATGAATTAAAATGGGTGTCTAGTCAGTCCACTATTTGGTCATGTTTCAAACTTGACTTCTTAGTCCTTATAGACCTCTATACCTCCTTCCAAGCCTAATTCATGAAGTTTCATGGTGTTTAACTTGATTAGCTGGTCCTTATCCACCTTGAAGGGTCATCAACATGATAAAGATGCAGTGATGAAGACAAATTGGGAAGATAGTTTGGTAAAGGTCTAAAGACACATTGGTCTCACACAATCATTAGAGGTATGCCCATTCTCAAGCCTTTAAGAATAATTATATGGAATTTTATAATGTTTAATCAAGTTTTAATTCACCATTGGGGTGTTCTAGGTGTTTTAACATAATTATCCAATTAATAAACCTCTTTTAAATCTAAATTCTTAAACATAGTCAATGGTTTTGACCATAATAAGATGTTATTTAGCATTAATTAACCACTAAATCAACCCATATCCCTCTAAAATATCTCATTAGACTCATTAAACCATTTTTGCATGGTTTCATACCTTTTTTGGATCCATTATTGCCTTGGTCAAAGATCATTTCCCCTAAAGATGGCCCACTTGTGTCAAATTATGACCTTTCAACTTCCTTAATTTGTACCACTAAGTCAAAATTCTATGTTTCCCCCTATTTTCCATCCACAACACTAGTGAACTACATTTGAGGTCTAGAGTAAGAATATTTGTAAGAAATGTGGTATTTTATAGGTGTTTTCTCAATAGTATGGATCCATACTATATGGATCAACTCAGTTAGAGGCATATTCTTATATGAGGAGTTTAGAGATGTCCAATGGTGAAAGGAGTTGTGTGTTTTGGTGACTTCAGAGCTTAAAACTAATTATCCTCTACTTTGAGCTCATTATCATGCTAAAAGGACCCCTTAGGTTCATGTTTATTCTATATAATAGAAGTTGAGTGAGCATCTAAGCTCTTACCCATGGAAATTAGACTCAAGGGGCTAATCACCCATGGCATTTTTCTAAAAGTTAATTGTTTATCCTTTATGAAAATTTATTAAGAATTTAAATAACTTATGCACCCCCATTCATAGACACTTTTGGATTAAATGGTTTTCAAATGAGTTTGATTCATTTTCTAAAATTGATCATATATCATGTTTTCTCAAGTCATGAAATATTAAATCCACATGTGATGTTGGGTAGCATGTAAACCTCCTTGACTAGTTTGTCTGCATGGTCTGTAGACCAGTTTATACATAAGACAAAGTTTAGGTGCCTCCAACATGGGTTATAATAAAATATTAAAAGGTTATAGATAAGTTTCAAGGATCTCAATTCTTTCTTACCTAGATTCAAGATTCAATGGCCCTTTGGTTACCTCAGAACACTTCAAGGAGATCAATTTGTGTGTTTGAACAACCTTGCATGGTAGACTATGTATATGTGGCCCAAACACATCTACAGAGCTCCCATGCACCCTAAATGATGTGAAATAAATGGTAAAGTGGTGATAGGTTACTGTTATTCCTTTAGAACATCTTTCTCAACCCTCCATAATGGCTTTATAGTCCTTATAGACCTATTTATATGCCTTCAAAATACTCAATCATAAATTTTAGAGTTTAATGTTTTTTCATAACTATTAAGTTATTTCTAAGAATCTCATGTTTCATTTTGAGACCATAAACACCTCATCCCTACCTCAAAACTTACATGGTTTCTTGAGTACACATTAGCGTGTCTGTAGGGTCTACTTGGATTATACTTGGGATAAGTATTGTGTCCATTTCATGATCTTTACATGTTCATATAGTTTCACTATATTTTCAATACCATTGTGTTATGTTACCACTATGTTGACATGCTCATCTCATTCCATGTGCCTCCATTGTCACTTTCTTGATTCATCCAACCTTTCCTCAGGTATTAATCATCCCAAGTTTATCCCTACACTATAATTAATCCATCCATACCACTAAGATCATTAGGAACTAGAACTATATTGTCACATAGTAACCTAAGAGTGAAAAATGTGTACCTATATCTAGTATTGAGGCTATTATAGCAAGATTTCAAGGATGACCAAGTAGATTGTTTAAGGGTATGAAATTTGACATGAGCATCATGGAGTATACATACTAAGAAGTTTAATTATGGTTTAAGTCAATTATGTCATATTTTTAAGCATCATATGAGTCATTTTCAACCTATATAGGCTTAGAACAACCCTATAACTAGTCATGGTGAGATAAATCCATAGTTGGCATTACTAACACATAGTGGTGTTTCCACCTTAGTTAAATAGAGAGGAAACATCCATATAAATGGAAATAAATCTCACATTTCAAAATTTGTATAAATGATGGTCACCACTACTAAGGAGGTATAAATACATCATCATAGTCGTGAGAACACATAGTCTATGTAAGTATGAGACCTGAGTTGAATGAAAAGGTGGGTTATTACATGAAAGTAGTGTTGGATAATTATCACCAAAGCATGATGTCCATAATAATAATGTGGTAAGAACTTCATAGTATATCAAACACACTCAAAGGTAAGGCTATAGGTCATCTTCAAGACTTGTAAGCCTGAGTGCACTATTGACAATCAGTTTAGAGAAAAAATGGTGATTTTGGGCCCTTTCAAGCACAACTAGGCCTCCAAAATTAGTAAAAATGGTGGCCATAACTTACATAAGATATCCATATGCTCACTTGGGTGAGAAAAATAGTGGGTATACCCACTATTTTGTCTCATACCAAGTCTTGTCTATGTAGGCATATAATGAATTAAACACCCATTTATGTTATATGAAGTCTGTAATTGATATGGGATCTAAAGAAGGTATGGTATCAAATTATAATTATTTATAAGATACAATAAAACCACTCCTAAGATATAACACTCATATTTGTGTTCAAAAACCTTGAATATGTGGTAACACAGTCAGGCACGCAATTTTGCACATAGACCTCAGTGATATCTCAAGAATTTTGCAAGTTATTATGATCCATCCAATGGAAAAAGTGAGGAATTGAACCATGTTTTAGACCTAAATTTTTTTTTAAGTGTATTTTTTTGTAAAATTTGATCCAAACATCATAAAACCTAGCTCAATTTAATCCACCTATATATAATCAATCTGAGGGGCATGTTCACATGCTCACCCACTCCACCACAATCATCCTCAGGACCAAATATCCTAGGGATATTTAATCCCCATTACGTAATAAAAAATAATGTAATATTTATTGGTAATGTTGGTATAGGTTGTATGAATGAGTGCTAATAAAATAAGGACTTAAAATTACCTGTAACTAACCCTAACCTTACTTCCTAATACTCATATCTCCATGGAGCCTTTACATGGAAATCCAAACTATTCATGATAAATGGGGGGGGTAAATTACCTAAACATCCATGGCATTTTTTTCTATATTTGGCACTTGTACTCTATGAACCATTGTTAAGATGGTGAATGTCTCAAACCCTGCATAAAGCATAAAAAAGACTTGATGTTGAAACATCACTTCAAAACCCATCCAAATGCAAGGTTTTATCTATGAAATCACCTTTAAGGTCTTATAAGGTCCCTTGAGCACCACCATGGCTCCTTGGTTTGCATTTATAGGGTCAAAGTTGTATAGAAGAGGCCTAAAAATTCTAGTATGAGCCCAAAGATCAGAGTAAAGAGGATATTCATGTACAAAGTGGGTTGGAGAAGAGATAAGGACTCCCAAAACACCTAACTAACCTTTTTGGTGATCTCCATGCTGACCTCCATGATTATTCTATCAAATAGAGAGTTGTAAGTGTTGGAACACCAAGCTACATGCACTATAAAGAAGATAATTAGCACTATAAAATTAATAATGCTATTCTTTAGGGTATCTAAGTTATTTTCCAAGTAATATATGAATCAAATGTGGCATATAAACCATTATATAGGTCAAGGTTCATGATTAAAGTGTGAAAAAATAATAATACTTAGTCTCCACCATGATTGTGCCATCAAAGGAGTGGAGAAGAACATAGTTTGAAGATTTGAAATGTTGTGAATCCTCTTGGGGGCATTATTAAATTGTTATAAATCACTTTGGGATAACCCAAGCTTTAGAGAGACCATTACAGTGCATCTTCCTAATTGGAGACCTATATAATCCAATCAGAGAGTAAACTCTTCATAAAATGAGCACCTTTAAGTGTTTACTATAGCTTGAGGGTTACACATTAAGAGTCTAGATGATTGTGGGAGGTGAGAGTGCTTGTTATCTTGGGATTGGTGTATATATTCAATAATTATGCCTAAGACTCCTAAACCCCCTAAAATCTCCCTTAAACCCTAATAATTTCTAGTCTAGGAAGGTTAAAGGAAAATTGCATTATTTTGCTTAGAAGTTGCTAGTTTATCACTTGGACCCTATAGGAAACTTAGAGGGGCTTCAACTCATGATTTTGGATGGTATAAATGGTGTATATATGTCTCTTAAGAGGAAAAAATTGTAGGGTTTTAGTCAAATTTTGTGTTAAAAACTAAGAAATAATTATAAACCATTGAGGGGGTAGGCTCAAGACTTGTTATATCTATCCAACAATAATATATCCCATGGAACTGACTAGAAGTGTTCTCACCATCTTCTTTAAAAAATTTACACCTTTGAGCCAACCTAATTAGCCTTGTGAGGTAAGACTAATATATGTAACAGGTAAATAAATCTAAAATAATGTTAGTAACAATGAACTAAAGGTATTTGAAGGATCATCTAAGTCTAATTAGGCAATTTTGAAGCCTAAGTTCAACTATTAAATCACTCACATAGTAAATATGAGTATAAATTTGGAAAATAATCCACATAGGCTTGATTATTATACAAATGGAAGGATCTAGTGAGTAAAGGGTGGTGTGAGGCCATTTATTGACCATTACCATGCATTATAATAGCCATCTAGGTGATTCTACACCAAAATGGGAGTCGTTATTATAGGTCAGAGGCAATTTCATAATCTATTTGGCATGCATATTAATAGAAAGGTTATTCAACACCTTAGGTGGACCTATTTACATCACATGTACATTGCATAACTATGAAAACAAGGAATATTGAATTATTTTAGGGATGGTCAAAGCTTGAATGATGAAAATTGAAGGATTTATAGCCTTCATAAAACTAAAATTGAGCTCATCAATGGGTGTCAACACTCAAGGAGAGAGTCAATGGTTGTGTAATTCCCCTTTGCCACTTTGGGCTCACTGATGACCCCTCATACACTTGTATTTCCCTCTATTGTCATACATTATTTATATAAATATAGGTATTAAGATCTTGTTTACCATCCCTCAGATGGGTTTAGCAAAGCTCTACTAAAATCATTTTGTAAAATATTTTAAAGCAATACAAGATAATTTCATATTCTTATTGAATGCTAAGTTTACTTTATGAAAGTTTGATTTATAGAATGTATTTTTATATTCATCTTATATATGTCCTTAATGTACCTTGATTAAAGTATATTAGTTTATTTGAGGTTGTGTGAAGTGTTAGCAAGTAAGATTTCCATTTAAGTGTCATGAGTCTATAGTGTCTTGCACAAACCTATTTTTTTTGTCTATCAAGTTACAAGTCTTTACCCAACCTTCATGAAAAACATTCATGCTTGGAACATTATTTGAGAGTTTGATCAACCATTATCTTCATTATATTCATCAATATTTATAAAATGGAATAGTTAAGAGTGGATAATTCATTAGTTGGTGCATCACCACCTAGGTTAGGTCTTACTTTAGTTTTCACATCCTTACCCCTTTTCCTTATGAAATATTTAGGTCTTATAAATCACTAAATTATCATATTAGGTGAGTTATTCCCATGAAAACTAGAGATGTGACCTAAAAATTAGATATCCCATAGTCTAACGTCACTCCCATGTTGGACTAGGTTTGAGAATAAGACTTGAACACTTCTCTCCTCAGTTAGGGTGCAACCTAGAAATCTAACAGTTCTTACACTCTTAGTGGGATAGAAATAAAGGAAGTTGGACATCTATGTTTGGAGGCTCAAAAATGTGTAAGTACATTTGGAGGGCTTAAGATAGTGATCAATAGATTAAAAGGCAAGTTCATGCACCAAATATCCATTAGGTTTCCTTCAAAATCTAAGCAAGTTCAATTCATTAAATTACCATTAGATATTTCAAGGATAAATATGGTTCTTATTTTAAACCCTAACCTAAAACCCCCAAATTTTCCCACATCTCCAAACTTTGTAAATTATACCAATACATAACCACCTCAAAGCCCATAATCCTAATGGCAAGACCTAGATTACAAGCTTTTATAACCTTTAATGGTGGTATTCCTCTTAATATCCAATAATATTATGATATCCCAATTGACTCATTGAATAATTTACCTTATTTAATAGGAGAAAACTCCACCACTCATGTGGATCATATAGATAACATTGAAAACCTATGATCAACACATAATATCACTCAGTAGTATGTATCCATGAGACTACTAGCCACATCCTTGAAAGGAAGAGCCCTATAATGGTATAGAGGTGTGAATATTACCTCAACCAATACTTTGGATGAGTTTGGTGAGTGAATTTGTAATCACTTTGAAGATAGGAGTGACCATGTGTCACTAGTTGAATATCTCACCTCAATCAAGAGGGTACCCTAAGAATATATGGTTGATTTCAACTATAGATTTCAAAAAAATGGGATAAAATCACTGTCATCATAAATCCCACACCTAATTATGAATTTATTTACTACCTAAGAGCCTTGAACTTAGATGTTTCATTAATGATCCAATCTATGGGTGGGACATCTATGCCTAAGGCTTATGAAATCTCTATAAGGGTAGAAAACTATTTGATATAAGTAGGGAAACTGACCCCAAGACCCCTCATGCCCTTATTTCTTGAGCTCTAGCCTACTCCACCCACCATTTCTCCCTTGCCTGATCTAGACAATCAAATTACAACCAAATAGATAGGCTTGGTTAGATTAAAGGCTTGTTGAAATCACAAAACAACAAGCTAGTGCCTTTAGAGAGGTAGTAGTAGTATACCTCATCAAAACACCTATGAGGCCCCATACCAATCAAATTCTTATAATAGGACTCCTTACCCACCAAACCAATAATCCCAAGGCCAAATCACTCAATCAATACCATACAATAGTCATATTCCCATAGTAACAAGTAGCTCAAGAGCCTTGGTACCCAAGAAAAACAACCTCTCACAAAAAGGCCAATAGAAAAAATCATGGGGGTAGTCTAATAAAATGGTAATATCTAAAAATGGAGAGGCATATCAAAATATTGGTTAGTAATAGTTTACTCCATTTCAAGGCCATGACATAATGCCTCCACCACCACAAGTCCATCCACTGAATCAAGGTGAATTGCTTTCCATGACACCATCAAATGATCCAAGCCAATAGTAAGGGAATATAGGCAAGGCACTAAATGACACCACTTGTGTAAATTTTCAAGAAGGGGATCATGTTTTTTAACACATGGTAGTAAATGTGGGGTATACTGCATAAAATGTAGATGATATAATTACATCCCATATAAGGGATAAAAGGAGGATGATGGATGACAATTTGGGGTAGCCTAAGGTCTCTTCTACACCTTAACAAGTCACTCAATACCTTGCCACTTATATTATATCCACTAATACCCCTCTAAATTAACAAGTATTTTAGCCACATAGGTAGCAGCAAAAGGTTCTATTTGTTCCTTAAATCACCCAAGTATCAAGTCACACTTCTACTTCTAAGATGAAAAAAAGAGTACCAATCTTCCATTTAACATTATGGACCACATGAAGAGGTATAACATCAACATTTCTATGTGGGATGCTATATCCACTCTAGGGAAGAAATACATCCTTCAACAAGAGCTCTCCAATCTCTCTCATGTGAATAAAACATTTGACAAGGTAAGTATTATTTATGTCAATGATAGTTAGCCTAGTCTAGTTCAAGCCCCTAGTCAAGTTCAATCCCCTAAGGTTGTTAAGCCCCCTCCATTTTACTTTTTAGTCACAATAAGGGAATATCTTATCCATAATTTTATGATATTTTTTGGTGCCTCAAATTCAATCATGCCCAAAGCCATAGTAGACAAGCTTGAACTCAAGTATGTGTGTAATGAAAAAGGTGTCTTACAACTAGATGGATCTCCCATAAAGATAATAGGTTTCTTTAAGGACCTAAATATTACATTAGTATCCTACCCAGATTGTGTTATTACTCATGATGTCATGGTTGTTTATTTTCCCCATACAATCCACTATGCCTATCTAGGGACTCTACTATAAATATTGGGGGATACCTTTCCTCATATTGGTCATATAAGGTCTTTAAGACCAGATATGGGACTAGGTTCATTATTAGGTTTGAGTCTCTCTTAAGGTTCCACTTAGAGCCCTATATACCCACTATTTCTAATGTCAACTACACCATACTTGATAAAGATGATAATGTTAGTGAAAAATGGCCTAATAATCACCTTGAAGGAATATCATATCGCTATTTTTATTAATGGTTAGCTGAAAAACATGGATTTGACCCCTACAACACCATTGAAGAGGCAAACTTAGGGGTGTATTATATACATGAGGAAGGTGTTTCTATACCTAACCTAATAAGCACAACTCAAGAAGATGATGGTTTTTGGACCTTATTATTTGATGGCTCAAGGTCAAATAATGGTATTAGAGTAGTAGTGATGTTTTTTTCCCATTCAAATAATAAATACTACTCAGTTGTAAGGTTCCAATTTAGCTACACCTTAAACATGGTTGAATATGAAGCTCTTCTACATGGATTTTAAGAAGAAAGAAGGAGAGGTATCAAACTCCTTCAAGGAAAGGGTGTTAGTGATATTTTTATGAAATAAGTAAGGGGTATTAGTTTATTAAATAACCATCACTTGAATTCCTACAATCATTTAGTATGGAACCTCATATAATATTTCCTAGCATTCAACATACAGTCCATACCAAGAGAAGCAAACCACCATTATAGCCCAATATGAGATTTTAGAGGGGGTAAAAGGTAATAAAAATCAAAAAAATATTAAGGTTATATGTAGGCTAGTTTTACCTAACATTGAGGTGAGTTGGTAAGTTTTTGATTATGATGAGCAAATTGTATGTTTTCTCATGCAAGAGGCAGAATTCTACCACAAGAACTAAAGTAAGTTCCAAAACCAATATGATTATCAGATATTGTATCTAAGGTCTAACACTATACCTAATGGAATTTTGACTTTATAAATCATCTTCAATAAATATGACTAGATGAGAAAGGACAAGGAATGTATCTATACCAAGGAAGAGCATTATGAGAGGGTAGAGATCTTTAAGGATAAATTTTTGAAATTAGGAAAGGTTAACATAGTAGAAGTGAGAGCTAAATTTATTTATTTATTTCAATATTATTCAAATGTCTTTTCATGGTAGTACCATGACATAAAAGGCTTTGACCCCAAGCTTGCACAACATAATAGAGAATTGGAAAGTAATGCAAAGTTGGTGAGGCAAAAATAAATACCTATTAATCCAAAGGTGGAGGAGCTAATGAGAAGGGAATTTTTCAAACTAATTAATTCAAGGATAATAATTCAAATCAAACATTTTTCATGGGTGGTAAACCTTGTGCTATTGAGGAACAAGAATGGGTAAATGTGCTTATGATTTAAATTTAGAGACCTCAACAAGGTGTCTCTAAGAGACCACTACCCAATTCCCTCAATGGACCAAATTATTCAAAAGGTTACAAGCTCTCAAATTTTATCATTAATTAATGGCTACTTTGGTTACAACCAAATCTTGGTCAAGGAGGAGGATAGACATAAGACTACCTTCACCATAAAGTAGGGAACTTATGTGTACATGAAGATGCTCTTTGGACTATCTAATATAGGGGAAACTTTCTAAAGGGTAATGAATGTTACTTTTGAGGGTTTGATAAATTAAATGGTTCTCATCTACCTTGATGACATAATTTTTTTCTCAAAGGACCCAACAAACCATATAGCTCAATCAAAACTAGTCTTTGAAAGATTAAGGTAGTTTGGAGTGTCTTTGAACCCTAAAAAATGCATCTTTGTTATTCATGAGGGCAAATTTTTAGGTTATGTAGTGTTAAAATATGGTATTTCTATAAACCCTAAGACATTTGAATCCATTTTATCCTTACCCCAGACCAAGCACAATAAATGTCTATAAAATTTCTTTAGGGAAGATTAATTTCATAAGAAGGTTTATCCTAGGCTTTCTAGAGTTGGTCAAAACTCTTACTCACATGTTAAGGAAACATAAGGAGTTTACATGGTAAAAATAGGGTAAGAATATATTTGAGTCCATTCAAGAGTCCATCTCTCATTCCCTTACACTTCTTAACCCTAATTTTAGTAAGGAAATCTACTTGTATGCTTTCTCTACATTAGATGCAATGTATGCCATGTTAATGCAACAAAATGGCGAAGGCATAGAATAGCCTATTGCCTTATTTATTTAGGCCTTAGAAGGATATGAAAAAAGGTATAATTTTTTATAAAAATATGTTCATGTTGTGGTGAGAGGGTTGAATAAATTTAGGCACATGGTGTCAAAAAGCAAGATCATGCTCATGGTAGTACACCCAAGCATAAAGGAGTTCATACTCAATAGATACCTCAATGAGAAGAGAGATGGGTGGTAAATAAATTATAAGAGTATAAATTTAAATTTAGAGTTACAAATTATATCATGGGTAAAGGGTTGTGTGAAAAAATTGTAGTAGAGGTAAAGGAAAGCAAATACCAAGTGTTAGCAATTCATGACAGCCAATAAGCAACTCCAAGCAACACCTCTCTCAATTAGACACATGATGTGATCAAATTTATTCAATAAATACAATGTCCTATGGTGATGGATATAGAAAAGAGGAGGAAATTTAGGTTGTAAAATATACCCTATTTCTTGATATATGGATTACTTTTTAAGAATGGCATATCAGGAATGTTTTTGAGGTGTGTGGAATCATGCCAAGTGGATAAGTTACTTGAATAGTTACATGATGGTATTATTGGTGGAAATTTTTATACCAATACCATATCCTCTAGTTTCATTAGATATGGGTAATTTTGGCCCACATTTTTTAGAGATGCACACTCTTGGGTAAAGAAATGTTTAAAATGTGCCATGTTTATTGGCAAGTAGAAGTTAGCTACCCTTCATTTGCAACCAATACAATTAGAATATCCCTTCATATAGTGGGGCTTACATTTCATAGGGATGACCCATCCCCATTTAAATTATGGAAACAAGTGGATCATAATAGCCATAGAATACTTCACAATGTGGGTTAAAGCAACTTCCCTCAAAAAATCCAATGAGATTTTTGTCCTAAAGGATTATGACAACCTTGTGACAAATTTTTGTGTGCCTTTAACAATAATTTTTTTATAATACATTGGCCTTCAGTAGTATCAAAGTATGTGAGTGGGATATTTCACATGGAACATATCTCAAATCATCCTCTAACTATTACCCATAGGGCAATGGACTAGTAGAGTCCACAAATAAGAACTTGTTGAAGAACATCAAAAGGACTATAGAGGATAGTTAGAGGGAGTGGCATACTAGATTGAAGACTACCCTATGGGAAGATAGATTGACACCTAAGATGGCTTCTAGACACTTCTCATACCTCCTTATCTATGGTAGAGAGGTAATACTTCCTATCTCCCTTGAGCTTCCTACATTAGATATTGCTCACCAACTTGAGCTCCTAGAGGATGATGCTATGCAAGTGAGGATGAATGAACTAAGATAGATGGAGGAGATAAGGGATAGTGCCATGCACATCATGTGGTCTAATAAAAACCAAGTGAAGAAGTTATTTGACAAGAGATCCTCCTCTATAATGTTTTAACAAGGTCATATAATCCTCAAATGGGATGAATATTGTGTAAAGCCATGAAATCACTCTAAGTTTGAGAGCCTTTGGAGTGGACCTTATATTATCACATGCTCTAAAGAGAGAAAATACTTTGATATGTCTATATTGAATGGTGATAACCTTCACATCCCTATCAATGGGAGGTATCTCAAGTTTTGATACTAAGTCTATTTCATATTATTTTTATCATAAGTAGGTAGGTTTGTCTTTTACCTCCAAGTACTCTTACACAAGTGTCATGTTTAGTCTTGTTGTTTAGATAGTTATGTGTTGCGTTTTTTTTCCTTCCTAGTTTTTGGTTTTGTCTCATTTATTTAAGAGTATATATGGTTAAGGTATATCCTATTGTGTATTTATGCCTTATATGTTAGTCATCATGAACAAGTTTGATCATATTTATAGATTTCATGACTAGCAGGTTGGTCAAGCTAGCTGAGTCACTAGAAATGTTGATCAATTTCTAATTTTAGACCTAGAAATTGATCAACCATATAGGCTATATTCATGATCTATCTTTGACATAATGGTTATTATTCATGTCATGAATTGAAAGGGGTGTCTATTTAGCCCACTATTTGATTATGTTTTAAACCTATATTCTTAGTCCTTATAGACCTTTATACCTCATTTTAATCCTGATTCATGAAGTGTCATGGTGTTTAAAGTGATTTATTCCTTATCCACCTTGAAGGGTCATCAACATGATAAATATGTAGTGATGAAGACAAATAGGCAAGACATCTTGGTAAAAGTTGAAAGACACATTGGTCCTACATAATCATCAGAGGTATGCTCATTTTCAATCATTTAAGAAGCATTATAGGTAATTTTATAAATTTTAATCATGTTTTCATTGAACACTAAGGTGTTATAGGTGTTTTAGCATAATGATCCAATTGATATACCTCTTCTAAAGCCAAATTCTTAAACATAGTCAATGGTTTTGACCATAATAAGATGTTATTTAGCCTTAATTGACCACTAGATCACCCCATATGACTCCAAAATACCTCATTAGCCTCATTAAACCATCATGGGAAGGTTTCATACCTTGTTTGGATCCATTATTACCTTGGTCAATTCTCATTTACCATAAAGAAGGCCCACACGTGATAAATTGTGAACTTTCAACTTCCTCAACTTGTACCACTAATTGAAAATGCTATCATACCCTCTATTTTCCCTCCACAACACCATTGAGCTACATTTTAGGTATGAAGTAAGAAGATTTGTAGGAAAGATGGTATTTTGTAGGTGTTTTCTTAATAATATAGATTTGTATTGTATGGATCAACTTAGTTAGAGGCATATTCTTGAAAGAGGAGTTTAGATATGTCTAATGGTGAAAAGAGTAGTGTGTTTCAGTGACTTAAGATATAAAAACCATTATTCATATACTTTGAGCTCATTAGTATGCTTAGAGGAGCCCTTAGGTTCATGTTTATTCCATACAATAGAAGGTAAGTTGGGGTCTAATATCTTACCCATAGAAAGAATATTCAAGGAGCTAATCACCCATGGCATTAATTGTCCTTTATGAAAATTCATTAAGAAGTTAGAGAAATTTTGCACCCCCCTCATCTACATAGGCACTTTTAGAATCAATAGTTTTAAAAGGAGTTTGATTCATTCACTAAAAATAATCATATATCCTATTTTCTCAAGTAATAAAGGCTCCTACCATGGTTATTTCAACATTGAATCCATATGTGTGAGCTTGGGTAGCATGCAAACCTCCTTGACTAGTTTTTTTATATGGTATATAGACCAATTTGTGTAAAAATACAAGGTTTAGGTGCCTCTATCAAGGGTTATAAGCAAATATTAAAAGGTTTTAGAGATATTTCAAGGCTCTCAATGACTTATTACCTATATTAAATGTTTAATGGCCCTCTGGTTACCTTAGAACACTACAAGGAGATCAATTTGTGTGTTTTAAGAACCCTACATGGTAAACTATGTATATGTGACCCAAACACACCTACAGAGCTCTGATGTAGCCTAAATGATGTGAAATAAATATAAAAGTGGTGGTGGTTTACTTTTATACCTTTAGAACATCTTTCCCAACCCTCTATAATGTCTTCAAAATCCTTTCAAAACTCTTTCTATGCCTTCAAACCACTCAGTCATATTTTGTAGAGTTTAAGGTTTTTCATAGATATTAAGGTATTTATAAGAATCTTATGTTTAATTTTGAGACCATAGACACCTCATCCCTACCTAAAAACTTACATGGTTTATTGATTACACATTAGGGTGTCTATAGGGTCTACTTAGATTATACTTGGGAGAATTCTTGTGTCCATTTCATGCCCTTTCCATGTTCATATAGTTTCACTACCATTGTGTTGTGTTACCACTATGTTTCCATGCTCATTGCATTCTATGTGCCTCCACTATCACTTTATCCATCCACCTAACCTTACCATAAGCATTGATCATCCCAATTTGATCCCCAAACCATCACTAAGCCATCCATACCATTGATATCATTATGCAATAGACTTATATGGTCACATATCAACTTGGGAGTGCAAAATGTGCACCTACAGCTACTCTTAAGGCTATTATAGTAAGATTTCAAGGATGACCAGGTAGATTATTCAAGGGTATGAAATTTGAAATGAGATTCATGGATTATACATGATAATAAGTTGAATGATGGTGTAGTTCACTTATGTCCCAATTTCAAGCATCATATGAGTCGTCTCTAACCTATATAGGCTCAAAATAACCTTATAATTAGTCATGGTGAGAGAAAGCCATGGTTGGTATTACTAACACATAGTGGTGTTTCTACCTCATTGAAATAGATAGGCAACATCCATATGAATGTAAAAAAATCTCACATTGCCAAATTTTTAGTCATGATGGCCACCACCCCTGAGGAGGTAGAATGATGTCATCACAGTCATGATAACACATAGTTTATATAAGTATGAGACCAGAGTTCAATGAAAAGGTAAGTTATTGCAAGAAATTAGTGTTGGAAAATTATCACCTAAGAATGATGGCCATAATAATAATGTGGTAATATCTTCCCAATATCTCAAACACTCTCAAAATTAATGCTATAGGTCATCTTCAAGACTTTTAGGCCTAAGTGCATTATTGACAATCAATTTGGAGCTCGTTTAGAGCAAAATGGTAGTTTGAGGACCTTCCAATCACAACCAAGCCTCCAAAATTAGTATATATGGTGGTAATTAATTATAAAAGTGATAAATATGATCACTTTTCTAAGACAAATATAGGGTATACCCACTATTTTGTCTCATACCTAGACTTGTTTATGTAGGCATACAGTGAATTAAACACCTATCTATGCTATATGAAGTTTGTAGTCAACATGGGGTATGATAAAGATATTTTTTAAAATTTGAATGATGTATATGGTCCCATAAAACTCATCCTAATTTCTAACACTTAGATTTGTGTTCAAAAATCTTAGAGATGTGGTAACATAATTAAGTAGGCAATCTTGCACAAAGACCTCATTGATGTCATAAGACCTCTGCAAGTTGTTGTAATCCATCCAATGGAAAAAGTGAGGATTATAATCATGTTTCAAACCCAAAAAAATTGGTTTCAATTTTCATTAAGTGGAAAAAGTGATCTAAATGTCAAAAAACCTAGCTCGAGCAAGTCCACCTATATATAAGCAATTCAAGGGGCATGTTCACATGCTCATCCACTCCACCACAAGCATCCTTAGGCCTAGAAAACCTAGGGAGATTAAAGTCACCATTTGAAATTAAAATTCATGGAAAAATTATTGTAAATGTGGGGCTAGATTGTATGAATTATTTCTAATAAAATAAGGACTCAAAACCACCTATAACTAACCCTAACCTCACCTTCTAATTCTCATATTTCCATGGAACATTTTCATGAAAATATAGCCTATTAATGATAGATGGTGGGTTAAATTACCTAAAAATACATGTCGTTTATTTCAAGGTTGGACATCTATACTCTATTAACCATAATTAATATGTTTGATGTCTCAAACCTTGCATAGAGCATAGATGTAACTTGATAATGAAACATCACTTCAAAACACATCCAAATGTAGGAATTTAGACATAAAATCACCTTTAAGGTCTTCTAAGTTCTCCTAAGCACCAACATGGATCCTTTTTTGATTTTTTACAAATTTGGCCTAGATAAAAATATTTTGCATGGTTTGACAGAATCAGTGGACCGAGGGCTTGAAATAGGTCTAGAATTACAAAGAAGAGGATCAAAGAAGGTTTCATGGTGTCTGAGTAGTTCAACGTTAAGGATAAGTTGAAAAAACCTTAGGAGATTCACCAAAGCTTCCAAATATCAAACAAAAACTCATAACACAAGTCTAAATAAACCAAACCATCATTAGGACATCATGTATAAATGGACTAGTCAGCTCATTTGTACATTCTATAAGTTCACATATAAAGCCTCTCAGGAAAAATGAAATGCATGGGCATGATTACTTTCATGCCTTGATGTTTCTCCACAAAATTAATGTCTTGATGAGCTCTCTATCTTGGTATCTAAGTCTTCAAATTTTAGCTTAGATAATGCAATGTTCATGTAGACATCAACACATAAAATTATGGGTGAATAGAAATTAAATTTAATCCATGGAAAATAATAATTTGGGTTTAAAAATTCTAATATGTTCATGCAAACATCAAATATAGACATGCAGGTATCAATTTTGGGCCACATGAATTAGCCATTTGAGTTTAAAAGGTGGGTCCCAGTAAGATCAAAGGCTTATAGTAAATTATGCATCAAATATATATAACATTCAAGTAGTTCAATGAGTCAAAATGGTCCCTAAATTAGACCTAATATAACATGTTTAATCATATCAAGGGGGATCAATGGTGTGAAATGGCTCAAAAGGTAAATAAGTTGAGTCGATAATTGACAAGCAACGAGTGAAGGTGAGACAAAGAGACTTTTGATGGAGGTTAAAGAAGTAGTTTTTGACCCAATAAATGAAATATATAGAACCAAGATCAAAATATGACCCAGGATAAATCAAAACAAATAAGTCAAATATATATGCCACCATTAAATCTTATTCAAGCTCTCAGTTTGAGGAATTTAAACCTATAGACCTAATTTTCTAAGGTTGTAATATATTTTTATAACTGTGTTCACCATTATTTGGAGGATATCCATGTATACAACAAGTTCTTCTATTATATGATTCCTCAAAGGAAAACTAAGTCTTTCTAGGCCTAATAAAAGATCAAATATGGCCAATGAGTTGTTGTAATAAGATCGAGTATTTTATAGGTTTTCATTGATATTCTTACTATATGAAAACCAATAAATGAATTAGTTTTCAGATATCATGGACCTATGATCATGTTTGAAATTAGGATCAAACTATATGATTATTATGGAGAATTATTTCATCTTTTGATATGTTCATATTTTTTATAAACAAGTACTTATGGCTGCCCTAAGTAGATATGACATGGTTCTATCAGTTGCAAGATATGAGAAGTTTATCCTCATCAACAGATCAAGTAGAAAATGGCATAGAGTCCTAAGAAAGAGACCTAGTGCTTAGATAAGGACAATGGAGTATTTAATTCTTTTATAGATCTTTTAAAAGTTGGTTCCTTCTTGATAAGATCATGACTCAACATCCTTGGATTAATCCTAATCCATCAAAAATCTTTTTATCTCTCTCTCTCTCTCTCTCTCTATATATATATATATATATATATCCCATCTTCTTCCACATCATGGCTCATCTCTACAAATTTTTGGAAAAGAAAAATCTGATATTTTAGAGAAAACACTCTTATGCCTTTGGCTTGCTCAAGATATGCCAAGATTTGTACTACAACAACTATTTTATGTAATAAATATTGAATTCCTTCATTTATACAAGCTAGATTGAAGTGTGTTCTATGAATATATGTGTTATGGTTAAGTGAATGTATGCTTTCCTTACCTCTATCTGAGTTACCCTCACCTTCATGAAGTGATTTTTAATTATCATAGGTCATTCTAAGCGTAATATATAGTTTATCAATTAGTTTTTAAGTGGATAACTACCCTCTTTTGCTAATTTGATAGCTAATCAATTCTTTTTTGTGAAATACTTATGTGAGGACTAGTCTTCTTTAATATTGAATGTGTCTTATAGTGTATCTTATGCAAAGTATAAGTGTTAAAATTACTAGTGCATCACCCTATTTTACATGCTTTCATAGATTATTGTTAATCTCTCTCCCCTTTTCCAAGTAAGTGTTAATTTAGGTCTAGTTTAGGTGATATATCTAAAAGTAATATGGACTTCTCCATAGGTCTGACCAAAGATTAGGTTACACATACCCTAAGGTCATTCCCATGTTGGACTAGATTTGATTAGGAGGATCTAAATAATCCCCTTGCTCAGTTAGGGTGAAATATAGGACACCAATAGTTCTAGCATGCCCGATGGGATAGATATTTCCTTGTCATATATAAATTTTGGGATTGAGAAGAAATATCTATAGAAATAGGAGACATTCACTATCATTAAAAGCTAAATATTCTTTAATTTATAGAGTTCATAGCATCATCCAAATAGCATTTTCATGCCAAAGGTTACTATAACATCAACAAGTAAAGGTATTGATTTTAAATTCATTGATATGCCTTCTACTTATTATAAAAAACAATATTCAATAGGACACATCCTTATCTTCAAAATAAATATTCATCCCCTGGTCATCCTATTATTTTAGTCCAAGCTATTGTCCCCATTGCTCAAATCCCCATTACCCAAATGGTCATCAGGAATCAAGTGTTTATTCCATTCAATAGGGGTAGTCCCCTAAACTTAGCCTAGTATGATGATATTCAAGTGTCTTCCCTTAATATTATTATTTTATTCTTAGGATAATGGAATAAAACAACTTCTATTGAGCATATCCAAGATGTTACCAAACTTTGTTCTATTCATAATGTTGTTCAAGATAATGTGGCTATCAGATTTATAGATGCTTCCTTCAAAGGAAAATCATTATAATGGTATATAAATATTCATTTTACATCCATTGATACCTAGGATAAGTTAGGTGCAGCCTTTAGTTAGACAATTTGAAGATAAATCTGATCACTTATCCTTAGTTGAACAACTAACTACCATTAAAATGTACCCCTATGAGTTCATGTCTAATTTTAACATTAAATTCTAAAATACATGGACTAATATACCTACATTTATTATACCATCCCTAGAGTATTCCTTCTTTTACTATATCAAATCCCTTAATTCTGATATTAGTGTGATGATACAATCCATGGGTGGTAATACCTTGCCAAATGCCTATGAGGTTGTAATAAGAGTAGAGAACAATTTGATACAAGCTCGTAAGCTTTCTCCAAGGCTCCCAATTCTTATATTCCTATATTTTCAACCTATCTCACCCCCTCAAGTTCCTCAAACCCCATATATATCCCCTATCCCATCCCCTAAATCCCAAGTTATAGTTAATTCTAATTAGACTAGTGAGATTGGAGATTTGAAAAGTATGTTACAAGATTTTGGGAATGGAATAGCTCAAATCAAGAGATAATAGTACCAAGGTAGGCCTTATCAACAATATAATTAGACCTCTTATCAAATTTTAAAGATAAAATTCCTTCTTATCAAAGTTTCATATAAATTTGACCACCTTACCAATCTTAAGGAGCCATAACTCAAGCTAAACCATATGCATCCTTTGACCATATGTACCCTCTAGTTCAAGAGTTATTTTTCCCACACCTCCTAAAAAAAAATTAAATAAAAATTCAAGTTGACATCCTTTTAATCCAAATGATACTCAAAACCAAGCCTTAGTAGCATAGGATATTATTATGCCACAAATGACACAAAAAGTTTTTTCTATTTGAGAGGCTCAGTATCAAGTGATAAATTTGGTACCCCAAGGGGAGAATCAAAAAGTTCAAGGTCAACATGATACCATTAATGTGAATTGGAAAATGGATGATCATGTTGTATTTAATCAAATTAGTGATACTAGCAACATAAGTGGTCAATTTGCAACTCTATCTAGAGCTAAAAAAAGAGTTGTTAAAGAATTTCAAGATGTGAGAAATGATTCTAGTTCTCCTAATATTGTTCCCAAGAGTATAAAATATTAACATACTTCCAATATAATAGAAAATTACCAGAATGTAGAGGCTGAGAAGGTCCCTCAAATACCTCTAATTAGAGAACAACCAATGGTTCATAAGGTGTAGCCAAAGGTTAGTAGAGCCTCATTTAGCATAATAGATCAAATGAATAAATATAATGTTAGTATTAGAATTTGTAATTACCTTGATATTTTATATAAAAAATACATGCTCATCTAAGATCTTTCATCCCTTAAAATTATCTCAAAAACTAGTTGAGAAACAAGGTGTTGTCTTGGCTAATTCAGACCACCAACCAAGCAACAAGATCAACAGATACATAAAATGGTAAATGTGGATTAAAAAAATGTAAAATAACACAAAAATCTTTATTATCTCTCTTTTATAGTTAGTGATTATTTAGTTCATAATTGTATGATATATAGTGGATCTAGTAACACTATCATGCCTAAGAAAATTACAGATAAGCTTGGTCTTGTCTATTAACCAGATACTAAAGGAGTATTACAACTAGATGGGTCACCAAAAATTACATTAGTAATTATTAAAGATATAAATTTTATACTACATGTTTGTAACAATATTACCATTCCATGAGATGTAGTAGTGGTGGACTTGCCTCCCTATTTTACCATGTGCCTATCAAGGGACTTTACCTCAAAGATAGGAGGATACTTATTATCTGATTGGACATATTTGATGTTTAGGACCAGGTATGGTACTAAGATAACAATACATTTTGAACTTATTTCAAGTTTTTATTTACAGCCGTATATGCCAAGTATGGTGAACATTAATTATACTATCTCTAGATAAGGTACTACAAAATAGTGAAGAGGAAAGTTATTCACCTCTAGATGGAGTTCTATATATATTCCTTGATGAATGGGCCTCTAATTTTAATTAACATGATACTTATAAGTTAATTAAATAATGAAGACTTTGTGTTTATTACCTTCATGAAAAGGATACACCAATTCTAGAAATGATGAAATATGATGAGTCTGGTGATGGCCTGTGACATTTATACTTTGATGAGTCAAGGAAAAAACATGGCACTGAGGCTAGAATGATGTTGATTTATTCAACCAATCAAATTTATTTCTCTTCTCTTAAGTTTTATTTTGGTTGTTCAAATAATGTTGTCTAATATGAAGTACTACTTCATGGTTTACAATGGGCAAAAAAGATGAAGGTCAATACTTTATAAGTCTTTGGTGATAGTTAAATGGTAGTTCACCAAGTAAGAGGTCATAATGTATGTAATAATCCATTACTTAGGTCTTATAATCATAGAGTATGGGACTTACTTGAAGACTTTTAATCTTTCAATATGTTTTCTATATCAAGAAAAAAGAATAAACATGCAGACAAGTTAGCTACCATTGGGTCATAATTCAGTATGATATAAAGAGTGAAAAGGTTTAGTCACACAAAAAGGTGGTTATAATGCCTTACATTATAGATAGACATGAAAATTAGCAGGTGTCTAGAGACGACAATTGTTAGTTTATTATAAGAAGAGGCTAAATTTTCCTCAAGGAACTAAGACAATTTCTTATCATAGTATGGTGACCAGATTATGCAACTAAAAACAAATAATTTCACCAAAGGGTTGGTCACCCATGATAACATATTCATTAGAGATGATGATTTGAGAAAATAAAATTATTCATTGGCAAAAAATGAGGAACACTATACAAATATGGATATTACAACTAGTAAGAACTTGAAGTTAGGTAAAGTTTGCACTCCTTTAGAAAAGTAAAATTTCATTAAGTTATGTTCAAGTTTTATGGATGTATTTGTATTAAAATATAGTGATCTCAAAGGAACTGATCCAAGTCTATCTTAACACACCATTGAGTTAAAAGATGAAACAAAGTTAGTAAGACAAAGACAAAAGCCTATCAATCTAAAGCTTAAGCCTTTGATGAGAGTTGAGCTTCATGTTGTCACATAGATTTACACACTTTGAGGAGATGTCTCATCTCTCCTCATCCAAGTTACATAATGGAAAAATCTCAATTATTTTGGATAATCAATTTCATGAGATGAATCTCTAGAAGGGCTAGTTCACTTGATGGACTCTTTGAAACACTTTCTCACTCATTAACTTTGCATGAAAAGGGTTAAGAATACAAACTAAAAAAAAGATAAAAAATGATGCACTTATATTAAATTTATTCCTATTGACTAAACTTATACTACTTAGATAAAATCAAAGATTCTTTCACAAAACTCATAACTCAAGATAGATTGTTACATCAATGTTTCATATGATAGGTTCATGAGGTATATTGATGTTTAGGAGGGATAATGAATTATCCTTTGGAGAATACAATAATAGACCACCTATAAAACTATCATACACTAAGGAGGAACACTAACAAATACCTACAATAATTACTCTTCTACATACTTGGTGGAAAATCAAAGACAACATGATAGAAAAGACCATCTTTTACTAGAAAAGACCATCTTTTACTAGAAAAGACCATATTTCACTAGACAAGATTAACAAGAATTGAAAAAAAATCAATTATGCAGCATGTAAGTAGTAAAATTCAATTTTTTTTTAATTTAAGAGACATTCAAATATAAAATTGGCTATGGTTTCACAATTAACCAATGGAGGCTTCCCAAAAAGTCACTACTTATAGCATTAGAAAGGAGTGAGGAAAGGGAAGTCCAAAGGTCACTTGGACACTTGTCATGCTGAGAGAAGAGGTTACATGTGTATGATAATAAGATTTCAAACTGACCAAGTAAGGTCAAGAAGTAAAAATGTCAATCCAAGTCATGAAGCTCTTGAAAAGTGGCATGAAATTCCTCTTGTTGACTCATAAAATTACCTTCATCATTCACCCTTATTGGAATGTCCCAAAAATAACTAGGGATAGGTCTAATTATTGGACTAAGATGGAATTTTTTCATACATGCTTCTACATGCATTGGTTGCATTACTAATCATCTAGAATCTTCTATAAATGAGACATCACTTCCTACACAAAAGAAAACTCCTTTTTCACACACATTACACACCTGGCCTAAAATTTGGCTTTAGTTTCCCATGAAAATATATAAAATGAATTTAATGACATGTGTCAATACCATCCATTTACTTATAAGAATTATTCAAATCTTAAAAGCAACCTAGTTGAAGCTTTTCACCCTTCTCACTATCATGTTCACTATGCTAGTTTTTATTGGTTAAGATGAGAGCTCAAGTTGAGTCACCTAGTATTTTTTATAGAGAATGAAATGGACATAGGGAGTTATCTTAATTCTTAATATTTTTGCCCATGTGATTGGGATCTTTAGACTCTTCTTAGAACCTAAAAAACAAATAAAATTGTCCAAAATACCCTATTTTATACCTCATCCATACAATTCAATATAGTAAAAAAGTATGGGGAGTAGTTTGAGAGAGTCCTATACAATATTTAAACAATTTCATGGTCATTATGGTCCATTTATATAGCTCACCATATCTATTTCCTTTATCGGGTCATTTCTAAGGGTTTTCAAGTGTTTTAAGCCATTTTTACACTTAATATTTTTTCATAAATACCTACCATTATAACTTCAAAAAAAATCCACTATATCAAATCTAAAGACTTATTATGACCTTTATAAAATCCCTTGGCCTCCATTCACATCCTCAAATAATATGTGAGCACTTAAATTTGGTTTATCAAGCTTGAATCTTCATTTGTATAGGCCTAATGTGTCTTGAAGTCCAAAATTGAATTTTCCATGGATTATGATATATTATAATAGATAAAACATGTCTAAATTCATCCCATTAACATTTTATAACCATTTATAAAACTCACCAAGATCTATAAGTAAAGTTGGACCCCTAATTGGCTCTACGCCACTTTAAGGCCTAATAGGCTTAGCATGCATCCTGCTAGTTTTGACTATTTGGACTGATCTATCATGGCTAGGATAGTGTATAAATATTTTCCATACCTCATTAAATCTCACAATTTCATCACATAACTTCCTAAACACTCTTTCTCATTCCTTCTTCTCATTCACCAACTAGGCCTAATTATAGCTTGCTTGATTGAGCTGTGTGCAAGAGTATTTTGACCATTTTTAGAGTTATGAGATTTATTTAGTTTTTCCTGTCACTTATTAACCATAAATATACCTCAAAAAAATTCCTTGATGTTTCCAAATCTATCAATTAATTTTATTACCCATTTTGGCTTCATTTGCTTATCTTGCCAAAACTCTTATTTTCTTAATTGGTTGACCTCTGAGACAAAATAGTGAGATATATCCCTCTTATTCAAGTAAAATTTAAGATTTTATAAGTTTTATCAGATCCTATTTAATATTTTTACAAACTTTATAAGTCATAATCACCCATTTAGGCACCTAACCAACTCAATTTGTCCAAAAAAGGCCTAAAAAAGGACTCAAAAAAGGACTATTTTTTGTATTTTTCACTTCCACCTAAGAATGACTTATCAAGGATAAAACCAATTTTATTAAGTTTATTAAACATGTTATAAAAATTAAATTCATGATAAATAAACTTTACATTCACCCAAAACCACTCTTCTCCGTTAGATTACCCATCCTTACCCATTGAGCAACATGAGTCTCTTTGTGCAACTGTACAGAGTGTCATCCTTGGGATAATATGAAGAGTAGATAGTCAAATTGAAAGAATTATTGGAGTATTTTAAGACACATTATTAACATATCATTAATAATTTTAAATAACTCCTTATACCCTTTAAATGCACCTTGAGCTCATAATACTGAGTTCTATTTCTTGACTGTGATACATTGCTTCTTTAACCAAAAAGATTCCTATACGTTCATATTTATATAATAAGACCTTGATAATAATTTTTAAATACCATTATTGATTATTTAAGGTCACATATCATCTTATTATACTTATATTCACTTTTTATAGGCAAAACATTACCTAGGCACCATGCTTAGCTTACTATCTACCTACTCAGCTATAAGTGAGGATTTTCTTGTGAAAGGACACCTGTAGGTGTTCATGAGGCTTGAAACACTATAAATAAACATTATACTAATGATTTTAATTCTTATTATTACACCAATAAATTAATAGTGTCATTTTAAATATTATATTATGTTCCATTTTCAACCTTGGGTATCAATGGTCACTCAAAACTCAAATCTTGTAGATGTGAATGCAAAGTTTTACTACTTTAAAAAGCATCTTTGAGTCCCCAAACAATCAAGATACATAAATCCTCTTCAACTCATATTTTTCATATATATTCTCATTTATGGAGGCTAAAATATATGGCTATTATGATTCCTAAAAACTCTTGTTGACCTTGTTACAAGATATCTAAAAAATGGGCTAGACTTATGTTTTCACGTTTTTGGAAAAATCTCCCTAAATTTATTTATAGTATGCTTAAAGGTAGTTTACAACTATACCTACCCATTTTATTCTTCAAATATATCTTCCTTGATCTTTCCCACATTTTAGGATTCAATATAAAACCTTAACATGCTCCAAATTCCCCATACAAATACCTTCATAGCTCTATAATGTCACATGTAGGTGAATATTTGCATATACAGGTAGTGGGTATAAACTTTGGACAGTATGTAATATGTATAGGTTTATGATCACTTATATGATTTCACCAAGATTTAAAATGTAATATAATCACTCTATGATATTGAAACACCTATCAATACTTCCCTTTCAACATGACATGCTCTAGAGGGCACCTGTAGGTGTACTTGGGTTGTATGCATGTAGTGAACCTGAAATGATCCATATACCAAAGGGATTGGATTCATAATAAATTTATACTTTAACCAAAGTACCTACATTAAACATCATGATATCATAGGTCTTGGGACAAGTTCATACATCTTACTTTTAATGTTTTCACTTCTTTTATGCACCTATAGGTGCATATTTCTATCATATGATTGTGCGTGACTGAGGTATTAACATAGTCCCCTCTTATGTCAAGTGAACATTCATACTTGATGTTTCTACCATGAAAGTATGTTCAACATCATTATATTTTCATCACACCTCTATGAATCATGATAAATAGGCTCCATACACATGATTCCCTATGTCTACAATTGAGAATGAGTAAGGAATTAGTTGTGAGAAATGGAAAGACTAAAAGTTGATCAAAGCATAGTATGATGAAACCAAATATGAAAATAGGTTATCATATGGCCCTAATACATGTGGAAAATCATATTACATCTACATGAGACCCTTGTAAAGAAACAACATTCTACAAACAAGGATAACTTTGACTTAGACCTCATATGGTGACACCTTCCTACAACATGAGATGACTTTCTCATCAAAACACCATAAAACATGAAACTAATCATGGAGATCATCTAATAAAATATACAACATATTATATATTCAACATCACCAATTATATTGTAAATACTTATCTAAATTAGAGAAAAACCTATAGGGTGTAGGAAATAATGAGCTAAAAAAACATAATCAACTTGTTAGAGATGGTTCATAAAGCATGGTCAACCAATCCTTGCACTATTTTTATTAAAATTAATATATCTAATTTTGATACCAAATCCAAAATATTTTTGACCTAGAACCTCTCTAACTAGTTGTACTAAGCACAAACCTTCTGATCACTTCTATGTGTTTAAAAGGGCAAAGAAGGAACATAATGGTTTTGGACCTCTTCTAACACTTCCAAATCATGTAAAGAACTGATATGAGTCTAAGGAATATGAAGATACATTCCATGAACTTTTCCCGTGTGTCACCTTCCCTCATGGGTTATACAAGTGCCAAACTCCACTTTTTAATTGGTTTCTTGATTTTTAGTTAGATAACCTACAAGATTCATATGGGGCTGGCATTCCTAAAAGGGAATATGACTTATTGGATGTTTCAAAGGAAATTAGGACACTTGGACACCTTGATAACCATTTCACTTACATTTATGATCCCTAAAATCCTACTAAGTGACTCAAAGTGACATAAACTAATTAGATCATGACTAAGGCTAAAGATGCATCAAATTACATTGAAAGCACAATAACATACCCTATGACAAAGTATAGACCCAGAAAACATCTAAAAACCTAATATTTTTACCTATAAAGGTCCACATTTGACCTTGAAGTCAAATTTGGTCAACACTTCATAAGCTCATTGAGTTAGCTATTATATTTCCAGTTAAACACTCAACTTGAGGGGTAAACCTTGTTCTAGTATAGAAAAAGAATGGTGAAATTATACTATGTGTTAAATTTTGTGACTTGAAAAAGGCTTCCCTTAAAGACTACTATCCTTTACCATCTATGGAATAAATTTTACAACTATTTATAGGTTTAGAAACTTTCTCCTTGTTAGATGGCTATAGTGGTTACAATTAAATTTTGGTCAAGGAAGAAGACTAATTCAAAATAACCTTCACCACAAAATGGGGTACATTTGCATCTAGAAATATGCCATTTTGTTTTTCCAATTCTAGAGTAAATTTTCATAAATCCATCTATATGGAATTCCAAGGTCTCCTTAACAAGTTTATGCTTGTTTATTTGGATGACATAATGATGTTCTCATAGAATTTAGGTGAGCACATGATTCACCTCAAGCAAGTGTTTGAAAGGTGTAGGAAATTTGGGGTATCTCTTAATCCCAACAAGTGTGTTTTATCTATTCATGAAGGTAGGATTCTTAGACATGTGATTTAAAAACATGGTACAAGTATAGATCCTGATAGCATAAATTCAATTCTTGTACTTTCTTTGTCAAAGCACAAGAAATATTTTCAAATCTTCCTAGGAAAAATCAATTTTATAAGAAGACACATTTCATATTTTTCCACTTTAGCTATTCCACTTACAACCACTCTAAATAAGGGTCAAAATTTTAGCTAGTCCAAAGGAGTAAGAAGCTTTGAAGAGATCAAGAAATCCATAGTAATGCTCCTACACTCTTAAACCATGATTTCACAAAGGATTTTATCATGTACACCTATGCTAAAATTGACACTATTTTGGGTATTCTTATTCAATAAAATCATGAAGAGTTAGACCATCCAATAGCCTTCTTCAGTCAAGGCTTGTAAGAATATGAAACAAGGTACTCTTTTTTTGAAAAGCATGTACTTTTAGTTATAAGGTCTCTCAAAAAAATAGATACTTATTATCTAACAATAAGATACACCTAATGGCTACACGTCCAAGTGTCAAGGATTTTCTCTTGAAAAAAGATATAAATGACAAGAGAGCTAGTTGGATAACCAAGGTAATGGATTATGACGTGGATATCAAGGTCACAAATTTCATTAGAGGTAAAGTACTTGCAAGAGGCAAATGAGATGGTTTTGGTGTCAAATGATGAAGAAGCAACTTCCATCTTGTCCCAATATTTGGTAAGATACCTCCAAGATGGTATTTATCCCTCTCACCTAACTCCTTCAAAAAGAAGATATTTTAGATTGAAATCCATTCCATTTCTTCTTTTTTATGGTGTTTTGTTCAAAAAAATATCAATTACATGTTAATATGAATTGAATAATATCAAAAATAAAAGTTGATTATGAATTTACATTATGGAAATGGTGGAGGGAATTATTAATCAAGGCCCATATCCAACAATATCATGAGAGGTGGGTATTATTAGCCAAGCATATTTGGTGATTGGTATGCATGGGTCAGGAAATTCAGATAATGTGTTATGTTTGTTGGAAAGGTAAAACTTGCATCCATACCTCTCTAACCAATTGTAGTGAATAAACCCTTTATCCAATGGGGATTATAATTTATTAGTATCATTAACCCCCCTTAAATATTAGGACATAAATGGATATTGACTACTACAGATTATTTTACTAGATGGATAGAAGCAATGGCATTAAAAGAAGAAAATGAGTCTAATGTTTTAAACTTCTATGAAGGTTTGCTTACTAGATTTGGAGTCCCTTCAACCCTTATTTTTGATAATGTTATTGCCTTTGTGGGGTCTAGAATCAACTAGTGGTCAGTTCAACATAGTGTCTTTCTCAATACTTCATCAAATTATTATCCACAAGGCAATGGTCTTACTGAGTCCATTAATAAAAACATATTAAATATGATCATAAGGACAATTGAAGAAAATCAAAGTTCATGGCATCTCAAGTTGAAGTTATCTCTCTAGGTTCACAGGATCACATATAAAATATTAATGGCCAACTCTCTGTATAAGTTGGTATATGGTAAGGAAGCAAGAATGCCTATTTCTCTTGAATTCCCTACTTTAGAATTGATACACCAACTTGTTTTTTTAGAGAATGAGCCAATGAAAATATGATATGTTGATCTCATGGAGATGAAAGAGATAAGACACCAGTCTATGTTGGCCATGGAATCCTATCAAGAATAGGTGAAGAAATCTTTTGACAAAGGAGCTTCTTTAAGAAATTTCAAACAAGGATATTTTGTCTTTAAGTGGGACGAGGATAGAGTTAAGCCAAGAAGTCACAAAAAGTTTTGATCTTTTTGGAATGATCCATACACAATCTCTAATTTTAAATCCCATAATTCCTTCCAACTTGCAAAGATGGATGGTGAGGGGCTTCCTATCCTAGTTAATAGGATACATCTAAAATACTACTATTAAGCTAACTAAGTTTCCTATACATAGTTAGTTGGTCTTGTTTTCCTCTAAGTGTTGTTCTAATGAATTACTTTTTTTTTTTTGGTCCCAAATAAGTTTTTTGTTTGAATTTTTTGTTTTTTCAGATAATTTCCCTTTAAAATTTGTTTATTTCCCTATTTGGTGGAACTCCTTATCTTTGCAAGTCAAAAATATTTCTTACAATCATAGAATCAGATTTACCATCTTGGTGAGTCTAAAATTCATGTATATGGTCTAAGTTCTCAAGCATAATAGATATGATCCATAGCTAAGTCTCCAAATACATTGGCCAAATTTATCCCACATATAAATCTTTTTCATGGTTTGACAAAATGAGTGGACCAAAGGTTGAAAGCAGGTCTAGAATTACAAAGAAGACGATCCAAGTAGGTTTCATGGTTTTCGAGCAGTTCAAAGTTAGGGAAAAGTTATGAAAGCCTTAGGGGATTCATCAAAGATTCCAAATATCAAAAAATAACTCCTAGCACAAGTCTAAATGAACCAGACTATCACCAAGATTTCATGTAGAGATAGATTATTTAGGTTGTTTATGCATTTTATAAGTTTACATAGAAAGCCTCTTAGGCCAAATGAAATGCATGGACATGATGCCCTTCATGCCTTATAATTCTCTATATAATTCATGTCTCGATGAGTTCTCTATCTTGAGATATAAGTCTTCAAATTTTAGCTTGTAGAATTAAATGTTCACACAAACATCAAAAGCAAGCCACAACAAATAACTATTAGGGTTCAAAATGGAGATGAGCACATGGACATCAAAAAAATTCACATAGATGTCAAATTATGGGTGTTCAAACATCAAATTTAATCCACAAAAAATAACCATTGGGGTTCAAAAATCCTAAGACATTCACATAGATGTCAAATACGGGCATGTAGATGTCAATTTTGGGCCTTGTGAGTTAGTCATTTGACTTCAAATCAAGGGTCCCAATAAGATCAAGGGTTCACATTCAATTATGAATCAAATATCTATGGCATGTAAGTAGGTCAATGAGTCAAAAGGGGTCCCTAAATTAGATCCAATGGTAAGCATGCAATCATATCAAAGGGGATAAATGGTGCAAGATAGATCAAAAGGTCAATAAGCTAAGTCGATAATCAACAACCAATGAATGAAGGCAAGACCAGGAGACTTTTAATATAGGTCAAAGAAGAAATTTTTAACATAAGAAAGGAAATATATATATATATATATATATATAAGATAAAAATATGACCTAGGCCAAACTAAAATAAATAAGCCAAATTCATAAGCTACCAGTAAACCTTGGTCAAGCTATTTATTTGAGGAATTTAAACCAATAGACCTAGTTTTATAAGGTTGTAATATATTTTTACAACTATGTTCACCATTATTAAAAGGAGATCCATGCATATAATGAGTTATTGGATTTTATGAATGCTTATAGGTAAAATAAGTCTTTCTAGGCCTAATAAAGGATCAAAGATAGGTAGCTAGCTATTGCAATAATATCAAGCAATCTATAAGTTTTCATAGATATTCTTGCTATATGAAAACCAATAAATGAATTGGTTTTCAGATATCATGGACCTATGATCATGTTTTAAAGTAGTAGACTATATGATTATTATGGAAAAGTGTTTCATATTTTAATATGGTCATATTTTTGACAAATAAGTACCTATGGCCACCAAAAGTAGATATGGCATGGTTTTGTTAGTTCTAATATATGAGAAGTTTATCCTCATCAACAAATCAAGTAAAAAATGGAGTAGAGTCATAATAAGGAGAATTGGTGGTTAGATAAGGACAATAGATAATTAAATTCTTTTATAAATATTTTAAAAACTGGTTCCTTCTTGATAAGATCATGACTCAACATCCTTAGATTAATGCTAATCCATCATAGCTCCCTCTATCTCCTCCCTTTTTCTATATATGTCCCATCTTCCACATTATGGCTCATATCTAGAAATTTTTAGAAAATAAATCTATGATATTTTAGATTAAATACTCTTATTCCTTTAGCTTGCTTAGTCTATGCCAATATTTTTACTGTAATACCTATTTGATATAATAAAGACTGAATTCCTTCATTTATATAAGTTAGATTGAAGTGTGTTCTATTGATCTATGTGTTGTGTTTAACTAAATGTATACTTCCCTTACCTCTGTCTAAGTTTCCCTCACCTTCATGAAGTACTTTTTAATTCTCAAAATTCATTCTAAGTGTAATATATAGTTTATCGATTAGTTTATAAGTGGACAATTGTCCTCCTTTGCTAAGTTGATAGATAATCAATGCCTTTTTGTGAAATAGTTATGTGAGGATTGGTCGTATTTAGTCTTGAATGTGTCTTATATTGTGTGTTTTGAAAAGTATAATTGTTTAAATTACTGGTGCATCACCTCATTTTACATGATTTCATAGATTATTGCTAATCTCTCTCCCCTTTTCCAAGCAAAGGTTAATTTAGGTCTAGTTTAGGTGATAGATCCTAAAAGAATCTAGCCTTATCTATAGGTCTGACCCAAGATTAGGTGACCCATAGCCTCTATTCATTCTCATGTTGGACTAAATTTGATACAATTTAAGAAGAAATATCAGAGTGCAATTTAAGACACCAATAGTTAGCATGTGTAGGGTCATAGTTATATGGAAGAGGCCTAAAAAAGCTATTTTAAGTTGAAATATCAGAGTACATAAGATACTCATGTAAAAAATGGGTTGAATACTGGATAAGGAATCCCAAAGTATCTAACTAAGCCTTTTGGTGGTCTTTATGTTGATCTCCAAAACTGATTTATTAGATAGAGAGTTGCAGGGCTTGGAACCCTAGATACATACATTATTAAGAAGAAAATTAGCACTATATAGTCAATAATGCTACACTCCATGGTATCTAAGTTATTTTTAAAGTAATACGTGAAGAAAATATGGATTATAGACCATTATAAAAGTCAAGGTTCATGTTTTAAGTGTGCAAATAGAATAATACTCAGCCTCTACCATTATTGTTACATCAAAAGAGTGGAATGGAACATAGTTTGAAGAGTTTAAATGTTGTCAATCCTCTTACGGGGTATTATTAAATTTTTACAAATCCCTTTCGGATAACCTAGGAATTGGAAAAACCATTACAATGCACCTTCTTACTTGAAAACCTACAGAAGCCATTCAGAGAGCAAACTCTTCACATAAGGAACACATTTAAGTTCTTACAACATCTTGAGGGTTACACATGAAGATTATAGATGTTCATGGGAGATGAAAGGGATTTTTATCTTGGGATTGGTTTAGATAGTTCATAAACCCAAGTGCAGATCTTCAAGAACTAGGCCTAAGAATCCCAAACTCCCTAAATCCTCCCTTAAACCCTAATAATGATAAGTTTATGGAGGTTGAAGTAAAATTGTATCATTTTCCTCATAATTTGCAATTTTATCACTTTAAACCTATAGGAAACTCATAAGGTCCTAAATTCATGATTTTGGATGTTACAGAAGGTGTACAGATGTCTCTTAAGAGGATAGAATTATAGGGTTTTAGTTAGATTTTGTGTTGTATAACCTAAGAAATAATTTTAAACCATGGATTGGGTATTTTAAAGAATTTTTATATCTATCCAACATCAATACATCCCATGTAACTGATTGAAAGTGTTCTCACCATCTTTTTCAAAACTATCAGTCTGTGAGGTAGCCTAATTGGTCTAGTGAGGCAAGACTAATGTATGTTATAGGTAAATAAATATTCAATAATATCAATATCAATGAAATAAATGTATTTCAAGGATCATCTAAGTCTCATCAGGTGATTTTTAATCCTAATTTTAACTATTGAAGCATTCACATAGTGAATATGAGAAGAAATTCAAAAAATAATCCACATAGGCCTGCTTATTATGTTAATGGAAGGATATAGTGAGCAAAGGGTGGTAGGAGGCCATTTATTTACCATTACCATGAATTATAACATCCGTATAGGTGAGCCTACACCAAAATGGGATCCATTATTATAGGTCATCGATAGTTTCATAACCCATTTGGCATGCATATTAATAGAAAGGTTGCTCAATGCCTTAGGTGGACATATTTACACCCCATGTACATTACATAACTACCAAAATAAGGAATATGGATCTATTTTATTGATTTTTAAATCATGAATTAGGAAAATTTGAGTTACAACCTCCACAATGCCAAAATTGGGCTCATCAATGGGTACAATGCTCAAGGAGAGAAACAATGCTTGTGTAACTGCCCTATACCACTTTCAGCTCATTGATGACCCTTCCTACACCTATATTTCCCTATCTTGTCTTCCATTTTCTCTATAAATGTATGAATATATCTCTTATTTTCCATCCCTCAACTGGGTGTATTAAAGCTCTACCAAAATCACTTTGTAAACTCTTTTAAAGTAATAAAAGATAATTTTAGATTCTAGTTGAATGTTAAGTGTACTTTATTGAAGTTTTATTTAAGAGTGTATGTTGTCTATTAATCATATATGTCCTTCATTTACCTTGATTAAAATATGCTATATTATTTTAGTTTGTGTGAATTTTTTGCAAGTAATATTTCCCTTGAAGTGACATGAGTTTATAGTGTCTTTCATAGACCTATTTCTTTTTGTCTAGCAATTTGTAGGTCTTTACCCAACCTTCATGAAAAAGATTCATGCTTGGAACATTTTTGGAGATTTTTATCAACCCTTATGTTCATTATATTCATCATTAGTTATCAAATGGAATAGTTGAGAGTAAATCATTCGTCAATTGGTGCATCACCACCTATGTTAGGTTCTTGACTTAATTTTCATATTCTTCTCCCTTTCCCTTGTGAAAGATTTAGGTCTTAAAATAGTTACATTGTCATATTATGGGATTTATCCCCATGAAAAATAAAGGTGTGACCTGAAAATTATATATCCCATAGTCTGAGGTCACTCCCATGTTGGACTAGGTTTGAGGATAGGACTTGAACACTTCTCTCCTCAAATAGGATGTAACCAAGAACTCCAACAAGAGATATGAGGTAGAACCCTTTATAGTCATTTTAGTAAAGAAATAATTTATTCATAATTTAGTGGGATAATTTTAGCTTGATATATATATTTTGTGTTTTTTTAGTCTTGAATGAGGATTCCCATAAATTATATTATGTACAATTGGATTATACCAGTCTTGATGGACTATTTTTTATTGGTCTAATTGCACCATGGTGATCTTTGGATCAATTTAACTAATAATTTCAGTGAGATATTAGCCTTGGAATAAATTTATATGTTTTATTTTGAGGTCATACTCTTACATTTTGGCCATCCATTTACCTCTATGTTATCCTAACTTATTTTGTCCCAACGTTAGCTTTATGGCTAGGTTTGGGGCAAGGGCGTGCACCTTATTTCTGAGAATGTAGTACCTAAAATTATTTATGGATTTTACTAAGGTGTAATCATTATTTTCCAAGGTTTAATACATAAACTCAACATCCTAAAATTTTATACTCATGAAGGTTATCAAGTACTCATCTTCATCTCTTTTTTGAGTGAGCACAACATCTATGGTGTGCTTTGAAGTAAAAGAGTAAAGGTATAAATCCTTCATGTAGTGTAGAATAATTAATACTAATTCTTACATCATGGCATACTTTATTTATTATAATTATTTCCTATATGAAAAATTTCAATCCATATTTTCTTCTTGTTTCAACAATGTATTTAGTGTCTTGACAATCTTGATAAAACCATCTATAAATTTTCATACAAATTAATCTTTTCAAATAAATATTTTAATTCCATTTTATTATTAGGTAAAGGTATGTTAGATATCACACTTAGGGTTGATATAAATATGTTCCTTGTTTCTAACATGACCAATGAGTTTACCTTCGATGACACCAAAGACACTCTTTTTGGGGTTAAGAGAGATACCATACCTTTTGCACCTTTTGAATATTTTATAGAGATGGTGGATATGATTAGACATACATTTTAAAAAAACATTAAATTCATTTATATAAATAATTATGTATTTACCAATCATACCTTTAAAATTGAATTCAATGGCTCTCTAAAAGTTGGATTCTTCATTTGTGAGGCTAAATGACACTCACTTGTAAGCAAAGGTTCCCCACTTAGTTGTGAATATGGTTTTGGTTCTATATTTTGGGTTTAATAAAACTTGATTTTATATTTAGAGTCTATCTAAGAAGGACATCATCTAAGATCCACTTACCATCTAAATTACCTCATCAATGGAGGTCAAAGGGTAGTTATCTTTGTCAAAACCTCAGTTTAGATTTTTAAAATCCACATATAGTCTAATTCACCCACTCTTATTATGAATGATCACCAAGGTGGATACCCATTTTGAGTGGAAGACTAGGAAGATAATACCAGTTGATAGGAGATTATGAACCTCCTTGTGGATAAGTGGCTCTAGGATTGGGTTTACCAGCTATTGCCTCTATCTGAAGGGTTTCTAGTTTTTATTGAGTGGGATAGTATGCATGATCACATTTGGGTTGAAGATATTAAATTCCTTATAGGACCAAAAAATAACATCCTTATATTTTATTAGTATTTTTTTTATTTGTATTATTTCATCAAGAGTGCAATATAGGCCAATATTGACATCTCAAGGCCGGTTTAATGATCTCAGATTGATAGTATTATACATCCAATATATGTTTTATTTTGTTGTAAGAAAAATCATTGATACAGGGGTGAATGAGTGATGAAATAAAATTAAATTAAATTATATTTATTCAAACTCTTAACCATTCATCATAATCATTCATGAAGTATATAAACCATTCATTATAATGAACAAATAAAACTATACAAGATCAAAACACATAACACATGAATTATGTGGGAAACCCTCATGGGGGAGAAAACCCACTTCAATAAAGATTTAGAATACTATTTTATAAATATATTTGTTCATTTTATATCAATACCAACTGATCAAGGATCACCCACCCCTCAATTTAGCCAATCACCCACTTGACATTTAGCTAGTACCAACTAGCCAGGAGGCTACAACCCCGTAGATGATCAAGCACCAACTCAATCACCTCCAAATTGATCTCCACATTTGATATGATGTATTACACACTTTAATATGGTCTTATATTTTTATAAAATCTAAAAACCTACCTTTATACCTCATACAAGCCTATTCATCTTCTACATCACTTAACTAGACAAATAGAACTATCTATCTTTGAAATAAGCAATCTAATTAGGACACCACCTTCCACACCACTATCTAGTCTTCATGATATGTTAAAAATGTTATTATTATTCTTCTCATTCTCTCACACACTTCTAAAATTTCTCATTCTATTCACTTCACTCTTTAATTATCAAAACCTTTATACTAGGTCACCAAAGCAAAATAGGCCTACTAGCCTTGAAAAAAATCTTTTTACTTGCTCAGTACTTACAAAAAATAATGTTATACCCTTGTCACATATTAAAAAATATTTTATAATGGTTTTAATTACATATTAACTTTATTAAAATTCATATATAATTCACTTCACACACCAATTTTCTAAAAAACACAATGAGGCCAAAATGACCTTTTACATATGTATTATTCTTTCTCCAATCAATCTTGGTCAGCCAAAACCCGTTACTTAAGCCTTAAGGATTATTTCCAAAATATATCAACATAAAATTATATCTTATTATACTTTACATATAATATACATCAACTCATTAGGTTGGCCATGCTTCAAATGGTTCAAAACAACACACTAGACTTAAGTAAGACCTAAGCAATTAACCCTCCATTCGGCCACACATTTCACTTAAATACCAATAGCCCTTAACCAAATATGGAACCATTTTAAATAATTTAACACAAGTTCCTCCATTTAATATTTAATTTTAACAATTCATTCAACACTTTCAAGCCACTCTCTCACCTTATGAAACCTCTTTTAGCCCTCAAGCCTTCAATAGGTCCCATAGAGACCTAATTCACCTTCATGTAACACTTTAAGCCACTATGGTCCAGATAAAACTTAAAAAAGACTCAAAAAACTCAAATAACATTAAATTAATCCTATATTATCCTTACCCATACTAAATAAACATAATCATTCTTTCATACTCTAAAACTTCAATTAGGTCTTAAATACCTATTAGGTTTAACTAGCCTAAAAAAAATGTCTTCACAAATGAGGCTAAAAAAAATTAAATATAAACTATCCATGTATAATCCCCATATTTATTTAAATATCAAGACCTCAGTAACATCATAAAATCCATAATAAACCTTCATTCATCCTCAAAATTCTCGTAAACACCACTGCCAAGAAGTTTACTTAGACTTGCAATAATTATAGTCAACTTTGACATGCATTAACTTTAGTTGTATTGATATTCAAAACTCCAAATAAATTTTATGATTATCAATATGGAGTATAATTCATTTTTTATTTTTATACCAACAATATTTTATCAATAATTTTTCTTCTTCAATCATTTTTTTGCACCCTAGTTTATTAAATAAAACCACAGTCAATAAAAATCAACTTTGACATGAAAGAAATGCAATTATACAACCAGTCAAACCTCATAATCAATTTTAATATATATCCCTTGAATTTATATACCACTTTTATTTTTACACCACCATAAAATTCATCCATTATCAAAATTTATAAATAAAAAAATACTACTAGATAGTTTTCCTTTGTTCACTTGATATTACAATTTTGGCTATGGAAAACAATGAAATCTACTTGGGAGACCAACTTTTCATCATCATTACCTTTTCTAGATACCATATCAAGACCTGAAATTTGAAAAAAAATTATCTAGGAAAAAATATTAACAAACCCATGTGACCACTTTCTTCTAACACCTTCACACGTGTTAATGTTAATGTCATTAATATGTTTACTCAAGAAGATCTACCAAGTTGACTAGGAGATGACTAGGATCACCTAGACATTCACAAGACTATTCCAATAGATTCCTCTCAATTCCATAAGTAAACCAAGAAATCCTTACCCTCATTTGACCCCTTAAACATGTTCAATCACCTTAAATGCTTGCACACATGATATGCACTCTCAAATCCACTTGGAACCTATCACTTTGTCATTAATGCATTATACACTAAGATCACCTTGACATCAATGATAATCAATGCATCTAAAAACATTATCAAAAATAACCTCATTTTTTAATGGAAAAACACCTTTTATAATTCTCTCTCCCAAAGTGAACAACTCCTTCATTCTAAACTTTCTCCCCCTTTAGCATTAACGATAAAGGGTCTCTTCCTCAACATGCCAACTTGATTCTTAGACCTGTCAAAATTTTCACATAGCTTAGAAATATCCACATAACATCATGATCATCTCATATAATATGTTATTAAACCATTCTCAACTATACAAGCTCCTTGGAATTGAAAAATCTCACATATGCTCCCCCTCACTCTATGCATACCTTGCATATTATCAATTGAAGAGAACATGCCTCTATCTAAATTTCTCCTTGATTATTGGCTTATATAAAATATGCCCAAACTTTACATACTCATAAATAAACCTGATTTATCTCCCCATAACTCCATATTTCATCTAAACAAAACCAAAATATTGAAAACATACACAAGTAAACTCTTTTACAAGAACATACCTTGAATGTAGCCATCTTCATCCACACATAGGTTACCATAACTATCTAACATCATTTCAAGAGATAAAAAAATTAAAATTTGATCTTCTTGGGCACAAATTACATCTTTAAATGGTCTAAAAACCTTATTATATGTATTAAACAATCACAACTGATTTGAACAATAAGGACATGCTCAACAAACCTTTCCATATGAAAAATAACTAAACTTACCCAAATCCATGCTTATAAGAGCTCTTAAAGCTACCAACTTGAACAAGATACCTCATTATGCCATATATGGATAAAATATTATTGAATTAATACATTCCTTCTAATTAAATCTAAACTTACCTTCCCAATCTTGACCCTTCAAGGATCTTTCTCTTGCACAATAAAATATACTCCTCTCCTAGGTCACTTCAACGAGATATATTGTAAACAAAGATACATAACTTGAAATTCTCATACTTTTACACCAAGGGACTACCTATATCACACCATAACCTCATTTAATACTTTTATATCATCATTTTATACCAGATCACCAAGTTTGGTGACCCAACTCATTGTACAACCCAAGATACACCATGTCAAGGGTTTCTTGCATCAGAACCCTTATGCCAACCAAGGCCACTCAAAGTAAGATCTCCTTCCACAAATAAATTTATATCTTTAAATATATTCTCATACATTTTAATAGGTGATATACATTTTTTACAATCTTTAAATTAATTGAAATAATCCATACTCAATTATATGCATATCAAGACAAAGAACATACCTTGACCTATTGACTAGTCTCTCACTTATCAACCTTGAAAAACCATTCCATGATGCTTAAAATGATTAAGTAATTTATATGTGAATCCTAATAGATAAACCTCACCTATCAAGGAACTTATAACACTTGAAACTTATGATATTCCCAAGTCTTTATACTCTCACTAGTTTTCTTTTCTTTTTTAAGCCTCCTCATACGCTTGATTGGCTCATCCATCTTCTCTTTGACTCCTTTGTCAACATACCTTGATAAATAGTATTCTTATGTTGCCTTAATATCTACCATATAAAACAAATGATCTTGACTAATATTCTCATCAACCAATTCATATTTGGTCTTAGCCTGATCTCTCTTAATATTTTTAGGTCTCCATATCCATGTATGACCTCTTACTTGCACATTAGGAGTTTCATACACCTTGTTCAGCCTTCAGAACTCATTAAACCTATTTTTAAAATAATTTAAAATATGAAAAAATATATGAAATTTTAAACAAATAATATCATTCATCCATTTTTCCTTAAGATGGCTATTATCTCCTTTTGACAATTTACCTCTCCTTTTGTAATCTCTTGTGATGTGACCAAACTGTTTGTAAGCATATCATTGACTATGAGATGAATTCACAAACCTCATGTCATTAGTATGCCTTTCTATTATTCTCACCTTATTTTTAATGCTATCATCCTTCTTGACTTGATTTGATTTATCTTTCTCAACCTTGCTCTTTTTTACTACTAGCTTCTCATGTTCAAACCTGCTCATTTTGACCACTAGCTTCTCATGCTCAACATTCAAGGATCCTATCTCAGTTTTCAATTCATAACACTCATCCTTATTTTCCCTCAAACTTTAATTTTCATCCTATAACTAATTATTAAGAGCATTAATATTCATCTTATCCTTTTTGATTTCTAAGGCTATATTAGAATTATAGATACATACCTTCTCCTTAAGAGCCTCCATAGGAATCACCCTTACATTAGCATATTCTAATTATAATTTGAGATCATTAATATAATTATCAACCTATTTATCAATCATGACCTTTTCACTCTTCAAGGTACAAATCTTATCCTCATAAGCCCTATCCACAGACCTCAAATCTTGGTTTTTTTTCCTTAGTTGCCTATCCATTTTTTGTTGTAAGGACCACCTTCTAGATGCCAAACCTTCCTAAAGGACCTGCTTTGATACCAATTATTGGAAGCATAATAAATTATATGGGGGTGAATAAGTGATGAAATAAAATCAAATTTAATTCCAATTCTTTAAAATATTAACCATTCATTAATCACATAAACCATTCATTACAATGAACAAAGAAAACAATGCAAGATCAAAACACATAACACATGAATTATGTGGGAAACCCTCATGGGGGAGAAAAGACATTAAAAAAAAACTTGGAATACTTTAATATAAATATATTTCTTCAATTAATATCATCACCAACTGATTATGGAGCACCCACCCCTCAATTCAGTCAAGCACCCACTTGACCTTTAGCTAGTACCAACTAGCAAGGAGGATACAACACCCTAGATGATCAAACACCAACTCAACCACCTCAAAACTAATATCCACCTATGATATGATGTATTATACACCTTATTATGGTTTTATATTTTTATAACACCTAAAAAATATACATTTATAACTCATATAAGCCTCTTCCTCTTAATCACTCAACTAGACAAATAGAACTATCTATGTTTGAAATAAGTAATCTAATTAGCTCACCACCTTCAACACCACTGTTTAATATTAATTATATGTTCAACATATTATTATTATTCTTTTCATTCCTTCACATACTTATTCAAACTATCATACCATTCACTTCACTCTTTAATTATCAAAACCTTTATATTAGGTCACCAAAGCAAAATAGGCCTAATAGCCTTGGAACAAATCTTCTTACTTGTTCATGACCTGAAACAAATAATGTTAGACCCTTGTCACACATTCAACATGATTTTTTAATTTTTTTTTCATTTTATCTTAACCTTATGCAAATTCATATATAATTCAATTCACACACCAATTTTTTAACAAACATAATGAGGTCAAAGTGACCTTCTACATATGCATTATTTTTTCTCCAATCAATCTTGGTCAGCCACAACACTTTCCTTATCCTTTAATGATTCTCTCCCACTTAGATAAGCATTAAAATATATATTATGATAATTTACATATAATATACATCAACTCATTAGGTTTTCCATGCTTCAAATGGATCAAAATAACACACTAGTTGTAAGCAAGACCTAAGCAATTAACCCTCCATTAGACCACACATTTCACTTAGATATCGATATCCCTTAACCAAATATGGAACATTTTTACAAAATTTAACACAATTTTATACACTCCATATTTATGTTTAACAATTCATACAATACTTTCAAGTCACTTTTTTACCTTATGAAACCTCTTTTAGCCCTCAAGCCTTCCATGGAGACCTAATTCACCTTCATGTAACACTTTAAGCCACTATGATCTAGATGGCCCTTACCAATGACCCAAACCACTTAAATAACTTTAAATTAATCATATATTATCCTTATCCATTATAAATAAAAATAAAGTCATTTTCTCATACTCTAAAACCTCCATTAGGTCTTAAAAACCTATTAGGCTTAACTAGCCCAAAAACATTGTCTTCAAAAATGAGGCTCAAACAAATTGAATATAAACTTTCCATGTATAATCCAAATATTTATGTAAATATAAATAACTTATTAAAGTAATAAAATAAATAAGACACATTCATTCAGCCTCCAAAGGCTCATAGACACCACTGTCAAGAAGCTTATTCAGACCTACAATCTTTACCATCAACAAAAGTTAATGTTGACCTATAATAACTTCACTTGCACTACCAATCAAAGCTCCAAATAAATTTTAGGATGATATATATGGATTATAATTCATATTTTATTTTAATAAAATCAATAATTTATTAATGATTTATTTTTTTCAATCATTTATTTTCACCTGGGTTTATTAAAAAAAAAGCAGACAACAATAGTCAACTCTCACATGAATTAAATGAAATTATACGACCAATCAAACCTTCTAATAAATTTTATTGGATATCCATTTAAGTGTTATACCACTTTTATTTTTAAACCACCATAAAATTTATCCATTATCAAAATTTATAACCAAAATACTACTGACTGGTTTTCCTTTGTTTACTTGATATTACAAATTTGGCTATGGAAAATAGTGAAATTTGCCTGGGAGACCAACATTTCACCACCATAATTTTTGACTAAGATCACCTAGACCTTCACAAGACTATTCCAATGGATTAATTTCACTTCCATAAGTAAAAAAAGAACTCCTTACCCTTAATTTTACCCCTAAAATATAATCAATCATCTTAAATTTCTACACACATGATAAGCACTCTCAAATCCACTTGGAAACTATCACTTTGTCATTAATGCATTATGTACTAAGATCACCTTGACATCAATGACAATAAATGAATCTCAAGAACATTCTCAACATATTAATATCTAAGGTATACGTGTAGATATTTTAATTTAAAATATCCTTTCAAGGGAGATCATTCCCTTTGAAACTTGCTTTTATTTTAAGTTCATAATGTCATCATGTCACAGTTTATGTATTCAAAGTCATCTCTTTCCACCTCATTTATAAATTAGGTCTCAAATAATCCTAAATTATTAAGTAATTATAAAATGTGGTATTTATCCTCAAAAAAATATAATTTATTCACATTTTCAAGGATTCAAGTACATAGGATGATCTCTACTAATTTTTTTTAGTCATTTGTCATCTAAGGGTGTCAATTTTGTAGCATACGTTTTTAAAGAATCAGCCACCTAGTTTTCTTCTTTAGGGATGGGGATGACATTGAAAACATTGAACATATCTATTAAATCACATGCCCTATGTTTTTACTTCCTTAAATAAGACAATGTACATTATAGCTTGATCCTAACTTGGTTTATTACAATTTTAGAGTCCTTAAACACCTTTAGTTCTTTAACCTTATGTTTTAAAGTGAACTACAACCCTAAGATCAAGGATTCAAATTCTACCAAATTATTGGTGCAAGGTAAATGTAATATAAATAACCAAATATTACTTTTTTTATGTGTCAATTATCAATACTCATACTCCATAACCTTTCTTAGAATGAGGCCCATTGAAGTATAAACATATCAATTCAAGGTCTTGATCTGTTTAGTTCTTAGGACATTCTATGGAAAGAGTGTGCATTCCTATGTTAAATGATACTAGGTTCACATTTTTATTGACTAAATTTTACACAATATTTATGTGTTTTATTTTAGGTTTCCTATCTACACATATTTTATTGGTCATGCCTCTCCAAGGTAACCACATATGGGAAAATTTAGTAGCCATGTACCTATATAAGGTTTTAGACCAATCCCTACTCAATAAAATCTTTTAATCCTATAAGATATCCACTAATTTAAATTACATAAATTTCTAGAACCTAAGTTTGGATTCTATATGCATATGCAAATTTAATATCTTGCCTGCCACTTTAACCTTAGACTTATCCAATTAGACCACTATTTTTCTGACTTAATAAGTGTTAACCTAGTTTTTTACAAATTCTAGTAGACATGGCATTCACAAAGGATCTCAATTAAATTACAAATTTATGAAGGTTCTTCCCAAATAACCTAAAAGTAAGAAGTAAATGTGGAGTGGAACCTTATTCTTATGTATGATCATATTAGTGTGCACAAGTTTAAACTTGGGCTAAACTAGTTTATTTATCAAGAACTTTAGGTTAATATTGTTTACTCAATGATATAGGTTATCTCATGTAAATTGATGTTTTCCTTGATATTTTTCATATCCTCTATTATTTTATACCTAATTTTTCTATAAGCAAGTTGTATCTCTTTAGGGGGTTTATGGTTATTAGCCTTAGGAGGTGGAGGGTCATTTTTTAATCTTGGATCAAGAATTTTTGGGAGGGGTGGACATGGTAAGGGGATGTTATTATGTTTAATTAATAAGAGTGTAGTTATTCCTTTGTAATTTTTGGAAAGTGTGTACCTCATTGGTGGCCTCCTCTGGTTCATTATCCTCTTGGCTAGGGAAATTCAAGGTTTATAACACCATAACAATGCTTGGGGACCTTAAATTTTTGGAGGCTTTAACCAAATTATTAACATTAGGGTGGTTCAATACTACCTCATATTTTTTCATTTCCATTTGAAATATGTCAAGGTGATACAGAATTTGATGTAGTCTAACTTCCTAAGTTGGGTTGTGTTGTGTACATAGCACAAATTTGGTAAGGCCAACTCATAAATGTTTATCTCATGTAGTTTATAAGGTGAAGGCTTTGGTTGGTTATTATAATAATTATGAGGATGATTTATCTCTTATAGGTGAATTTCATATTTTAACTCTCACTACCATTATTTATAACTTGTCTTTAGAGTCCCAAGAAGTCATTGTTGAGCTTTTGTACCATGCATTGTATGGTATCTAACTCATTCTTGGTGGAATCTTGGGGCATAGTTTGGACATTTTTTCATAGTAAAGACCATTTTTTTTATTTTGATATTGAGGTTCTAATTCATTGTTTATTGGGCCAAGAAACCCTATTTTTTCATTAGGTGTAGTGTGTCTTAAAAGAAGTTAGTTTATCACTTATATAACTTATGGTAGAGGCATATTTTGACTAGTGTTGAAGAGGGGGTTTAATATAGTCATACTAGGTAGCTTATTTGGGATGGTTGGTACTAAAAAATCTTGAGGTTTTAGTTGTATTTCCACTTTGATTAAATTTAGAATAGGTTAGGTGTAAATCTAGCACTAAAAGATATATGCTTGAGAACATAGCAGTCTAAGGGTCTAGTGAATTTCTATACATTTTAAGGGCTAGATGGGCATCTGGTATGTATAACATAGTGATTAAGACATACATATTATGAAACCTAGAATTGAAATTCTTTATGGTCTTGTTTAGCTCTCTTTTGATGACACTTGGGTCAATGACTTGTCAAAACTATGCGAGGAACATATTATTGAATTATTTCAAACTCATGATGGAGATTTTAAGTATTTTTAGGAACTAATCATAGGCCACATACATAAATGTGAATTGGAAAGTTTTTCAAGCAACATCCTTATGTTTTACATTAAAAATTTTGAGAGAATATTTGTATGAGGTTACATGTTCTTTATTTGTATGCCCCACACTTGGCATGAATTATGGGAGGTAACTTTATGGGATCATGGGTAGGTCATGGATAACTCTAAGAATGTCAATGGTAAAATCAACCAATCATACCATAGTTAGAGTTCTATTCAGTTAAAACTAAGAGGATGATCTAGTAGGTGTAACCAAAGGTCTTGGTATCCCTTCTAATAACTATAGTTTTCATATTAAATTATAAAATAAATATTATCAGTCATGTAGGAATAGCTCAAGATATAGTGATCCATATATTATGCTTCAGGTTGCTTTCAAGTTGGCTAGTGCTTAAAAATTTGTTATTTAATGAGAAGGGGTGCCCTCCTTCTAGTGCCAACTATTGTTCTAAGTTTTAGGTATACAAAAGGTTGAAAAATTCTAAAGTATGGGAAATAAATTTAAATGAATGATAAGTATAAAATACAACTCAAGCCCTCCTTCTAGTACTAGTTATGGTGTGGTAAAAGATCTCATTATCCCAAGTCCATCTATTGGGTTAGATGCACTGATCAAGTTCGGGGGATAATTGGGGGACTTACATCCTTTCATTTTAGGATTGTTTTTAAGATAATATAGGTCACAAGCTACAAGTATTGGGTTCCATTAAATATCCTACTTGGAAAAGATATCTAAGAGAAGTAGTGATACCACTAGAGATCAAATACCACTTTTCTCACTAACACATAACTTATACACTTCTAGATAAACTAATTTCAACATATTGAAATTTTGGGCTCTACTTTAATTCACTTCACATTTTCTAAAAAAGGGGAAAATATCACTTGATATCAAGAAAAAACATAAAAATGGAGATAGGGTAAGGTAAAAAAGGGAGTGTTCTAAACAAATGGTAGCATTAATGCTTCAATAACTAAGAACCTGCTAGACTATATTTTTACCATTGTGTACTACGTGTCACAATGGATTAAAATCTAGTCACATATGTAAAAAATTTAAGGATAAAGGGTGAATGCTTGATTCTAATTTTCCTTTGATGAATAAACTGAAAAAAAGACTATAGTTAATTATACATGATTCTTCATAGATTTTAATAGAAACTAAAAGAATCAAATAAATTAACTATAATAACTATAGTTCATCCTAATTAATGCATAAACCTTGAAAAAAATTAGAACTAATAGTCATCTAGCATTAGTATTAATCCATTTAAATTATAAATAAAATAGAAGACATCCATGAAAACTAGACACATTTACATAGAGAAACCAAATTAGTATTAATCTAACAGCATTTATTGCTATAGAATTAACCTTTCTAAAATTATACATAGCAGTATATATAAAAGAGAGAGATGCCTCTAAATGTGTGAGTTCCCACTCTTGGCCATCATGTCCTAAAATGTTTGAACATAATTATTCATTAAAATATTGCCATTCAAATAGAAATAATCTCTTGGAGCATCAAGAAGAGATCTAATATGGACCACTTCCTAACTCTTTTGATAAGCATTATTTAGTTTAAAATGATTGATCAACAAGATTGGCACCTTAGTAGAACCTATACAGGTTAACAAGTGGCTCTTAGAATAACATATTTGCATGAGTTAGTAGTCTTATGTTGATACAACATAACTTTGTGGAAATGCTTGGTCTTATAGATTACTTCGTCTTGTTTATGTTATTAAAATCTTTCATTCATTCATGTAATATTTTCCACATAGCACATCACCATTATTTCTCATTATCTAGTCATTTTAAAATTGACAAATGTCTCTTGATATTAATTTTAGGGCCCAATTTCATGTCCTTAACCCACTTTATTTGGAGTGAGACATGTGGTAGAATGTCATTAATTTTATCTAATTGGTCATCTTGCTAAATCATTTGCTCTATCGCATCTCAACTTATCATGTAATTGAAGATCACTTGCCTCTGTTTAAATTAATTTATCCAAAGTGTGACATGTTACTTTCTCTCATCTTTTTGGATAGTCACTACATTTTTTATACTTTAGACCCCTTTGGTTGTGATTAAATGAGATGAAAACACATGGAATGATTCCACTTATTCACTTGGTCATAGGCTTTATATTGTCTTTTATTATGTCTATAGAATAAAATTTAATGGGATGTTACCACATGAACAACACTCACTTGTCCAAATGGTCTCTAGTCTTTGACTATGTATGTTTACATAACAAGTCATGGGTGATGAGGATCATGCCACATGGCATAATTTCACTTATCTAAATGCCCAAAGGACTTCAATACTTAGCCATTAGAACTAATACAAGTGATTTAATGATATAGTGATAAGTGGCATGATTCTAGTGACCTAAATACTATAAGATCCTTTAACTTAGTCACTTTATTATATATGGATTAAATGAACAAGATGAAGACATGTGGGCATCCCTCACTCACTTAGGTGCTCAAATAAAAAGTAGACTTAAACTTAGCTTCATAATCCATGGAAGATAAATATTGAGATAGATGTCTAAATCTTGTAAACCTAGATGCTTGTTTATAGGAAAAGATGGACATTTTAAAAACACTTTATGAAGAAGATACATAAATACACATGGTATAATCTCTAATTTTTAGGACTTAGCCATTGAAAATCAAATTTCATAGCCACTCTTAAATTTGACCACTATTTAGGAGTAAAAGAGATGTGTGTCTAAGAGATATTTATATATAAATATAGTATGCCTAAAAATGACTAAGTATGAAGAATAATTTATACTAAAAAATATTTATTTGAGTTTTATCAATTAGGAATTAGTAAATTTACCCTATGAAGTCATAATAATCCTAAAAATATAACGAAAACTTTGAATTAAAAACACATAGTTAGATCGGTTATTCCATAAAGCTAAAACATGAATTTGATTAACATCATAGAATCAAAAACCAAATAGGTGCATAAAATAATTTAAATAAACATATATGTTTATAAATTTAGATACATATATCAATCAAATCAATAAACCAACTTAGGAAATACTCAGTTAGCCTAGTTAGTCTAGGATCAAAGCAAGACCTTACTTAAGTAAGACTCAAACTTGGAGATTAAGGACTTCTGAGAATAATTTAGCGTCAACCTTGATTTTGACTTGGACTTCAAAATTAATAAAATGATTCATGGTCTAGATTTGGATTGAATTAATTCAAAACAAGACATGGACATGAAGTTTTTATCTTAAAGTGGGTCCTCATTTGAAAATTTTAAAATGGGGAATGTTAGTCACAAAAAGGTTGAGAAATCCCATTCCTCTCATTTTTAGGAATGTGTCGTCCATCAACCTTCACAAAAATCAACCATTAGAATAATTCTTTCTCCTAGTGTACCTTATATTATGACTAATATTTCCCACACTAATCCTACTAAGGAATCATTAGTTGATTAATATTTCACTAGAGGGATGCATGAGGAAGGTATTGAACCACACTTGATAGAGCCTACTCACATTTATTCATATTATATTTGGGTACCAAAAGTAGCACATAAATCTACAAATAAAATAGATCACTTTATGCTCCTATAGGTACACTAGTTACAGTGTTAAAACCAAGTGTAAGAAACTAATTCCCACCTAATCATCATAGTCAAAGTTTCTTATTTAAAACTATATTCCATTGTGTATGGTTATTTCCTCAATGTCACTAAATAACAAGGGGTTCCATGAACCCCTAATCCTATTATTTATTCATGCCCATAGAATCATATTATAAGTACATAGAGTACCATAGATTTTATAAATCTAGTTATGACACCTATACATGTTCATTAGTAGTCTCACCAGTTTGATGTGTAGAGTAAGATTATGAGATACATTATTTCATGCATTAGTCAATAAAACATATATAAATAAGAATATAGAGCTAAAACATCAAGCTTACTCCCTCATGGGGTGTTACTAGTGAATTATAAGAGTTATTTAAGAAAGGAATACTGCCAAACCTTCTAAATAGCATCCCTCCTTCCAAGAGTGGCCAAAAATCATGTTTCTCTCTAGATTTGGGGTTCCAAGTCTATGTCAATGAAGAGTATAATGATACTCCATCTTTTCCTAGTGCACCAATAGCTTAGGCTCACAAGTTTGATCAATTTATGAAAATAGGTGAAGCTTTATGAAGATAATTATACATAATAACATTACACAATTCAAGCCTTAAAAATGGTGGTCTTGGCTCACTTATATATAGTTTTTCAAGATTATTCATAATAAACCATGACCATCCATCTTGAGATCAAGATGTGTGGCCATGGATCAATTTAATTTTAGATGGACAACCTATAAATATGCCCATTAATATTTGGAAGAATGGGGCTTTAATGAGGCATGGGAGGGTTTAATCCTAATATGTGTTCAATTAATGGCCTATGGATGCCACCCCATTCATGATGTCTTGAGATGATGCAAATTTTAATAATGAATCTCCAATAAATATATTTTCAACAACTTTAATGGAATTTTCACTTAGGTTCTTGATTTGGTTTGATTTGCCTAAATGGCTTTGATTATTTTTTTACAATTCTTTAAAAATATATTGTATGCTTATAATCAATGTGGTAAAAAATGTCATTCTATTGAGTTGTAATTTTAATAGAGTATAATCAAAAGAATGTTTCAATTGCGTATGAAATAATACCCTAATTAGGGCATTATAGACATGAAATAACACGTGCACATGATGTGTGTTGTCAAATTAGAAGAATTCAATGGTCCAAAGTGTCATTTTTCATGGTCATAGTTTGAATTTAAGTGATTTAATAAAATATCATAATCACATAAAATGTATTAATAGATTTAGGGATACATTAGCCTAAATCAACACTTGTACTGATAAGTTTGAATGATTTAACATATTTTAGTGATTTTGGCCTAGATTGTGTGTTGTCATGAAATATTTCTTAGATTAACAATTATATCACAATAGTTATAGGAATTAGATGTCTAATTTTTTACCCTATTTGAGAAAGTGTGATGATACATTTGATCAAAGTGATGTGTTTTCAAAGAATGAAAAGTTCACCATAATTAGAAGAAATAAATTTTGTTCCCATTTTTTGTTTACAAAATGCCCCAAACATTATTGCATTATCTTATGATGACCCCTCAAGGGGAAGATGGAAATTTTGAAAATATTTTATGGGTGGGCCCTTGATCAAAAATAATAATAATAATAATCACATTGATTTCAATAAAAGAGGCTTAAAATAGAGAAATTAGAAGAAAGTGGGAGGAAAAATAGATAAGAGGGGATAAAATAGTAGCCTAAGATAGATAAAATGGAGAAACTATAGGCCTAAGGGGTGAAGATTTTTAAAAATTAATTATATTTTTACCCTTGGGGGTAAAAATAGTTCATTTATACCCCTAGTTGTAGTAATTTTTGAGCTATGAGATTTTCATGTGAGAGAGTTGAGAACAATGGCCAACATCCTGAACCACCATCACCTTGAAGACTATGTGAGAGAGTACCATCAACTACTGGGGAGTGGAGCATTATTAGGTACCTTTTCTAGTATTTAAGTTTATCATTTATTATATTTATTACATGTAAGAAGGTGGAAGTTGAAGAATCCCACCATTTTCCCATTTGGAAAATGGCAAGTTCACCCAAAAAAATGGTGGGAAAGCCATGAGATTAGTGATATCATTAACCTTTTGGTAGGATCATGGATCAAAATGGTGAGGTCACCAAGACAATGGTGAATTCACATTTTTGGTTGTCTTTTCCCTATTAAATGGTAGTGTTGACAAGATCAGTGGGATTACCATGTCAATTAGTGAGAATGACCTACTAAACATTTGGGTTGTGATAATGAGTGAGATCACCTTGTGAAGTACTAAGAACATCATATTTAATGTTTGAATCACTAGAAAAATCTTGATAATTCCAAAAAAATAGAATGGGGCCCATAGGAGATTAATATAGGCCCCAAATTAGAGGAAGAGGGATAGAGACACATAGAGGATTAGTCTAGGCCTCAAAATTAGAAGAATCCAATGAATAATTAGGAAAGATAATTGACCTAGTTCCTTATTTTTGATTTTTAGGAGCAATTTATGGTCATCAGATCATAATAATGGTGCTCTCAAGTATTACAATAAGGGTTGATGATAGATGAGCTCATGGGTGTCCTAGTAGAAATAAACCTATATCACCTAACCTAATTTCTAGTGATCCATGAAAATAGAGACTACTTGTCATCACGAGTGAAGAGGTGGCACTAAGAGACCTTTAATTTTCATCTAACTACTAGGGAGGCCATGGTGACACTAAAATATGTACATTGTATTTTATGGCTACCTATGTGAGGACCCAAGATTATTTGGATAGGAGTGGGATGATAGGGCATATTAGATAACCTATTGGTATTAGTGGACTAAGATATTATTGATGAGTACATAGACATGGATGTTTTGGAGGATATTTCTTGGCCCCTAGAGGGTGGAGTATGATAAGGGACAGTTTCCCTAGAGGTAGTTATGTTGATAGATCTTTTTAGTGGCCTTATATTGCCTAATAAAAGTGGTCAATTATTTCCATTAGATTTAATTAGTGTGGTGAAATAGATGTTTGATTAGCCTACATGGTTTGCATAGGGACCTATGATACTTGCATAGTTATATAGGTACCTTCACATGATTACATATCAAGGAGGGAGTAACATAATCCATAACACACTATTGTAGATATGGGCCTAGGAGCACATAGCCATTGTAAGGCTAGCGTGACCTAAATATAAAAGGGTACCAAAGGATCCCATGGATTGGGGATGGTACCCTAAAAGATTAGGAATGTAGGGACTTATCATATTATCGATGAGTGATTAATGAGATGGAAAATGCAAATTTTATTTGGCACCCCTACTTAGGGACATAGTGGCTATGGATAGAAGATTTATTTATGATTAGATATATGATCACTCCATACTACATTATAGGGAACCATGACTAAGTGGTGGAGAGATATAAGCCAGATCAATTCCATTAGTAGTTTGGCATATAATAGGGCATCCTAGAGGGTCTACACTACTTTACATGTGACTAAAGAGATTAGGGAGTAGGGTCCACTAGTGCCCAAGGTAAAGGATATGATAGATTATCAAAGGGTTATTTATGTTTTATGGGACTATGTTTCTAAAGTGATAGATGTAAGGGTTATAGATGCATATGTTGCATGGTGGATTAGAGAGAGACTCATCTAACTAATGAGGTCATTACCCCATTAGTTAGTCTAATGATAGAGATGGGTGTTGATGAAGAGAGATCAAAATTATGCCCCATCACAATGATGGGGTTAGGTGCTAGTACATCCAAATATTTCATATGCCATCCCTTTATAGGTAGTATAGCCTTAGGCATAGTAGGATCTTATAGAAGATGTAGAGATGGTTGATTTAGGTGGTTAGGATGTGGATACAAGGGATGCCCTAGGTGGCTATGGAGGCTAAGGGAGATTTTTAGGAGAGGTAGGTCCCTCTAATATTGTCATAGGTATAGGATTAAGATTAGTATGGGTAGGGACCTCTAACACAAGGAGGTCTACAAATGACTAAAGTTTGATTAATAGACTCTATATAGAGATTATTACACACCTCTTAGATATTATAGGTTTAAAGAGCATTATGGTTAGGTTATAGGATCAATTGGCTACTACTCAGGGAGAGACCACTAGGCTACATGGTCTCATTATAGCCATAGATGTAGAGATTGTTAGGCTTAAATGATAAGTGACATGGTTTGTAAGGTTTAGGCCCAGTTATCCACATAAGATATAGAACTATAGGTATCATATATGGAGTGAGATAGATCTCACATGGTCAAAGAGAGATTGATATCTTAGGCAAAAAGTATAATGTAGGAGAGGTATGAGGCTCATCAAGCTCTGGTAAATATAGGGGAAGGATCAGCTAAAGCCTTATTTGACATGATTTTGGCCAAGTATGATGCCTTATACATAAAATATAATGTCTTATGCACCAAGGATGAGATATCCTACTAGAGGCAAGCATACAAGGTGGCATTTCCTATGAAGTAGAGAGTGGCCTCCTATAGGGAGTATACAAGTCACAATGGATGAGATGGACCTCTAGGTCTAGACATGAGATAGAGTTAGAGCAGTTAGTGACATATATAGATGCACAACAAGTAGTCATGGGGCCTCCAACATGATGTCTACTAATATCACAAACATCTAAGATGGGGCATATTTTCCAATAGAGTCCTCCCAAGGGTGAACTTGATCAGAGCTAATTGTTTAAGTTCCCTTTTTTATACTTATGATATGTATATAATTTCATGATGTATAAAACATGATTTTGATATATATATGACATTTATTTTCCACATATTCCTAATTATACGTGGACTCTTAATATTCTTTCATTGTCACATGATGTTTTCATGTATATTTCTCTTATTATGATATGTTTTGATATGCTAGTTTTAGGAGATGCACGTCCTTAGTTACCATATGAATTTTGATGTATTTATTCTACATTATTTATTACTACATGCTATAATATAATTTAGGAGATGCAAATCCCAAACTAATTATATAAATAGTCAATTAGACTCACATTTTATGTCAATAGATGCATGTCTTGCATAGATTTTTGTGTTAGGTATTCAGGATGGTGTGTTCAAAAATGATCTTCAGTGCTATATTAACTTTTTTATTTGGATCACTTGGTGTTTGCTATATAAAGTTTGAAATTATGCATCATAAGTATGAGTAACTTATAATAATATTATATTCTTGTTTGCACTTAACTATTTTAAATGTGAATATTTATAACTAAGGATAATGATAAAAATTATCAAAACCAAAGTTATAACTATTTAATGTTAATCAACAAACAAATAAAACCAAAGATAAAAATAACAATACAAAAATGTAACCTAACTTAAAATCAAGATATGAACAATTAGGGTTGAAGTAGGAACAAGAATGTATAAAAGCAAAGTAAGAATAAATTATTAAAAAATCTAAATTGAAGATATGAATAATCAAGTTCCATGTTTATTAACAAAATATACTTGGAAAATAAAAAAATAAAAAATAAGTGAAATAAAAATGTAACACAAAAGAACAAAATAGTATTTAACAAGATAAAATAGTAAAACAAAAGACAAAAAGTAAAGCAACACAAAATACTAAGAAATAAAGAATAAAATACTAATAAAAATACATGAATAATAAAACAATAATAGAGAAAATAAAAAATAAACAAAACAATAATGAAAACACAATAAAACACCTATAAACAAAATAAATACATAATAAAATCCAAATACAAACTAATAAATAAACAACAAAACCACAACAAAAGTAAATGGAGATATAACAAAGCATAACAATAAAAATTAAATAAACACACACAAATAATGTTTAATCACAATGTTAATTCAAATGAAAAATAAATTGTTCATGCACCTATAATAGAGGCATCATGCTCTATGACAGGGTGACCCCTAATATAATAAATGATAATACTAGTACAATGAGACAAGAACAATGGGGAGAAAGTTACCCCTAAGTGATAGGGAAATAATAACACAAATCAACAAGGGTAAAAATAGAAGAAAAGGAAGGGTGGCTAATCTAACTCCAGATGCACAAGGCAAGTGTATATTGTGATCATAGGAATCCAAGAAGGAAGGTTAGTAACATATTAGTTTAATTAATAAAAACTTCAATAAACACACTAACACTTACACTCCAAGCCTAGATCTTAGGGGTGAGCTTAGTAATAAAAGACAAATTAAAGCATAACTAAAGTGTAAAAGACAATAAATCCTTTAACCTCCTTGTGAGCTCTAAATTCATTATTGAGTGACTTGTCCATCTTCTGCTTCAAAGATTTTTTGTAAATGGAGGTTATGTATCTCCTTCTCTCCTTAGCACTATTGTATTTGATGTTTCTTGATGTAGCTTGGCTCAGAATTTTGGCATTATAACACTATTGATATGAATCTCATGTAATAGAACCTACATTATAACTCTAAAATATCCAAGGTTAGGATTCAATAGGTAAGGTCTTATATTTATAGGCTTAGGAACTAACTCCAACCCAAGGTAAGTCAAGGTGGATTTAAGGCTTGAAATGGGTTCAAACTTAACCAAGGTGAGTCAAATATAACCCCAATATAGTTAATAATTTTCAAGTAATAATGATTTTCAATGAATAATCATGGGTCTCCAAAATGAGATATTTTAGGATATTTACAAATATCTTGACAACTCATAAAAGCAATGATAGGCTAGAATATTTGAATTTTGTAATTTACTTTTTCAAAATTTCATTAATTTCACATGGAAAATTAAACTAGGATTTTAATTTGGGTTAAATTTTTAATTAATTCAAATTAGCCATTTATCATTTCTAAGATTTGATTTAAGTGTGCAAGTGCCCCACTTAATAGGTCCATAGGCCAAATTGACTATTGTTATGTTATAAGATGATTAGGGATGAATCTACGAGAGGTTATTGTTGCATACAATAGGATGCCCTTATTAGGGATGCTTCAATATGATTTGAAGATTTTATGAATGATATGCAAGTAAATTTGGAGCAGTTAGTTATTCTTAGGCTTAATTTTTAATGTTTGGTAGGAATCAATCTAAAGTCTAGTCAAAATCCAATTGTGGTCATTTTTAGGTTTCTACAGACATTGCCTACATAGTTTCATGGATTCAAGATCTAACATGAACTTTAAGCTAAATGTAGTTCTCCTAGGATATGGGATAGAATAAAAATGATTATAAGAAAACATGATTGTATTGTATATGAATAAGGAAATGGGGCTCAAAAAATGGCAAGAACATTCAAATTTTTTCTCATAAAATGATGAGAGCATAATATCTTTAGCAAATGTTATTTGGAATTTTCTAATCATCTCAACTCGATTGAGAATTATGAGATACTAAATGGTCCAACTCACAAAATGGTGAGAGAATTCAAACTTTAAATGAATCATAAATTGGTGAGTGCATGGAATCAACATAAAGGTTCAAGGCAATATTTTTGTTCATTTTATCTATAAATTTCTAATGTTTTTGTGTTTTTAGGATAAACAAGAGAAACAAAATATTCAAAAAAGGCCCAAGGAACTACCTAACTAAGGAGATGCACTTGCATAGGTAAGAGTTCAAACAATAGCTAAATTGACTATAATAGGGATCATGAATATAAAAAATGGTATAGAAAAACACTTAGTTAAGGATTTGCATGTCCACAAGTAAGTAAAATAGCTAAACTAGATGCAACAGTACTTGTGATCCTATTAAAGTAGCAATTCCTACCAAAAAGTATAAAAATTATAATAGAATAGTATGTAGTGTTGAATAAATCTGAATAAATAGTTAGACATTAAAACCATGTGCTAATGTATCCTTGTACACTTTCCTATAAAAAGAAACTATGAAATATCAGTTAGGCTGAATTACCTTCTAGAACGAGCACTGAAGTGTGTCCAAAATGCCTATGAATCATAATCAGGATCATAATTGGTTATGAAATATAATTATCTAGGTTATAATGGTCTAAGATGCAAAGAATGTGAGTCCAATGGAATATAAAATAATGGTATAGAGTTACAATGGTCTAAGGTAGTAAAAGAATAATGTTCAAAGTAGAATGGTCTAGGATAGAAAGAGATCGGATAAAAATGGTCTAGATTTGAATGATCCAGAGTTTAATAGTGGGATAAATGACCTTGACACAAGTTTTCCTCAAGTAAGGGCTTTCATAGACAATGGTTTAAAAAGTATGTCAAGCATAGAATCATTTGAGATGTGAAATATAAATGGGTTCTAGGAGCTCTTCACAATTTGGAGTAGCCAATTAGTATGCCCTCAATCCATAATTTGTTATGACTACATATGGGCCCAGCTAATTGGATTGAAACTTACCCTTCTTTTTGCATTCAACATTAGTGTTATTTTGATTTTCCTTCAAGAATAAATCACCAATTTCAAATTCTTGAAGGAGAATATGCTTATTATGGATTTTATGCAATATATTATGATATGCTTTCAAGTTATCCAGGGTAGCCAAACACTTTACATCAAGCAGCTAAAGATCTTGCAACCTATAAACTCTATAATCTTCATCATCTTTAATGTTCTCCAAGGATACTAATAGTCAAGGTAGCTCAATCTCAACATGGATAATAGCCTCTGTGAAATAAACAAGGGAGTATAGAGTGGCTCTTATGGGGGTTCAATGACTAATGTGATAGTCCTAGAGGGTAGAAAAAATTTGCAAGTGCTAAATATGGCCAATGTCATTTATAATCTTCTTTAGGATTGTGATAATGGTCTTGTTAGATGCCTCAACTTGACTGTTGCCTTACAAGATATATAGTGTGGATTTCTTATGCTTGATTTTAAACATGGTGTAAAGATATTTAACATCTTAGTTTTTAAATGATCTACCATTATCAAATATAATATGGACTGTGAAACCATATCAATAGATGATATGGCAATGGATAAATTTTGCACTCTACTTCTCAATAATATAAGTGAGAGTAATGGCTTCTACCCATTTAGTAAAATACTCAGTAGTAGGGAGAATGTGTTTGTGTCCATCAAAAGAGGTTGGGTTGATTTTGTTGATGGGATTGAGGTCCCATGTATAGAATGACCATGGTGTATTGATCAGTTGGAGTGGAAAGTAAGGTGTGTGTATCAAATTACCATATTATTGGCAAGAAACACACTTCTTGACATGATTAAAAACATCTATCTCCATCTTGGGCCAATATTAACATGTTATGAGGAGTTTCTAGGCTAAGACTACACCATTGGTATGGTCCCCACACATTCCTTCATAAACCTCCTTAACCACTAACTTGAATTATGTTGATGCCTATGAATTTACCATAGTGTTCCTTAGTATTCAAATAAAACTTCTTATTTTATAATTCAATGAATTTAGAGCATGAGTAGTAGGTTGTGGAAACTTGATGTCACCTATGGTGAAATAGTGGTAGAGATATTTATTAGTGTCCCAATAAATTTATAATGAGTGCTGGTTGGGATCCATCATGGTCCATTCTTTGTGAATTGTAAAGAATATATGTTAACACTTAGTGAATTATGATCCATATTTAAGCTACAGACTAATCTAAATGGATATTTATAATGAATCTAAAGCTAAATTGATTTGGTGTAAAAAAAGAGCAAAAAGAAGGGTAAGGATAAAAATAAACAAGTGATTACCAATTTTAGTCTTAAATATCATGATAAAGCATAAATTGTAACTGAGTATGCATTCAAACTAATATATAATGTAAAATCCTTAGCTTAAATTCCACTATATATAAAGCAAACTTCAAAGGATAATGTAAATATTTTCAAGTAAGAACGAGGTCTACTTTAAGGATTTACTACTATAATCAAATAACATTTGTACATCTGAATATAGATCAAAATGAAATGAATCAAAACCTAAGATCTTCCAACTAATCTAGGGTATGCACAATTAGAAACCCTATGATTATAAATAACAACTCATAATTCAAAGACACCATTCAAATTCAAGACAAACTAGTAATTGAGAAAAAATCTATATTAGAAATTGACATATCAAATGTGGACAATCTTTGTAGAACTCCTTGATTATATTAATTGCTTCAAGTGTACAAAATTTGCTCAAAAAGTCTCTCTTTTATGAATGGTCATGCATGCCTTTATAGAAATATTAGGTAGTATATTAGTTAGTTTCAATATATAAGTGTACAAAAGACAAGGATAGTTATCCTTCTTAAGATGGTTCTAATAAAATTGCTTTCTACAATTACACTGACTTAGGGGCAATATGCTAATAAATTAGCATATGACTTACAAAATAATATTCCTATTCAAAAGTTAAAAAGTTCTAAAAAATAGAATATTGTCTAATTCGATGATGGGGCATCTACTTGTTAGAAGAGGATGCTCTTGGCTTTAGTATTTTTCTCATCAACTAGCTTTAGATCCATAACAGGCTTCAGGATATGCTCCTCTTTATCTACCAAGTCCTCAAGTTCTCTATCATTTATGGACTATGGCTTCTTTAATGCTTCTAGCTTCATTTATCCTTTTTTTAGCATTGAATATCATGTATAAGATATTACTATTATTATCCCTATATTTTCCATGTCTCTTTCCTTTGATTTCTTGAGTTACCAAAGTATCCCTATGTTTGAATTATTCATCACTTATGATTCCAAGGGTAGTGGGTTATGCAGGGTCTATAAGCATATTCCCAAGAAGTTGTTTAATCCTTGACAATTAGCTCCTAATTATCTTCTAGGAGTCTTTCCACATTATTAAGCCATGTACTCAAAATTTGAACTTTGTCAACCATAATTCCCAATATTATGCTCAAGTGTCCTGAATTGATGGTTTTGAAGCCTGCGATCTATTTATTTGCTTAGATGTTGAGAATTTTGGCTATCTTATCCTCTAAGGCTTTCCACTAGGAAACCAAGCCTTTGGCTAATGCACTCTTCTATGATAATGTAGTTTACCTCAACTTCATTGTTTTGATTGTCTCAAACATGTCATAAAATGACTCATAAAGCATTTTGGTCATTGCCTCAGGTATTGATAGAATTGCCTGCGTCTACAAGTTTTATTTTTCTCTTTCCAAATTATAGATACTCTATTTCATTACTCTAAACCCTGATTTTGCTTATGATAATTAAAACTCAATCAAGCATTCAACATCTTCTTCATGAATGGTATATTCACCTAGTTGTTGCCCCTAACTGGGGTTAATCTTACAAAGGGTTCCACCTTTAGAAGGTGAATTTTTTTTCCCACCATGGTTGTCTTTATGATAACCCTATCAAATCTATCTATCTTTAGATTAATTTGCATGGTGGTGGATGACTCTATTAATTTTAGAGGTTTAGGGACCTCTACACTTGTGTTACTTGATGCTCTAGGGGCATCCATTCTCTTATTGTCTAGTCCTGGAGTGACCACAATTCTACTTTTTCTCTCTCTTTTACCATGGCCCTAATCCATAGCTTAATTTCATCATGCACTTCCACATTTTTGATGGCCTATGAATGGGAAAGAGTAGGGATACTTTGTAATTTCCCATAAAGGAACTAGTTAGGGTTGACTAGTCCATGAATTGGGAATTCATCACTGAAGAGATTGACTTCACTAGTAGGGTGAGTTAAGGTTAATATTGGTTTCTTCCTTGGTCCAACAGGGACCAATGCTAGCATTGTCTTCCTCTTCTCCTGAGATGCCATAAGGACCATACTAAGAGCAATCTCTTTCTCTTTATCCTCTTTAGATAATTCCTCTTCCCTATTAGTATCATATGGCTCTACATGTTTCTTGAGGACACCCTTAAGTGTCTCTTCTATCTCTAAGGCTATCATATCTATGTACTAAACTAGGGAAGGTGGATTTATTGGGATTTTTGAATATGAGGTCCTCTCTCTATGTATATCTTCTAATTTCACCTCTCCCACTTTATCCTTACCATGACCTTGTTCATATTAGCCTTTCACAATTTGACCTTGAGGTTGTGGTTGTTCTACTTGGGGTTGCTCCTAGGCTATCCCAGATGGTCTAGGTAACAAGTGATACTAAAAAAGATCCATTTTCCATGCCTCTATAGATGGATTTTCATCCTTTGTCAATATGTGTTCAAGTTTTATGTTTTGCCCTTAGATCTTGGCCAACACCTCTTTATAATTCTTAGCCTTAATATAAATGGTGTCATGAAAACTGAGTTGATGTATATACTTAGGCTTGGGGAGATTTTTCTCCTTTAAATGGATACTTACTATGTTCTTAGGATTCCACATCTTGAGTTCATCAAGATAAAACCCAAATGAATCCCTATGCTTGGTTATGGTATCAACCTATTTCCAATCCTAAAGTATAGTTCTTCCAATGGTTAGAGGGAAGGGGTGGAGAAGACCCTTCCTCTTTTCTTTGAAAATCCTAGCAATGCCATTGATGATTTGGGAGGTAATTTCTTGCTTGGAAATCTTACTTAGAACATATACTAGTAATCTATAAGGTTAGGACATAATCCCCTCAATCCTGATGACTATGAAATTAGGGTATTACCAGATGTCACCCATAATTTCAACATAATTATTAATGAGTGGGTGGACCCTAGCAATGGTAACACCTATGATAGCCTCTATTATAGTTTGGTAAACATAGTCACAAATAAATTAAATATGGTTCTTGTATTTAAAGATATGCAATTAGTAGTAATGGTGGGAAATGGTAGTTTTTCCTCAAGAGACTAATTTATAATACCAAGGAAGTTGGTTAAGGCAAGAAGGGCATCTAGTATGTATGACATCATATAAAACTACTTATCTATCTTCCTTTTGATGAAATTGAATTTCTTGGCCAAGAAGACATTAATCAAATCTCCAATTGGAGGGGTGAGCTTTTCCTCCACCATGAAATACATAAATGAAACCTATATTTTATTTACATAGGTGGTTAGGTGGGGCTCCAAAGGCTCAGTTTAATAGGGTCATTATAAATTTTATGCCCTCCCTAAATTGGATTATTATAATTTTACCCTTAAAGTCCCTAAAGATATGGGGTCCTTGGTATAGTTAGGGTCTAAAGATAGAATCTAGGTCATGTTTTTTGGTCCATTATTTGATTTTAGATAGGTCTACATGGGAGAGAGGGAGCTTATAATATTTATCAAAAGCTATATGAGAAATATATGCTATATTTTTATAATTTCCCTCTCTGATGATCTATTCATTATCTATGCTACAATCAATAAAGATGGGGGTGAGGATGTCTATACAATGTAGTACCTTGAGTTTTGTGACAGCATGGTGGAGTCCAACAATCTAGAAAACAACCAAGTCATGATGTCTTGTACTAACTCTAGAAATCATATGTTCCTCTTTTGTAATGGGTTTCAATTCCTCCACCATGAAGAAGAGTTTAGACCAATTCCTTATACCCAAGACATTCAGGGATGCAAGGTCTAATTTGGTGTCTTTGAATATTTTCCCCTCATTATCTATTGACAAGAAGATCTTGGTTTCCTCCTTTAATTACTATTTTCAAGCTATTATGGTCTTTGTTTCTACAAATTATTTACCCTAGATAGCAAATGGTTGCTGTGAAAGCTCGTTTACACTTAAAACACAATCAAACTCTTCTTGGATCAAATTATGACTAAATTAATTCAATTGGGTCACTTTTATGAAGAGTTTAGGGTTTTATAGCTTTAATGGTAGGATATACCCAAAATATGGCTTATATGTGCCTTACATTTGATTTTGACCTTTGCCTTCATATCTTTGTATTTTTTAGCCCATGAGATCTTGTGTTTTTTCCTTTTTTTCTTACATGGTGCCTATGTTGAATTGGTCTAGACCTTTTCATGGAATTTCTTATAAATGCCTTTAATAACTATCCATTGGTATTTAAAATACCTTCTTTTATTTTTCACCATCATATCAAAATATTGGATTAGCACAAGTCATTGATTCTAATCTAGGCCTTTGCCTATTATTAGAGCTTTTTTATCAACACCCTATATTTGTGATAGTTGGCATATTTATATTCCTTCCCTATGCTTCATATCATATGTCAGTCCTTTTTCAAACAAGCATTAGCCATGCGGTGAGCTCATGAGCCTTTGAAAAGTCATGAGTGCCTTTGCGCCATTAGATCATCCTCCAATGACAAAGCATGAACCATTAGATCATCCTATCAAGTATGCCTCAAATGTGATTTCACCACACATCGAGCTTGCAAGCTCTTAAAGATTCATTAAAAAGTCCATGGGAGCCTCACATCATTATATCATCCTCCAGCAACAAAGCATGAACTATTGATCTACAAATATGTTCAAAATTTAAGTTAGTACATTATTAAAATGGGACTTAGGATTAAATTTTTTAGGCTAAAGTTTGATACATGTTTATTAAGCACGAAGAAAACTTTAGGCTAAGGTATTTATGTCTAAATTTTTTAAATTATATAAATGGGATCATATCCCAATGTTCTAAGTTAATGTCTATGTTGTGTTTAACAAACATAATGTATACATTGGTCTAAAATATTTATGCGTAACATTACAAATCATGCTCAAAATGGGTTCAAAATGATATAATTGTTTAAATTTAAAAGTGTTTTAATGTATTAACAAACACACAAAAACCTTTGGTTAGAATTATCTAGCCAAAGTTCTATGTTATAAGGACTCTTTTTAGAATAAGACCTAGTATAAGTCTATAGTTTGAGGTTCATGATATTTGAACAAAATTCCATGGGGCACCTCAAAGTATAAACTTAGACTAAGTTTATTTTGCATATACTTGGACCATAAGACCATTTTCATATTTTTAAGATTGAATATTTATAGTGTTTGAGCATTTTATGAGCACTTCCCTTAGATTGTAAAGCAATTTTTGAGCCTTCCAGCAAGATTTTGGAGTGCATTTTGACCTTGAGCAAAATAATTCATTATATTAAACTTAACAGTCTTGAAGATGTCAAATATGTCCTTGTGAATGTCTAATGATGGTTGTGTGAATGTCAATATTAAGCTAGTGAAGCTTTTAATTGATGGGCCTAAAGTTGATAGTTATGTAGACATCAAATACATCCTCACAATCATCAAATGATAGTCACTTGAATGTAAATTTAAATTTCAAAAATTTATTGTGACCTAATGTGAGAGTGCCACTTGAAATTTTTGTGAGGCTTCCCAAGATCTTCGACTTAACTCATTCTGTTGGATAAAAATTCATGATGAAGTGACAGCTATAAGATCATGATCCAAGAGCTTGCTCATGATTGGTTGTTTCTATTAGGTAGGCACCTTTGCTTTTAATCCTCAAATTCAAGGGTGTTTCATATTGATCATTTAGGCATTCCATAATCCTTTGACCTTTCAATTGTGCCTCACTCTATCTGATTGGGTCTTCATGATGAAGTGAGAATCATTGACCATGATTCGAGAGCTTGAATGTGATTGGTCTAGGACATGTTTTTTAAGTTGAAGCTTAAGCTTTCCTCACTCTATTGGTTCAAAAACCATGATAAAAAAGGGTCGTTGGATCCTCTAAGACATGATGAAGTTAAGTTAGGACTGTGATGATAGAAAAGACTTAAGCTATGGTTTTTTAGACTAAGGTCTTGATTGTATTAATAAATATATCAGGGACTTAGGATTAAAACCTTAGGATAAGGTATAAATCAAGGAACCTAACAAATGTAAAATTAGACTTGAGGAACTGGAACTTAAGCTAAGATGTTAAGACTAAGGTCCCATTTGTATTAATAAATACAATGAGGCCTTAGGGTTAAAACCTTATGTTAAGTTAGGAAATATTAAAAGGGACTCTAAAAAATGAATACTAGTTAGTCACCTAAGGAGCTTTAAAGGGGGAAATAACTATGGGGACTAAGTATTTTAGGTTAAGTTTTAGTCATGTTTAAAAACATGATAGATTATAATATGAACTTTATACTTAGGTGTAAAATAGATTTTTAAAAGGTTCCCACCAGTATTCAAATTTGAACTAAGGGTTTTACTGGGGTTTTGAAACATGAATTTCCCAAGGACAAACACCATGGAATCTACAACTAAAAGAAATAAAGACCATTTATTAGCATTGTTAGCAAAAACTAAAACAAAACATAATAGGTAATCTTTCTTTTGATAAAGTGGATGATCTTCAAATTCTATAAATGATCTTATTAGACCATATTTCATGTTCAATTCTCAAGGTTTCTCAAGGGTTCCAATTTTTAATAATGGGGATATGTTGGCCCCAACGAATGGCAACACAAGGGGGAAACATAAAAATATGTTAGAACCTAGAGACTCTGATTTAGAGAAATATTTAGATCATCCATTCCTCTTGATCAATATCATCATCCAAACTAGGTTATGGTTGAAAAAACCTTGTATTCATATACTTAGGTTCAAACACCAAGATGTAGCCATACTATGTGTGTGCTTTGATTCCACTTACTATTTGTCATGGGGTTTAAGAAGTAACTCCTAAGTTTTTTATCCTTTATCACTAACACTTATAGCATGTTAAAATGTTCATTAAGAACCATGATTTTAGCTTAGGGAAGGCTTGGGAATTGTTCTACTACCAACCAGGTGTCCATAGCCTCGATAGTGACTCCTTTAGCTCCACTCAAGGCCTTGCACCACTACCATCTAGGCATCCATATCCCTAATGGAGATTACCAAAATCACCTATGATTTTAAATCTTTTGATTTACATTGAATCCTTCTTTTTTGTATTTTATTTAGACTTTTATACTTTTATCAAGGATGGGAATCATAATAGCTAGGTTTTAGGATTTGACCAAGTGTTTGATCTTCATATAATCACCTATGGATGCAACCATTATCCTATTCAAGGATGTTGATTAAGTGTTAGTATGGCTATACCATGATAGTCTAAGTCCTCATCCTACAAGTGTAAGTCTTATTAAAACCAATTTGGGGTCAAGATAATGGGCAAGTTCTTATGAAATGATTAACTTCTTCTATTGGTCTTTATCAATTTCTCCATGTTACAACATTATGCTTACATTTTAAGAACATGTTCATCTTATGCATGGGGATTACACCTACACTCCTAAATTTTGAGCACATAAATTTTAGCTCAAGGTTGTCTAAAAAGACTTATTATAATCAAAGAACAAAACAACAAGAAAGAAACACAACAAAAAGTAGGATTACAATAAGGCAAAGGAAAATAAATAAATATATGCATGATTATGTACAAATAGGGGACAAGAAGGAAAGAATTGAAAGGAAACTAGTTGGCCTACCTACTCTAAATTCTAACCATCTTATATTTTACTCCATGAAGACCTCGGGAGGGGTAGCAAAGAAGTAGTGTTTGAGGTATTACCCATTAGTGGGAAATGTGAACTATGCTCCTTGTAGATATTTTAGATTAAAGGTGTTATTTCCTAATGTTTCTATAATTTTATATGGACCAATCCATAAGGCTATGAATTTATTATATTTTCCCTTAGGCTCAGATGCTTTGTCCCAAAGGATAACCAGATCTCCTTGTATAAACACCTTAATCTTTGACCTTTTATCAAACCATCTCTTGATTGTGGTTTGATGCCTACTAAAATTAGCAAAGGATTTCTCCCTTGCATATTCTATTTGAATGATGTCTATCAACATAGAATTGGTAAGCTCTTGGATTTCTTCCATGTATTCCCTATCAGCTCATAATGCAAAGTTAAGGAGCTTGTGCCAAGTCCTAGGCTTATCTTTAATATACTTTTTGATTACCTTCATTAGGTTCTTATTTGTAGACTCAGAGACTCCATTTCCTTAGGTATATTGGTTAGATGCAAAATTGAGAGTGATGTCATTATCATAAGCCCATTCAGTCATCTCTATATATACGAAGATAAATCCATTATCACACACTAGAAAGACTAGATTTCTAAACTGAGTACAGATGTTTTCCTCTAAAATTTTGATCACCTCTTTAGTCTTGAATTATTTAGTGGTTATAGCTTTAGTCCACCTTGTATAATAGTTTATGGTAGTTAGGACATATTTGTGACCTTTAAATTAAATGGGGTTGATCATCCCAACAAAATCTAACTCTCATTGAGAAAAGGTTTTATAAACCATGATTGGTTTTAGAGGCATTACCACCTTTGGCTCATTGGTTCTAAAAATATGACATGAGTAACATTACCTCACATGTTTGTGAGCATCCTTAAAAATAGTTGACCAATAGTAACCAGCTCTAAGAATTTTATGGGTTGTGGTTCTCCTAGATGGATGTCCACTACCCATCTTTTCATGAAAGGTTCTCATAGTTTGGGTGGTTTATTTTTATGAGACACATCTCAATTAAGCCCCTTAAAATTTTCTTCTATACAAAACCCCATCCTTGATCAAGTAATGTACTACTTTCAACCTTAGGGACCTCTTTTGTTCCTTAGATAATCCTATAGGACAAGTACCATTAATTAGTAAATGTATAATTGAATCATACCACTCACTATATTGAAATTTATATTGATCCATTCATATAATACTTAGCCTAAGGTTAGCATTAGAAATCATTTGGATCAAACCTTGGCATCTTACCAGTTTTGTTGTTTTCATCTCTAAATCATATTCCTATAAAATTAACATCCACTTACCTCTACATTCTCCTAATTCATTTTGGCTTAACATAAGATTTGTGGCAGGGTTAGGTAGGATAGCATACACCTTATTTCTAAGTATATAATGTCTAAATTTCTTAATTTCCTTAACTAATGCATATTCTTGCTTGTCAATCAATGAATAATTTAGCTCAACATTCTTGAAATTAGTGCTCATAAAATCTATTAGGTGATCACACCCTTCAATATTCTGAGTCAATATTATAGCCATAGTGTGGTCAAATGTAAAGGAATATAGGTAGAAGTCCATTGAGAATTTAGGACTTATAAGGGATAGAGATTGGCTAATGGATTACTTGATATCATTGAATGCCTTTTTAGAATCTTCATTCCATGTGACTTCGGCATCCTTCTTTATCATGTCATTCAGTGGCTTGCTAATCTCTGCAAAGCCATAAATAAACTTTCTTACAAAATTTATCTGACCATAGAATGACTTTATCTCTTTCTTACTATTTGGAGGTTCTATTCTAAATATGGCCTCCACTTTTTAGGATCTATAGAGATCCCATGTTTTGTTATAACATGACCTAATAATTTTCTTTTAGTAACATAAAAGATACTCTTATTAGGGTTTAAGGAGATTTCATATCTTTTGTATCTCTCAAAAAATTATTGTAAGTACATGAAGTGATCTTCCCTATTTTTAGAAAAAACTATTAGATCATCCATATATATAATAATACACTTATAAATTAGGCCCTAGAAGATGTGGTCCATAGCTCTTTAAAAATTTGCTCCTACATTTATTAACCCAAAGAGCATCCTCTTATAAGCAAAGGTTCCCCACTTTGTTGTGAAGGTTGTTTTCATCCTATCATCTTTGTCAATCAATGCCTAGTTGTAACCTGAAAAGCTATCAAGGAAAGACATCATAGCTAAACCTAAAACAACTTGGATTTCTTGGTCTAAAGAGGGAAGGGGATAGTTGTCCTTTTTTTATGATTTGTTTAAGTTTCTAAATTCAATATAAATTCTTATCTTACCATTATTCTTCCTGATAGGCATGTTAGCCACCCAGATAGAATTCCAAATGGGTAACACTATCCTAGCATCTAATAGTCTTTTGACTCATTTAAAGATTATGGGCTTTAGGATAGGTTTTAAAGGCCTCTACTTCTACATAAATGGTTTGAAACTATTTTAAGGGGTATAGTATGGGTAATGAATTTTGGATCAAAGATCTTTAAGTCATCATAGGACCATGCTATGGCATCCCTATATTGGGTAAGGATCTCTTTAGCCTTCTTGTTCTCAATGTTTATACATGATTTTATAATGTTTACTAAATGGGGTTGATCTTGGAGGCCAAGATTAATAGCATTATAATATTTCCCACTTACATTAGAAACCTTAGAAACTTCAGTCTATTTGTCTTGATCAAATAGTCTTTCTAAAGAAATCAACCCCTTGGGGATCTTGTTGTCATTCAATTGAATGAATTTACCATCAAACTTGTCTTCTTTAGATGTACTTTCATTAGTTTCATCAATAATATGAGAATCAAATGCTCAAAAATAGGTCATGCAATCCAATATCTACTAATCATCATTGAAAACTTGAACATGATTAACATTATTAGGTATTAAAGGATAAGGGATCAATTCAATGTTGAAGTTAGGGGAATATTAGTTGGGCATGAGGTTGGATGTAGCAGATGTCAACTCATCAAGAGCTTGGTTTTCCTCTCATGGGATGGATGTGATGCTAAAAATATGAAAAAACTCAATCAAATCTCAAACTCTAAACCTATATCTTTTAAGATATGATATCTTTCACTGGTATTTGTTTCTTACTTAGTTGACCAATAGTTCTGAATCCTCATAAACTAGCAGTTCTTTAACCTTATTCTTTATAGTAAATTACAAACCTAGGATAAGGGCTTCATATTCAATAATATTGTTAGTACAAGGTAAGTAGAGCCTATAATAAGCATGGTACCTTCTATTAGTAGAATCAATTAAGACAACACCAATACTTGGTCCAATATTACACCTAGCACCATCAAAATGGAATTTACATAGTCTAAGAACAACACGAGTACTCTGAGAAACACATACCTTATCAGTCTTTAGAGTAAAAATCCCTAAGTTAGAGTAAATTATATTAATCCTCTCATTTACAACATTGTACTCAGTTGTCATGTGTTTTATCCATGGTTCTCTCTCAACCTTGATTTGAGAAAGAACTCCCTTCCAAGGTAGTGATAGATGTGAGAAATGTGTGGATATGTAACCATTCAAATCCTTGGTTCATTCCATACTCAATAAGATTCCATAAACATCAAGTATATCAACAACTTGAATATCAATAAACTATTGCACCCTAAGCTTAGAAGCCAACTGCATGTGAACATTTAAAAGTTACCTAATTACCCTAACTCTAGATTTGTCTAATTGGGTGAAAACCCTTTCAAACTTAATAGGAGTTAGGCTAAGTTATTTATATATACCTTTAGGCATGATGTTGGTAGTTATAGCTAAGTCTAATAAGCAATTATGTAGTTCTTACCAAACATCCTGATAGTGAGCAAGAAAGGAGGAGACTCAGCCTTGGCTTTATGCATAGTCACATTGGCATGATCAACCTTGGGTGGATTATTGGACTTCTTTGATAGAGATTTTAGTAGGAGGTCCCTTTGCTTTATGATCTGTGTGACTTCATGTAAAGTGATATTATCCTTTATCTTTTTCATATCCTTAACTATGTTATACCCAATTTTATTAGGACAAATAGGAATATCAACATTGGGTTTATAAGTACTCCCTTTAGGTGGCTCTAGATTATTTATTGAAGAGGTGTCTAGAGGAGTTCCAAAATTATTGGGGGGTATTGAGGTATTCAAAAGTAGCCGTTATTCCCTAATCCTTAATGGATATGTCTTATTTTAGAACTATTAATAAGCTTGGATCTCCTCAAGGATCTCATCAAGTTCATTTTCCTTTTGAGAGGGGAAATCAAAAGTTTCCACCATGAAGGCTTCATCAGATGATTTAGATCTAGAAGCCCCTACACTACTTTCCTTGTTAGAGACCACTTCAAATGTATCCAATTCCTCTTGGAAAGCCTCAAAGGATTTTCAAAACTCAATGCAGTCAATTATACCATTCTTGGTCATGTAATGTACTCTAAAATAATGAGGTAATGCAATATCAGTGAGGTTAATGTTCATGGTCTTCTTTTTAGAAGATGGTTCATTATTCCTATTATTATGAAAACTATCATTCTAAAATCTATTTTTTGGCCTATTATACCTTTGAAATGATAAGTTCTTACTCAAACTTTTAGCATTATTTCCAACTTATTTTTACAATTAAATAAAATTAGTGCTCAACTTTTGGACCATTTTTAAGATAGATTCATTCACATTTTTTAGAGTTTTAGAATTATGTTGTTAACAAATGGTACTAAATCCCTTTGATCATTTGGATTTAAGCCATTAGAAGGATGATTTAAGAATCCTAAATTTTGATTGGGAGATGCATGACTCGATGGTAATTCATTTAAGTTTGGGAGTTGGTTTAATGTTGTGATATTTTGGTTGTTATTAGGAACTAAGTTCATCACATGCATATATGGGTTGATATTTGGCATATATTATGCCATTTGTCCTTGGGGTTGCATCTAATCATTGATGATGACTACCTTAGAATAGGTCCTAGCTAATGAGGTTATAGATGGCATGGATCTCTTTAGGAATATAGAGGTAATGGGATTTACTACATCCTTTTAGATTTTTAAAGCTAAAAAATAATCAAACTTATAGTGTTCTATGGTCTTATTATACATTTTTTTAAAATATAGCATTAAAAGACCTAACAGGATCACTTTCATCTCTTTTAATAGTGGTGAACTAATGGTAAATAACACAAGGATTGACAATCTTACCAAATTGATATATAAAAACATCAATAAAACCATCCTAGCTTATGATGTAATTATTAGGCAAGTTGAAGAACCATTCATAAGAAACATCTTTAAAGGTGAAGGGGAATAACCTACAAACTACATCCTCATGCACAACATTTAGTAACCTTAGGGCAACTTTATAAGATTTTAGGTTTTCTTTAGTAGTTGTAATACTGATTGGACTAAATGTGGGAAATACTTCTTAGGGTTTCATGAGATATAATGCACCACACCTAATACATTAATTAAATATTCTCCCAACTAAGCCATACCTAGACAAATAATAAAGACACAAGTGCCTTGAAGAGGTGAATTTGGCAAATATTTGGATCTCCTGTGTCTACCTTTATCATGTCTAGATTTTCTATGAACCTCAAGTTCAAGCAAAGGCTCCTTAGTCTCTATGTGTGATCTTGTCCTAATCTTGAGTAATTCTAGCTTGAAACTTGAAGATCCTACCTGAAATATGATGTATCAATTTTAACTTTGTAAAGAACAAGAATTAGACCTACACATTGAGCTTATTTGCAAAGATTGTATGAAAAACTACAAATAACATTGATCTTTGACTGAATTAGCTCAAAGATGCATTCAATTACGTGAATATGATCTATATTTATAATTCTAAGACTAAAGGAACTTATATCTTTGAAATATATGCCAACCTTTGATCAAAACAAGTTATCTTATGCTCATATACTATGGATATTCAAAGCTTAAGCTAAAGTTATCATAAACAAGCATCAAAAACCCAAAAAAATTCAATCTTTACCTAAGGAAGCACAAAGATGTGTGAAAAATAACAAAAATCAATCATATTTACACTTATAAGCAAATAATTCACTCAAAAACACAAAGATACATTGATCTTAGATAAAAACACACTAATATCAAGAAAGATTTAAAGAATTCATGAAGATTTGGCCCTCCTTCTAGCACCAGCAAGAAACCTCCTTTTTGATGCCTCTAAATGCACCACAAGGTTCCCTAGTGTTTAAATAACACTTTTCATTTTAGAATTTGATGAATTCAAATGATAAGTAGTAGGTTGTGGCAACTTGATGTCACCTATGGTGAAATAGCAATAGAGATATGTATTGGTGTCTCACAAATTTATAATGAGTGATGGTTGGGAGCCATCATGGTCCATTCATTGTGAATTATAGATAATTTAGGTCAACACTTAGTGAATTATGATCCATATTTAAGCTACAGACTATTCTAAGTGGATATTTATAATGAAGCTAAAGCTAGAGTGATTTGGTGTAAAAAAAGAGCAAAGAGAAGGGTAAGGTAGAAAATAAATAAGTGATTACCAATTTTAGTCTTAAATATCATGATAAAGCATCAAATGAAACTAAGTATGAATTCAAACCAATATACAATGTAAAATAGACTTGGCTCAAATTCCACTATATATCAAGAAAACTTCAAAGGATAATGTAAAGAGTCACAAGTAAGAACTAGGTCTACTTTAAGGATTTACTACTATAATCAAATAGAATATGTACATATGAATATAGATAAAAATGAAATGAAACAAAACCTAAGATATTCTAACTAATCTAGTGTATGCACAAATTAGAAACCCTATGATTAGAAACTGCAACTCAGAATTCAAAGACACCATTCAAATTCAAGACATGAACTAGCAGTTGAGAGAAAAGCTATATTAGTAATTAACATATCAAATGTGGAAAATCTTTGAAAAAATCCTTGATTATATTAGTTGCTTCAACTGTACAAAATTTTCTCAAAAATTCTCTTTTAAAAATGGTAATACATGCCTTTATAGAAAGATTAGGTAGTATATTGGTTAGTTACAATATATAGGTGTACAAAAGACAAGGACAACTATCCTTCCTAATATGGTTCTAGAATACACTTAATTTATATAATTATAATAACCTAGGGGAAATATACTAATAGACTAACATATGCCTTACAAAAAAATATTCCTATTCAAAATTTACAAAATTCTATAAGATATAATATTGTTTAATTTGATGGTGGGGCCTCTGCTTGTTGTTGTTAGAGGATGCTCATGGCTTTAGTATCTTTCTCATCAACTAGCTTTAGATCCATAGTAGGCTTTAATATATGCTCCTCCTCTTGATCTTCTAAGTCCTTAAGTTCTCTGTCATTTCTAGCCATAGCTTATTTAATGCTCCTAGATTCATTTATCCTTTCTCTAACATTGAATATCATGTCTAGGATATTATTGTTATCAGCCCCAAATTTTCCTTAGCTCTTTCCTTTGATTTCTTTAATTACCAAAGTTTCCCTGTGTTTGAATTATTTATCATTTATGATTCTAAGGGTAGTGGATTGTGCAAGGTCTATAATCATAGTCCCAAGAAGTTGTTCAATCCTTGCAATTAGCTCCTTATCATCTTCAAGAGTATTTCCCCATTATTGTGCCATGCACTCAAACTTTGAACCTTGTCAACCATGATTCCCATAATTATGCTCAAGTGTCCTAAACTGATGGTTTTGAAGCCTAGGATATATTTCCTTACTTGGATGGTGATAAATTTGGCTATTTTATCATCTAAGGCTTAACATTAGGTGACCATATGTACTCTACCTCATCTTCAATCTTTTGAGTGCCTCAAACATGTCATAAAATGACTCATCAAGCATTTTGGTCATTACCTCAGGCACTAATAAAATTTTATGTCTCCAAGTTTTATTTTTCTTTTTCTAAATTATAGATCCTTTATTTCATTCCTCTAACCTCTACTTTTGCTTGTGTTGATCGAACCTCAATCAGGCTCTCAACATCTTGTTCATGAATGGCTACTTCACCTAGCTATTACTCCCCAACTAGGGTTAATCCTTCAAAGGGCTCAAAATTTTAGAAGGTGAATTTATCTACTCCCACCGTCATTGTCTTAATGTTAATCCTCTCCAATCTAGCTAATTTTGGATTAAATTGTATGGTGGTGGATGAATCTATCAATTTTATAGGTTCAAGGACCTCTACACCTATGCTACATGATGCTCTTGGGGTATCCATTCTCTTGATTTATGGTCTTAGAGTGATGAAAATTCTCCTTTCTTAGAGTGATGAAAATTCTCTTCTCTTTTACCATAGCCCTAATCCATGGCTTCATTTCATCATGAACTTCCACATTTTCCATGGCCCATGAATGGGAAAGAGTAGGGATATTTTGTAATTTCCCATAAAGGAACCAATCAAAGATGATTAGTCCATGAATTAGGAATTCATCACTGAAGAGAATGACTTCACTAGTGGGGTTATTAAATGTCAATATTGGTTTTTTCCTTGGTCCAATAGGGACCACTGTTATCTCTACCTTTCGCTTCTCTTGGGATGCCACAAGGACCATACCAAGAGTAAGCTCTTTCTCTTTATACTCTTCAGATAGTTCCTCTTCTCTATTAGTATCATACACCTCTGAAAGTTTATTAAAGGCACCCTCAAGTGTCTCTTATGTCTCTAAGGCTATCATATATATGTACTAAATTAGGGAAGGTGGCTTTAGTGGGAGTGTTGAATATGAGGGCCCCTCTCTAGGTATCTCTTCCAATTTCACCTCTCCCACTTTCTCCTTACTATGACCTTGTTCATCTTGGCCTTGCACAATTTTCCCCTAAGGCTATGGTTTTTATACTTAAGGTTGTTCTTAGGATATCCCAAATGTTCTAGTTAGTAATTGATACTATAAAGGATGCATTTTATATTCCTCTCTAGATGGATTGTCATCCTTGGTCAATTTAGGTCCATGTTTGATGTTGTGCCATTGGATCCTAGCCAACACCTCTTCATAATTATTATCCTTAATATAAATGGTATCTTAAAAATTGAGCTAATACATATACTTAGTCTTGAGGAGATTCTTCTCCTTTAAATGGCTACTCACTATGTTCTTAGGATCTTACATCTTGATTTCATCAAGCTAAAACCCAAATGAATCCCTATGCTTGGCCATGGTATCAACCTATTTCAAATATTGAAGTATAGTTATTCCAATGGTTAAAGGGAAGGGGTGGAGAAGACCCTTCCTCTTTTCTTTGCAAATCCCATCAATGTCATTGATGAGTTTGGAGTTAATTTCTTTCTTGATAATCTTACTTAGAGCATATACTAGTAATCTATAAGGTTGGGACATAATCCCCTCAATCCTAATGACTATGTAGTTAGGGTAGTACCAGATGTTACTCATGATTTCAGCATACTTTTCAATGAGTGGGTAAACCTTAGGAATGGGAAAATTTGTGATAACCTCTACTATGGCTAGGCAAACACAGTCACAAATAAATTGCATATGGTTCTTGTATTTAAAGATATACAATTTTGAGTAATGGTGGGAAATGGTAGTTTTCACCTTAGGAGACCAATTTCTAATACTAGGGAAGTTGATTGAGGTAATAATGGCATCTAGTAGGTATGAAATCATATAAAATTTCTTAGATGTCTTCTTTTTTATGGCAATGAATTGTTTGTCTAAGAAGACACTGATCAAATCTCCAATTAGAGGGGTGAGCTTTTCCTCCACCATGAAATGTACAAAGGGAAACTAGATTTTATTTACATAGGTGGTTGAAGGGGCTCCAAAGGCTCAATTTAATAAGGTCATTATAACTTTAATTCCCTCCCTAAATTAGATTATTGGGATTTCACCCTCAAATTCCCTAAATATATGGGTTCTTTGGTGTTGCTAGGGTCTAAGGACATAATCTAGGTCATGTTTATTGGTCCATTAATTTATTTTAGATAGGTATACATGGGGGAGAGGGAGCTTATAATATTTCTCAAAATCTATAAGATAAATATATACTATCTTTTCATAATTTCCCTCTCTGATGATCCATTCATTATCTACTCTACAATCAAAAAAGCTGGGGGTGAGGATGTCTATACAATGTAGTACCTCAATTTTTATGGTAGTGTGGTGGAGTCCAGCCCTCTAGATAGCATCTAGGTCATAATGTCTCCTACTCATCATAAAAATCATCATTTCCTCCTTTTTAATTAGTTTCAATTCCTCTACCATGAAGAAGATTTTAGACAAATTCCTAATACCTAGGACATTCAAGGTTGCAAGGTCTAATTTAGTGTCTTTGAAGATTCACCTCTCATTATCTATTAATAAGTAGAGCTCGGTTACCTCCTTTAATTATTATCTATGATCTGTCATGGTCTCTATTTCTAAAAATTATTTACCATGGATATAAAATGGTTATTGCAAAAGCTCTTTTTCACTTAAAACACAATAAAACTCTTCTTGGATCAAATTGTGACCAAATGAATTCAATTGGGTAGTTTTTATGTAGGGTTTAGGGTTTTTGAGCTTTAATCGTAGGATATACCTAGACTCTAGCTTATACATGCATTGGATTTGAATTTTACCTTTGCTTGTACACCTTTACATTTTTAATCCCATGAGATCTTATGTTTTGTCTTTTTCTACTTGCATGGTGCCTATGTGGCATTGGTTTAGACCTTTTTCTATATTTTTCATACATGCCTTTGAGCACTAGCCATTGGTATTTAAAATACCTTCTTTTATTTCACACCATCGGATCAAAATCCTAGATTAGCATGAGTCATTGATTGTAATTTGAGTTTTTGCCTATGATTAGCTCCTTTTACTCCACACCCCATAGTTGTGACACTTGGCATCTTTGTGTGCCTTATTCATGCTTTGTATCCTATGTCAGTCCTTTGTCAAATAAGTATTTGCCACATGACAAGCTCATGGGCCTTTAAAAAGTCATGAGCACTTTCACACCATTAGATCATCCTCCAGTGATAAAGCACAAACTGTCTAATCATCTTATTAGGTCTACCTTGAATGCACTTTCACCATGCATTGATCTTATAGGCTATCAAGGCTTCATTAAAACTACCATAGGAGCCTCACATCATTATATTATCCTCCAATGACAAATCATGAACTGTTGATCTACAGAGATGTCCAAACTTTAAGTTAGTACATTATTAAAATGGGACTTAGGCTTAAATTATTTAGGATAATTTTTGTTACATGTTTATTAAGCATGAAGAAAACTTTAGGTTAAGGGATATATGTCTAAGTTTCTTGAATTATATAAAGGGGATCATATCCCAATATTCTAAGCCAATGTCTATATTGTGTTTAACAAACACAATGTATGCATTGGTCTAAAATATTTATGCCAAACCTTAAAAATCATGATCAAAAAGGGTTAAAAATGATGAAATGGTTTAAAATTAAAAGGGTTTTAATGTATTAAAAAACACACAAAAACCTTTGGTTAGAAGTTTCTAGTCTAAATTCTATGTTATAAGGACTCTTTTTAAATAAGACCTAGTATAAGTCTATAGTTTGAGGCTCATGATATTTGAATGAAATGGCACAGAGGACCTCAAAGTATAAACTTAGACTAAGTTTAGTTTGCATATAATTATACCATAATATAATTTCCACATTTTGCACATTAAATATTTATAGTGTTTGAGCATTTTTTGAGCACTTCACTTAGATTTCAAAGCAATTTTTGAGCCTTCCAACAAGATTTTGGAGTGTATTTTGACCTTGAGCAGAATAATTCATTAGCTTAAATTTAATGGTCTCATAGATGTCAAATATGTCCTTGTAGACATCAAATGATAGTCATGTGAACATCAATTTTAGGATAGTGAAGCTTTTAATTTTATGGGCTTAAAGTTGATGGTCATGTGAATGTCAAATACATCCTTGTGGTTGTCAAATCATGGTCACATGAACGTCAATTTTAAGATCATAAAATTATTATGACCCAATGTGAAAGTTCCATTTGGCACTTCCATGGGCCTTTTTAGGATATTGGACTTAACTCACTCTATCGGATCAAAATCCATCATGAAGTGATAGCCATAAGATCGTGATCTAAGAGATTTCTCATGATTAGTTGTTTCTATCAAGTGGGCCACTTTTATTTTAATCCTCAAATTCAAGGGTGTCACATTTTGATCATTTGGGCCTTCCATAATATTTTAAACTTTCAATTATGCCTCACTCTATTTGATTAGGTCTTCACGATGAAGTGAGAAATGTTGATCATGATTTAAGAACTTGAATGTGATTGGTCCAAGAGGCTATGTGTAGGATTATGTTAAGATTTCCTCTTTCCATGAGATTATGAGGTCATGAGGAATACAAAACCATTAGATTATATAAGATTCATGTTGTTTAAATAAAATCTTGGGATTTCTTAACTCTGTTGGATCAAAATCCATGATAAAGCAAGGGCCATTGGATCCTACAAAATGTGAGGAAGTTAAGTTAGGACTGCAATGACAAAAAATACTTAGGCTAATGTTTTTGAGAATAAGGTCCCGATTATATTAATAATTATTTTGGAGCCTTAGGATTAAAACCTTAGGCTAAGGTATAGATCAAAGGACTGAATTAACATAAAATTGAACACGGGGAACTAGAACTTAAGCTAAGATGTTAAGACTAAGGTCCCATTTATATTAATAAATACAATTTGGCCTTAGGGTTAAAACCTTAGGTTAAGTTAGGAAATATTAAAATGAACCTTGTAAAATAAATATTAGTTAGGCACCTAAGGATATTTAAAGGGTTAAATAACTATGGGGACCAAGTATTTTACTTTAAGTTTTACTCATGTTTAAAAACACAACTAAGCTTAAAATATGAACTTTATACTTAGGTCCAAAATGAAATTTTAAAAGGTTCCCATCAATTATTTCCCACCAATATTCAAATTTAAACTAAGGGTTTTGCCAAGGTTTTAAAACATGAATTTCCTAGGATAAATACCATGGAACCACTAACTAAAAGCAATAAAGACCATTTATTAGCACTATTAGCCAAAACTAAAGCAAAACATAATAGGTGATCTTACTTTTGATAAAGTGGATGATCTTCAAATTATAAAAATCATCTTATCATGCCATATTTCATGTTTAATTCTCAAGGTTTCTCAAGGGTCCCAATTTTCAAAAATGGGGGTATGTTGGCCCCAGCAGATTCCCCTAAAGATAACTAATGAAAAATCATTCCATCATAGCCTTTAGAATAAAGAATGTTTTTAAGGAGGGTATAATAGGATATTTGATGAAGGAAGACTTTATAGTGATTATTTGAAATGTTATGCAGAAAGACTTGGTCATAAAAATAGTTATAAATGTCTTGGAACTAAGGTAGTTCAGGGGAAGGATTGAGACCAATGATGGTGCATATTCTCTCTAAATTAGGTAATACATGAGTAGGTTATATAATATTTTTAATGAGAAACTGATACTCTTTAACATTGATGGTAATCTATATCATGGACCCACCCAATTATTTCCATTACATCGATAGATATATTATTGCCTCATGGTACTGATTCAAATTGTAGGGATTTGAATCGAGTCTTGAGATTATCCACAATGTGTTTGTAGGGTATAAGTTTGTCATCTTAATTCTGATATTGATCTATGATATGATTAATAATCAATTGAGAATCCCCATAAGCCATTAACCATTAGATATCTTATTATATTGTAAGACAAAGTCCTATAATAAGGTCTTCATATTTGGCCATATTGTTGGTATAATGAAAGTTAATATGAAAAGTTTTGGGAATCAAATCCCCTTATGATGTAATCAAAAAATTGTTGGCCTCATATCCATAGGATGTAAATTATCCATCAAATTATAAATTTTGTTATTTAATTTATTGCATCCCTTCTTCTATTATCATAATAGAATCATCTAAAAATCAAACATGAGTGGTCAAGTATCTATATTAGGAGCTTCTACTAGTTTATTTTCAATGACCTATCCCTTGATAGCCTTATGGTTTTGGTAGTCAACGTCAAATTCACTTAATATCATGACTCATTTTGCCATGCAACCTATGAGATTTTCTTTGGATAATAAATATTTGAGAGGTTCCACTTTAACAATAACAATAGTCTTATTATTTAGCACGTAATGTCATAATTTTTGGGAGGCAAACACTATTACTAAATAGTACTTTTCCATAGGTGTATAATTATATTCATATGCCACAATTGTATGACTCAAATAGTAAACTTCATGTTCCTTTCCATGTCCATAATTTTGGGCCAAGAGTGCCCCAGTGCATGTTCAATGGCTAAAATATAAAAGATTAATGGTTTTTCAGGTGTTATCAATCTCAAAACTGGTAGGTTGGCCAAGTATGTTGTGAGATTTTTAAATGATAATTACCATTTAGCATCCCATTTAAGTGACCCATTTATTCAAAAGGTGTGTAAATAGGTGGCACTTATCTTCTAGTTGTGAAATGAACCTACCATAGATTGAATCTTTCCTTACAGGTTACAAAGTTGTTTGAGATTATAAGGTGAAGGAGTCTCCATAATGGCCTCAACCTTATCAGGATCCACTTCAATCCCTCTCTTTTAGATAATGAACCCTATAAAATTTCCCAAAATGATGCCAAAGACACACTTCTTAGGATTTAGACAAACTTTTTACTCAAATTATCTCAAAGATTATCCATAAAACATTAGGATGTCCAACACATGTTTTTGATTTTTCTAATATGTCATCAACATAAACCTCAAAAATATCATGCATCATGTTATGAAAGATGATAGACATATCACACTAATAGGTGATTCTATCATTAGTTAATCCAAATAGTATGACTTGGTAATAGAATATTCTCCATGGTATGGTGAATGTAATTTTGTGTTGGTCCTCTTAAGCTATTTTGATCTAATTATAGCCTAAGAACTCATCCATGATGGATAGAATCTCATACCAAGTAGTAGATTTGACATGTTAGGAAAATTAAAATTATCTTTGGGACATGCCTTACTGATATCTCTAAAATTAGTGCAAATGCATATACCCTGTGGCTTTTTGCTTACTAGGACTATATTTGATATCCATTCAAAATAGTGAAGTGGCCTAATAAATCCTACTCCCAATAGTTTCTATAGTTCCACCTCTACTAAAAGTGTGATTCATGGATGCATCTTTCTCAAATTTTATTTAACTAAATTAGCATCTGGATGGATAACAATTTGATGTACAACCAAGTTAGGGTCTAGGACTAGCATGTGAGAATAATCCCATGCAAAGATATCAATGAAATATATTAGAATGGTGACAATATACTCATACTCTTCATTAGTGAGGGAGGATCCAAGATTAAAAAATTAGATATTCATGAGTTCACATGTTCACTTCATTTTGTTTTCTATGAGTGTAGACCATCTTCTAGAATAGTAGGAAATGTTTGATCTTGATCCTCTTCTACCACTTTAGCTTCTAGTTGTTCTTCCCAAAGATCTAGATAATGAGATGAATCTATGTATTTTATTTTAGGTAATGGATAATTATAAAATATCTTTATAAAGTTGAGAGCAAGATGCTCAAAAACATTACATTGTTTTGATGTGATACTAGCGCTGGCTATATAGCTAGGACTTTGTGGACACTATGCATCCTTTGGAGATGAGCTAACTTCCCAATCCAAGAGTGCCAAAAATAAGTTTTCACTCAAGGGATTATCTTTTTATTTAATATTTCTCTAATCAATAAGTGCCTCATATAGGTTTTCACCTAAAGATCTAAATGTTTTATCTTTTGTATGACCAAAAAAGTCTATGTGCACTCCAAAGTAAGTAAAGTAGTCTAAAAATAAATCAAAGCCTTTCTTATTATCACTAATTATCAATCTATATCAAAGGATCATGTACTCGATGATATATTCCTACTTCTAAAACTCATCAATGGATATAATATAATATTATTGGTCCCAATAAATGAGGTCAAGATGGCAAAGGCAAAGAGGATAATGGGATGTGATAGTCATAATGGAGTTAGAGTCAAATAGGTTAGTGTTATCAAGCTCATCATAAATTTTATAATGGGATGTTGTGTCACTTTCAAGAGTCTTATTATTAGTTGATTTAGAATAATCACTATCAAAATACATGAGGTCACCCTTAGGTGGTATGAATCTAAGACCTTGACTCATATTAGGCTTACCAGTTGATAATGGTTCCAAGATTCCTTGCTCTCATGACCCAAGGCCTTTACCTGTATAATCAAAGTTATCCATAATCCGAGTAGGGATAAGATACTTAGGATTTTAAAAATAATTATTAAAGCCCTGAGAATATAACTCATCTCCTTAAATAAATGCTTCTCGATCCTAATTTGGTGAAGTTTCTAGTACAAATACCATTGGTGGTTTTTGTGTGCCTTTCTTATTTTGCCAAATCATGTTCATTATGCAAGGGTTTGAAGAAGGCTTGGGTTTTTTTAATGACTTAGGAGACTTGGGTAACTTAGAAATGTGGAAGGCATCTTTCAGATGGTATGTGGAAACACCTACATCCTCAATAGTGACATGTTGTACAAGTGTTACAAGGAATGGATTAGTCAAAGTGGAAGCAAGGTCACTTGGGTTGATATAATTGGAATTGGGTGGTTTTGAAACTATTTCTTTGTTCGTTTTCACTAAAAAATTAGAATAGAGCAATAGTTATAATTGCAAAATTCAGCCTCTAGGTGTTTACAATATTGGTAGGGCTTTAGATCAGTAAGAATGGTAACTTCAATCCCATCATGGGGGAACTTGAGACACTAGTGTAAAGTGGATGGGATAGATTGTACTTCATGGATCTAAGGATGACCAAGAAGTTTATTATACAATAATTCAATATCCAAAATATGGCATAAAGTATGATGGTATATAGACCCAATAATGATTGGCAAATATATAGTTCTAAAAGATTTCCTTTCAACATTATCATATACTTTGATCATGATTATTTTAGGTTAGATGTCCTTGACAATATAACCCAATATTTGTATTAACTTGAGAAACACTATGTTCATCCCTAAAACATTATCTATATGAACCTACTTGATTTTAAAATTTTCTATAATGACCTCAATGTATAAGGGGTTATTATGGCTAGGACCAAGAGCATAAATATCTCTCTGATCAAATATAATCTATCAAAGAGGAGATAAATTCCTTATAAGCATATAAAATTATTCAAGATTAGTGTCCTAGTGTATAGTGGACTACTGAAAGAATTTGTTTAGAATAGTTTGGTGGACTTTTGACGTACATAAAAGGTCTAAAATAGAAATTTATGTAGGGGTTTTACTTATTTGGTATGAGATGCTATACAAATTTTTAATGAAATCATGATAGTGTTTAGCCTTGACTAGTATAGTGTTTAATTATGGATCTAATGGAATAATGTTCAAAATTTTGTCTAGCGTTGGAAGATGACAAAGGGCCTTTGAGGGTGAATCATGAGTGCCTAATTGTGATTACAAAATCTAGAGTTGCTAAGGAGACATCATAATTATAAGAAGGTAAAGGGGATTGGATGCTAACTTGTGACCATCTAGTTGTGTTTGCACAATTTTTAGTTGGAAAGGAGTCATTATAATTAGAATAATGGGGTCTAGAGATAGTAACCCATGGAAAATGAGGTGTAATGGAATTGCTTGAACTTGATGTAGTTTTACTTGAAGAGGAGGGTGTTGACCTTATAATGGAGGATCTAATATTTTAAGAAGCGTTAGATAGTTCACGAGCTTTGATAGTGATGGTTGTAACATTATTTTCATAAACATGTCCCATGGTGCTATTATAATCATATGGCATGTTGTTGTAATCTAGGTTATTAGCATGGGTATTATGATCCTTATTATGATCATATTGATTATGATTCTATCCTTGTGCTTATTGACACTAGTTTTGCCCTTGATTTTTATTTTTTTGTGGATTCTAATTATGTTTAGGAAATAGGTCTTTGTAAATACCCATGTCCTTATTAGTATTTTGTGCCTATATTATCTTAGCACTAGATTTAGGAAAAATGCACAATTTATACACTCTTGGAAGGAGGGATTCTATTTGGATGGTTTGGTAGTATTCCTTTCTTAAATAGATCTTATAATTCACTAGCAACACCCCATTAAGTATTAAGCTTGATGTTTTATCTCCATATGCTTCTTTATAGATGTTTCCTTGACTAACACATAAACTAATGCATCTCATAATCTTACTCTACATGATGTACCATATTTCAATATGGGATATACCTATGAGCATCTATTTTATGGTATCATAGGCTAGCGTTTTCCTTTAAAATATTCCAAAAATACAAAAAACTAAAATATTAAATAAAATACAAAAAAATTAAAAATACAAACATATTAAGCATTCCCATGTTTATTAGCTCCTTGGCACCTATTTTATTTATTTATTTTTAAGTAGATATCATATCATTTTATTTATATATACACATATGTTTCACACATATTTATGTGTGATACATACATACCTACACCCATGATATATGCACTTACAGATGTTGGACCTTTCCTCTACCCATGTCATATAGTACATTATTGGCATCTATTTATTTGATCATAATTGATATAGGTTACATGTCCTTTATGTGAAAAATATGGTCATGGATATAGACATGTGTAAGTGTTAGTATGTAATCTCAAACATGATAATTATATGATGTCACATAATGTTTTTGCTAGCACATACATGCAAGGACTAATATGATATGTATTCTACACTAACACACACACACCATTTGAAAATTTAAATAGTGAACCATTTTTTATTAAATACTCTTATTTAAAGTCTTATGAAACATAAATATATGACATGTGAGATAAAAAGCATAAACTAAAGTAATTTATTTGATGCTCTGAATAATTTATCTACTACTCTTAATTTTTATTATTTGCTTGATGTACCCTATAGGAATTTATTTCAAATTTTTTAGGATGTTTCTAATTTAAAGAGAATCAAATATATATACAAGTTATATTATACAATTTTTTTTTTCCTTTGACTTTTCTTTAGTGTAGTAATTATGTACATATTTGATTTATGATTTAATGAATAGCCAATCTAAATAATTTTACTTTTAGTGGTTTATTTGCCTTTTTTATGTCTTAAATAGGTTATTCCATGATTAGGTGTTTCTTAGGCCCTCCCAAAAATCATCTACTCTTGCCAGATGACATCATCCCACTCACTCAAATCCCAAGTGAAAATTGAAACTCATCTTGGTTACCTCATGGTGTTATTAGCAAGGCCTTTTATATGGATAGTTATATGCAAGCAAATTATAGATATCCATCCATGTGGCATCATTATGATTACTTAAAGGTGATATCAACACAATTCCTTATACAATCAATCCTAGGAAAGTAGAGAAATGAGATCCATCAACATGTCATCATCTTATAACTTGAAGGTGATGTCAACACAGTTCCTTATATAAATAATTTTGGGTAAGTGGAGCAGCTAGACTCATCTATGTGTCATTATCCCACTAACCCATTAGTGACATCAGAATATTTCATTATATAGATAATATTATGCAAGTGGATCATCTATAGCTATCCACATGTCATCATCCTACTAACATGAAGGTGACATCATCATAGCTTTTTATATGGACAATCCTAGCCAAGCAGAGTAGTGAGATCTATCCACATGCCATCATACCACTAACCTATAGGTGATGTCAAGACAGTTCCTTATAAGAACAATCCCATGAAATTTAAATGGTGAGAGCCATCTAAGTGTCATCTCAGTAACCTAAAGGTGATGTCAACATAGTTCCTTGTACATACAATCCTAGGTAAGTGGATCATCAAGAGTCATCCATGTTTCATCATACACTAACTCAGATAAAATAATAAGGTACAAAAAACCATAAAACATCCATGATTATAATAATTATATGTAGACACATGTCCTCTAAGACCACATAAGTAAATATCAATGACAAGATTGCCAATCCTAAAGTGTAGCAAAGAGACATCTATCACATTATGATGACTAAGCACCTGAGAACAAACAAAATAATCCATATGGAAATAAAGTATGTGGAAATCTATGTTATGATATTTAAATGTAAATAATAGGCAATGAATGAAATCAAAGCTGGTGTAGCCATTAATTCACATGAATTGATGAATTAATGCATTTATTTCCCAAAACCAATGTATATAAAGAAAATATATTTCAATTTGCCATATTTAATATGATGACATTACCTCCTAAGCTATCAAGTGTAAATTATGAATTCAAATATCCATTGAGACCAAGATATTATAAGATTTTTATAGAAAAGGGCATTTTTAGACTAGAAATTCAATGTCTTCCCCATATTGTATTCCAGTTCCTTCTACATACTCAATTATAAGATAAACTAAATACACTGATACAACATTTGATTCTATGTCTTTGAACCATGAGTTTAATAATTATTCCATCATTTAGGATGTGTTCTATGTAATTGATTCATATAGAGTTGAGGACCAAGTGTCAATCTTCACATAAAGGTATAAGGAAGACCTACTAGAAATAAAAGGGGTCAATCCACTTAACACAGTAGCCAAACTAGAGGTAATACCCAATATTGACCTATTGTTTTATTCATTTTTGAATTAGAACATACCTGAAAAGATATTACATTCAAGATTTGCAAAAATCTATTACCATATATAAGTGGAAATGCCTTTGAAAGATATTAAAATCTCCCTCTACCATAAATGACCTATAGGTAGGATTTAGTTGATTCATGGATCCTTGCCAATAACATTAACATCAAGTTGAAATAATGGGTAGGTAATCCAACTAGCTTCATAGTTCAATTCCTTGCTTATACTATCCCCATTATCATGTTCAGACTAGGGGTAAAAATTGTCATGGCCCTACTGAATAGAATATATAGTTTTTTAACCATTACTTATGTCAATGAGATATGGGTTTTATTGTTGGATATTATCCTGGCATCCAAAAAAATCATGACCTTGGGGTAGATTATTAGCTCTAATTTGATTCTTTCAATCATAAATCTAGGAAGCTTACCAGATGGTAACTTATATATGATGTCCTCTGTGGTAGATGTTGTGACTACAACCATGCACTAAAAATATGAAAAACCCTATAAACCATCAATATAATACCCAAAGAATTTTTTTTTTTATGAATTCAATGTTATCCATATGCACATATTTAGTAAGAATATGAAAATATTAATAGAGACATTTTACCCTATAGTATATCGGGCCATATATGGGAAGAACATGCCTAGACTTTTTGATCTTACAAATAATCATATTCAAAAAATGTGTGGCTATTATATATACATTGAACACACTATAATCAAGATATAATGTACTAAGGCACCTAATTTGTACCTACCATGGTTTATGCCTAATAAATTGGTAGAGCAAGAAATTAATGCTTAATTAGTTAATAATGTGGATGTTGAATTGAGAAGGGTTAAACAAGGAACCATCCACCTAATCCATCTTATAAATTTCATAGTGCAATATACAAGGTGGTATCACTTCCAATATATTGTAAAAATTAGAGTGCACTATGGGTTAAACTAGGCACCATTTAAGTATTGGAACCCTAATAAAAATGAGAGAACACACATAAATAAATATGAAATGAAAATGAGAGACAAATATGGGAATCAATCCTATAGTCATTAATGCACAAGATGAAATTGGAGTAGCAATAAAAATTGATTGGGTAAATATGTCAATGATTGTAGCATAGAGGATCTAGTATGATCCTATAATTACTAAAGTAGACATCATTAGAATTGAGAAGGAACAATGGGTTTCTAGACTTGTTCATATACCTCCTCCCCATGAAGAAGAATAAATGAAATAATAAGAAGGCCCATTTGGGGAAGATGATATTGAAGAAATATTTTGGACTACTATAAGCTCCCCTACGTACACAATTGTTGTTTCTTCCCTTGAACATGTAATTAAAGAGGAGAGACCTTGAAGTCCCACCACATTAGCTAAACTTTTCTACATAATTTCTCTACCTCCATTGACCACTGAACAACAAGTAAGTATTTTTATTTTCACATGTTTTTATAACTTATCCCTTGGGTCACCACCTATTTTGACAACAACACCACCATTGGTAATGCTTAAATCCACTACATTACCATATTTACCACCCATAATTACTTTAGTGGTCACCACTCCTCCCACTCCCTCACCATATTTTACCACTAAAACCCCTTCATATCCCATTCCACCTTCTATAGGGCTAGATTATATATTACCAAACCAATAATCACATATACAAGGAAGCCCAAGATGACTCCTATTTCAACCCAAAAAGTGGAGATAGAATAGAAATAGGTAGAGTACCCAAGGAAAGGGAGCATAGAAGAAAGGGTAGACTATGGTTAGATGCTATTGAGGTTTATGATAGTGATGAAGAGGAAAAAATATGGGGAAAATAAGAATAATGGGTGTCTAATACTAACACTAAATAAATATAGTATTTTGATTAAATAACTAAGACATAGGAAGATGATGAATGAATGACTAGGCAAATCACTCAGTCTAGAGGAACTAAAAAGTTAGCATAGTATGAATAGCTTGACTAAGGAGATTATATCTTGATGGCCATAGAGTTAGTGTCAGATGAGGAAGGAGATGAAAAGGGGGAGATAGATTCAAGACTATAAACTCCAACATAGGGGTCATCATCAAGTACACCTCAAAGCTCTCCACCTCAAGAAACTATAATGACAACTACAACAAATAGTGCCCCATTTATCTCCCCTCATGTTGTAAGTCATCCAATTCCTCATCCTTTAAGTATTTCCTTTGTAACTATTTCTACAAATATTGTGGAAGATTCTTTTCATTATTTATATTAATTAATCTAAATATATAAAACTCATGTAACTATAGTCCCAATTTTGTCTTCCATAACCCAATCTACTACTATGTGTCCTATCACTACACTATAACTACTAGGGATAAATACACATCAATTAAAATTTATTTTCAAAACCTAATTATCACCCTAACAACATATTCATTCATTAATGGAACCCATCTTCAGTCCCATGATCCATCAAAGAGGGTACATTTTGAAAATCTAGTGTCCACTTCCTTTTTTACCACACAATTCACTACTCCTAGGTCATCTACACAACTATGAATTTTTATTAGTAAACTTGATAAAATCGATTCACCCATATTTTTAGCACACAAATAAATAGGAAAGACTAAATATATAATTGATACACAAGTCTAAAAGTAGGTCATGGGATGCGGGAAAGCCATACCTCCTTTCCCTATATTAGGGACATCTCCCACATTTTTATTTCCTCCTAGAAAATCTCCTTCATATATTCCTATAGATCAAGAATAAAAATTATAATAATAGGTTTCATTAAACATTCCTTCATGGATAAATAAATTTCAATAAAAAGAAGAAGGCAGGACCTAGTGATTATTGAGCAACCCGTAGTCAAATTTCATTTTGATAGACATACTAATATCTTGAGGAAGGTTAAAATAAAAAATTTTGTTGTATAAGGATAATAGGTTGAGTTATAGTAGAGATTAGACATATTATCTATGACAAAGAGAAGAAAATTAAATCCCTCAGACTTAGATAGATACAAAGAGGATCCTTAGAGTTTTTTGGATGCCACCTAGTGAGTGATAAAGGAAATGTTCAAAAGATTTTAATAACCTATTCAGAGGTTTTTAGAGAGGAGTACCATTTAGGATCCTAAATATATAATAGATAATGTGTAAGGGTCAGTTAGAAATATCTATGATATTATTCATTTAATAAGTTTTGCAAAAGGCTATATCTCAACCTAAATGGGGGGACATCCTTTAGTTGTTTAAAAAAATAAATGATATTGATGGAAATCTTTGTTTCATAATCCAAGAAACTATAAATTAGGTTTATTCCCATTTAAATTTAGTAATAAAACTAGAGGTTGTGTGGGCACAAAACTACATTATTACCAAAAGAGACAGGTTGCTTGAATGGCATCAAGAAATGCAAACTCTCGTGTATCAATTTTCTAATTAGTAAAAATAAGTAGTATTTATTCTACAATATATGAGAGTCCATAAATTAAGTACTCTTTAGGTGAAATTGGAGTCCCTAAATTAAGCACTCTTTAGTTGAAATTGGTTTGTAAACCCATTTTTTAAAATTTCCTATGAGCAGTAGTCGATAGCTTTTGATTTAAGATTGAAGGCACAGTCTATAGGACTAATGATGAAATAATACAACTAATAATTTTTTCTAGGGACTAAATCATTGGAACTAAGAATCTTCATGAAGGGGTAAAGACTACATTTTTTAGACATCAAAATTTAATGGATAATCTCCCATGGTTGTTTAAGAGGTCTCTATTTAATATGAAACTATAAATATAAACTTCTAGGCCAACCATGCATTATATTTGTAGATAGAAGTATCTAAGAAATTAACTTCAATAGTAGGGTAGCACAGCTACCTCCTCAAAATACTCAATCTCTAAAATACACACTAATACAAACATAGAATATGCTTTCCTCTGTGCCCCTTCCAATTTTCATTATTATAACTACATTAGTGGTAACTTCCAGCACATCTATAGTTACACTACTTATTCTAGTTACAACTCAAGTTACAACAATAATGCCATCCACTTTAGCTTCTATAACTACTATTCTATAGTTTTCTTCCTCTAATAGTTCCACATTATCATCCTCTAAGTATACATATGTATTTTCATGTTTGGATAATTTATAACATTAGTTATTAATTTATTATGCACATATCTTTAGTATTCTAGTCGAAGAACTCTATTTTGAAAAATCACCATTATACATGTATGTCTTTCATACAAGTTAGCATACATTTTTATTTTTGTACATGTATTTTTAGACTTCACTTGAGAGATGAGGCCTTCTCCATCTCAAGCTTATATATATTTGTATCCTCACGATCCTAAAAGGAGGAGAATTTTGGCTATTGGAAATAATAGGAAATTCTTAGGAAAGTTTTATAATTGATCTCAATGTGTAAATATTAATTCTTTTCCAAACCTTTGGATTGTGTAAAAAATGTTTTCATTATGATATCTTAGTTTCTTAGTTGTGCATAAGTTGACTTTTCAATAAATGTATTCTTATTGTGTTATTGTTGATTTGAATTTTCTTTTGTATATTAATCATAATCCCCCTTGTAGAAGTGCTAACACAATGTTAAAAATATGACAACCTTTGATTATAGATGCTTAATTTGATATATATATATATATATATATATATATATATATATATATATATATATATATGTCTAATTATTCTTTATTATTGGTGTGATCTTATTATTTTATAGTAAACATCAATTTTTTAATACTTGTCCAATCTTTAGTTAAGCTATAGTTTATAAAGGGTTCAGTTTGCTCGACCTATATGCCACTTTTTCAACCTTATATTTCCCTCTTTTTGAGTTTTTTTTTGTCCTAACCAATTTAATTTATATCCATAATCAATCCACCCATCTCAATTAGATTCAAATTCATCCATAACTAACTCATCTTTGGTAAATAAATTGCTTTGCTTGTTACTATTTCACCAACAGTTTGTATACAAAACCCAATGCCCTGTAACTCATGCCTTGGAATGAATCTTCATTAATATATCCTAAAATGTTATAAGATACCTAATAAGGTTTCTAGGGTGTGCATAAAACCCACATCAATAATATGCTTATGTTGGTTGATTATGCTTCATCTATTTTTCACTTCCTTGAGTGTATTCCATTGCTTGTTATTATCTTGCTTATGTAACATTTGAATATATTAATTATTTTTTGGCCCTTGTGCCATTATATGTTGATTGGACATTTGAATATGTCATCATATGGACATTTTAATATGTTATTTATTTTAATTGTGTTGAATTTAAACATGCCCCTTGTATGAGGTCTCCTTGGACCCTTCTTTTACATTACATTGAGTACTCTTGTGTGTGTGCTTGATTATTTATTGATCTTGTATTATTACTCTATAGAGATTGCCATGATCTATATCATGTATCTTAAGGATTGATGTGATCACTTATTATGATCCTCATTGATATATCTAATTTGACATGTTATCCTAATATGATACATGATTCATACACCAACTATAGTTACATTATCCTTTTTAGGTAAGATACCTACTAGTTTCTATATCCCTCACCTCAAAAGGGAGTCATATCAGTGGGTGCATATCATAGAAGCATGACCACATTTTTCATAATATTTATATTTTAATAGTTTCATGTCATAAAGACATAACCTCCACACTTACATATTTTCAAATTTTCTGTTTTTCATTAGGGCATATCATAAATACATGACCTTCACACTTGCATAATCTCTAGTTTAGTTTCATGATCTAGATATACACTTGGGTCAAAATCCTATACATTACACCAATTTTGCATAGATTTGAAACAAAAAATTTAAGATTTATGATACATATACTCCATTTAATATATATTATAGATGCATAATCCATGTTATTCCAATAAAAAAATTACCAATCATACTATTCACCATGATGCATTGACTTACACCAAGATGTACAGCTATCGAGCCTTTTTTATTGCATCAGTTGGTTATATTAATAGGTTGAAGTGATTAAATCATTAAAACTCACTATATTTATAGGTTTTAATGATTAATTCATCCAATCTTTCTATATTTATAGCATGAGTTGATTAAATCACTCACCCTCACTAGATTACATATTCACACTTGAGTTATGCGATTGAGATATAATGATTTCAATGGTTGTGTCATAACTCATCCTTACACCTAGTTGGGGGCATAATACCTTCCAATGTCCTATTAAAACATCCAATATTTATTTTTAACCTCTTCTAGTTCTAATTATTAATAAAGAAAGATATTTACCAATTTAAAACATCAAGAGGCAACATGGTTGAAATAACACATAGGTGTACTACTTCCTTGCTCTCTTTATTTTCACACATTTTGATTATTTCAAATTTAAAATTATATACATTAATTTATACTATAACATTCTCTTGGTCATAGGTTATACACTAGCAAACTAGTCAAACTAGGTTCAAGCAAAGGCAAGGTGTGTTGTACACACCAAGGTACACATTTTTTTACTTTAAACCAGTAATTTTATCCTTATGCATTATTATATTAAATGGGGTGAAAATTTAGATACTAAAATTAAATATTTATAACATCTCAATCTTGTATATTTGATAAATATCAATTAGGTCTCTACCCTCTAGTTATAGACCTCCCTACTATGATCAAAGAATTTGACAAAGAGAGAAGGTTAGATCAAGTGTTAGTCCATAAAACCATGAAATAAACACACTAACATACTAACATATCTAAGCCTAAATCTTAGTGGGAGCTTAATAAACAAACAACAATTGAAAACCCAACTAAAATGCAAAGAATAATAATATTTACCTTCTTTGAGATCTCCAAATGATTTTTTTGCTTAGCTTGCTGGGTTTATGCATAAAAAGTATTAATAAATGACATATGGATAACATCATCTCTTTTATGTACCATTTTTGAATGCTTGGCTTGATTGATAACTTCATGGCTTTAACTCAATTTCAACATTATACCACTACGATTTTAACTTCATGAATCTTTTTTTTCATTATAACTCTACTTTTGATTGAGATCCTTAAATGAAGAGATCTTGGCTTGATTTTATAGGCTTTCAAATCCCTTGGAATGGGTTAAAACTAACCATGGTTGAGTTTACTAAATTTGGTTGAGTTTGGCATATTTCTAGAATATTATTTTAGATATTTTTCAAAAGTGACAACTCACAACCATGGTTGAGTTTATTAACTTTGGTTTAGTTTGAAATATTCCTAGGATATTCTTTTAGATATTTTTGAAAAAGTAACAACTCACAAAGTTAATGAGTGTGTTCTAGGATGTTCTAAGATGCTCTTTAATTTCTTTTTTAGTAATTGATTTATTATCTCATGGATAAACTCAATTAGGATTTGAAATTGATTTAACTTGCTAATTGATTTTTATTAGGGTGTGCATATTAATTAATTATTTTTAGGCATTTGGTCATTTGTTTGACTTTTATTACTTTAATTTATGTATTTGTCTTATTTAATTGATTTAATACAAGGTTATAAATCCAAATTTGAGACTAATAGATATTCTTACGTCAAATGTTCGATGATTGGTAAGAATTAGTCTAATAGTCTGATACAAATCCATTGGTGGCCAAATTTACATCTCTATAGGCAATTGGGACCAACATAATCATACCTATATCATATCATTTATCATACCTAGGCTAGAAATAAACATGTACTTTATCATATCAAGTTACCAATCCTTTAATTTTTGTCACATATATTAACCATTCACCTTATCTCTTGGGGGAAACCCTCTTACCATTTTATCCAATCTATCAAATTGATCATTATCCTAATCAATTATTATTCTATCATATCATTCCTATCTAGACCAAAGCCTATTTTTAGTCATCATATCTAATCCTATTTTGATCTTGGTCACTTTGGTTCTTCTTATACTTTTTGCAAGGGGATTCTGATCAAGTTTTAATAATCAATTAAATTCATATTTACAATGATAGTCTATGAAATTAGTGTGATAGTTGATTTCACAAGATATCTTTCATTTTTCATCCTATATTAAGGTTGTTTATGTGAGCCTGATTATATCACCTATTGAGGCAAATCAATGTTCACTGATCTTACTAATAATTATAACTACTTAAGGGAAAATAAGTATCATTAATCTAATCCATTGTATACTAGTTATAACCACATATGGGACAACTAAGGGAAACATTTTTATCATGCATTATCACATCACCTTGTTATTTTCATTTGATTGGCCATTTGTTGGATATGATAACTTGTTGGGACCTAGTTGGATTTTCCTTGCCTTTTATGTGGATAGAATTACTATGACTTGAGGTCATTTTGGGACTATGTAGGCTATGTTCAATTAATGGTGTGATCACCTGAGTCTCCCTTTGCCATACACTCTCATCATTTCACAAGCAACCTAATCCAATTCTCTCACCATTTTGTGATTAGGTATCTTGTCATTCTCTTATAAGTTAAGATACCTCAAAATTATAAAAACATATATAACATTTAAAAATCCAAAAATATTTATCCTATCTAAGCCTATTTCATCATCCTTAATCTACCCTACTAGGGCAAAGTCATTGTTAGGATGATTTATTTTGATTTTGCTTTTAGGATGTTTATTTATTTCTAGTTGTTTATTTGTTTGAATGTTTTCTATTTTTTGGTCTACTTGCCTATTTGTTTGCTTTTAGTACTATTTCCTTGACTTAGTCTATATGAATTCATTGGGTGATACTTTGAGCACATTATTCTTGAGTCTATTTATATTCAAATGTTTACATTATCATCATGGCTTTTATCATTGGTGTAATTGTTTTCCATTGAGTATCAAATATCAGGAGTCAATCCTTATGAATATTTTGGTTAAGACCCCATGGTGTTCTATCATGAGGCATACCATCAAATAATATATTAAAAATTATCTTTGAAAGGTCTACAACATCAATGTAGCATCACCATCTCCTCAACATCAACATCAACAATGATCCCAATCTAATCTTGATCATATCCTAAATAGATTAATTAAGTAATGAAATAATTTTAACTTTAGTTCAGATGAGCATCTCCTTATTAGTAGGTTGTCCCAATTTATCTTTATCCTCTATATCAAGTTATCAATCATCAACCATCAATCATGTTTTTCATAATCAAGGTATACTGCATCAACAATGTACACCATCCCACATGAATTCTCAATGATTATATCACCTTTTGGGGAAAATCATTGTGTTAACATCAATTTTCCTTTCTTGTTTGTCTATCCTAACTAGGGTAGCTCCATCTTCTCAATGATTATATCACCTATTGAGGCAAATGATTGTGTTATCATACCACATTGCTACTATCAGATTATAATTCTTATAACCACCTTTGGGAAAACCATTGTACACTATCCCACTTACATTTCTCAGTGATTTTTCCTAATTTTGGGTAAATCATTATGTTTTTACCCCATTATGAAGGTATGATTTTCTCCAGTAGGTAATATAATCATTGAGAATGCATGTGGGAGGTGCACAGTGCTAATGCAGTATACCTCAATTATGAAAAACATGATTGATGGTTGATGATTGAGGGAAAACCTACTAGTAAGGAGATGCTTATCTGAACTAAGAAAGTTTTAAATTCTTTCATTACTTAATTACTCTATTTGGGATATGATCAGGATTAGATTGGGATCATTGTTGATGTTGGTGTTGAGGATATGGTGATGTTGCATTGATGTTGTAGACCTATCAAATTTGATTTTTTCTATAGCATTTGATGAGAGGCCTCATGATATAACACCATGGGGGCTTGGCCAAAATATGCATAAGGACTGACTCCTAATATTCGATACTCAATAAAAAAAATTATACTGATGATAAAAACCATGATGATAATGTAGACATTTGAATATATATAGACTCAAGAATAATGTGTTCAAATAATCACCTAATGAATGCATATAGACTAAGTCAAATTAAAATTATTGAAAGTAAACAAATAATCAAGAAAGTAAATAAACAAATAGAAAGAACTTGAACAAATAAACAACTAGAAATAAATAAGCATGTTGAAAGCAAAATCAAAATAAAACATATTATAAATGACTTTTCCCTAGTAAGGTAGATTAAGGATGAGGAACTAAGCTTATACATGACAAAAAAAATTAGATTTTGAAATTTTAAAAATGTTTTTAGAATTTTTAGGTATCTTAACTCATTATATATTGACAACATACCTACTCATAAAATGAAAAGAGCATTGGATTAGGTCACTCACAAAATGATTAAAGTGTAAGGCAAAAGGGGACTGAGGTGATTGTAATATGAATTAAACATAGCCTACATAGTCTCAAAATGACCTCAATTCATAGTAATTCTATCCACATGAAAGGTGGGGAAAAACCAACTAGGTCCCAACAAGTTCTCATATTTGGCAAATGGCCAATAAAATGAAAATAGTAATGGCAAGGTGATGCAACAATGCATGATAAACAAATGTTACCCCTAGTTTACCTATAGGTAGTTATAACTAGGATACAATGGACTAGATCAATGGTACTAATTTTCCCATAGGTAGTTATAATTAGTAGCAAGACTGATAAACACTGATTTTCCCTAGCAGGCCATATAATTAGGCTCACATAAACAAACTTGATATAGGATGAAAAATGAAAGAAATATTTCCAAATCAACTATCACACTACTTTCATAAACTATCATTATAAACATGAATTTTATTGATTATTTAAAATTGATAAAAATCCCCTCATAAAAAGTGTAGGAAGAACCAAAGTAACCAAGATAAAAATAGGATTGGATAGGATGACTAAAAATAGGCTTTGGTCTAGATAGGGATGGTATGGTAGAATGGGATATGATGGAATAATTATTGATTAGGATAATGATTGGTTTGATATATTGGATAAAATGGTAAGAGGGTTGCCCCCAAATGATAAAGTGAATTGTTAATATATGCGATAATGGTAAAAGGATTGATAACTTGATATGATATAGTACATTTTTGGTTCTAACCTAGGTATGATAAATGATTCTATTGTTATTATTGAATTGGAGATGCACATCCTAATCAATAAATGATACAACCAAAATAGTCAATCATATAAATTAATAACCTACACCTCATCTTAATAGTTTCTTTGTAAATAACTTTTGTGTAGATTTGGATGCAAATGATGTTGTAATCTTCATCAGTCGTTGATGTTATTTCTTTCAAACTTCAAGACAAGGTATCTTTATAGCCTCTACAAAGGAAAATGAGACTATGGATAGTAAATATTGAAAAATTTTAGATGATATGTTTGATTTGGAAATATAAATATGGAGGATAATGTAATGAATAATATATGGGAAACAAATGAAGATTAGGATTTTTAGGCACATAGAATGTTCTTAATTCTAGATTTGACATAACTTTAGATGTGGCAGGGCTGAAGAATTCTTCTCTCAATAAGACCACCATATTATTCTATTATTTTTAATAAATATAAACTACCATATAATTATGCTATAGAGTGGAATATATTTTTATTTTATCTTTGATAATGTCTTCATTAAGTAATAAAGAACTTTTGTGCTCAGCTGTTGGCACCTTGAAGAGGTTTCTACCAATAAAGTTATTTTGATTATCTTGTAGCACATCTGAGAAGGTTTCACTAAGGATCATTGAATTTTGAATTTTATTATCCCTTGGCACCTCTAAAAAGGCTTCACTAGAAGATACTGAGTTCTAACTTTGATTTCCCCCTAGTGCCTCCAAAAAGTTTTCACTAAGAGAGTGTTCTTTTATTATATTAATTTGGTCTTGGCCTCCTTGTTTTTCTTCATCTGATATGTCACCATGGATGTAATTCAACAAGGTATGATTATGTTGGTCTCAGTTGACCCTTGTGGGAGATGTAATGTCAATAAAATGGCTATGATGGTAGATGGTAATGACATGTGGACTGGTAATAGGATGAGGGAAGGCTGCATAATCTGCATATAAGATATTAGGATAACTATGTTGATGATGAATTAATAATCCTCAAAAACTATAAAAAGATCATCAATGTATTCTAATTTATTTGCTAGGCATGCATAACCAATGTTTTAATAGTCATGAACATATTATGCATCTAAATCTGATTCTAACTCAAAGGACTCTAAATTTGAGGTTGATATTGATGTTGATTCTAATTTTGATGCTAAATATGATGTCAATTCAATAGTATAACCTAACTCTAATTATAATCCTTCATCTAATGGGTAATTTATTACAATGATGTCTTATTAAATGTTTGGTATTAGACAAGTAATAATCTATGATGGCATAATGAGCTCTAAAGAGATTGGTTTATCAATGTGAGATTCCTCTAGGATGGGGAAAAAGTTAAGAGACAACTCCTTAGAGATTGGCTTATTAAATGGAAGCTCTTGAAAAATAGGTATATGAGCATGGTAATGATTTTCCCAAAGGTAGTTATAATCATTAAGATGTGGCTTAACAAAGACTAGCTCATCAGAGTGAGACTCCTAAACAATTGGTATAGGATCAATAGGTAATTCATCATAGGTTGACTTATCACAAGTGGTTGGTTCAACAAAATCATCTTGGATTGATTGATTTTCTTGGATTTGGTTTCTAATGAGTTAGAAAATACTAGTTTTGAACATACCTTTGTCTTCAAATGATTGGATTGGTTGAGGGATTGATTGGATTATTTGAGGTTTTGATTAAATTGGTTTGGGTTTTGGTTAGATTGGTTAAGGATAGGTTGAAGGATGGGATGAGGCTAAATGATTACATGAGGTTTAGGTTGAATGATTGGTTGGGCTCATAATTGGCTTGGTTGATATTTAGGTTAGATTGGTTGGAGTTTTTTAAAGTGGGGAATGATAGCCACTAGACAAGGAATGGCCAGTGATTAGATAATGGATGGGCACTATGGAGCTTGATTTCTCACACAAGCCAAAGGATGAGGTCTTAGAATATAAATGGTAGGGCATCATAGAGCTTGATTGCTCACATAAACCAAATCATCTAAGTCCTTCTCATAAAACATATCATTTGGGTTAAGGTCTTGAGTTGAATTATAAATTAGCTCTTGTATTTGGTCCCTAAATTGATTTTTATAAGGGTATGGATCCATCTCCCAAACAACATTACCATTGTAGAGGTTTATACCCAATTTTTCCTCACCAACCATATCATCCTAGTTGAGGTCTTGACTTTTGTCCTTAATTTTATTTGTGCAAGGTGGATAAAATTTCATCTCACAGACCATTTTATCATCAAAGGGGTCTTAAATAAAGCCATAAAAATCAAAACTATTTTGTGCAACCATTCTATCATGATTTGGATTGTACATGAATCCACCATAAGTTTAGCTAGACATATCCACATAAATGAATAAAACTATGAAAATAAAAAGGTTTAGAGTTTTTCAAATAATGAAAAACTATCTAAAAGATAAATTTTTCAAACTTGGTCTAATTTGGTCAAAAGGGTGGAGGTTTATCTCCAATGTGGTCTAAAAATAGAGTTGTATCTCTAAAATAGTTTGTGTTAAAACTTGGCATAAAATAGTTTAACATCAGATATTTAATGTCAAATGTCATACACACAAAATTTAAAGCATTTGAATAAAACCAACATGTTAAAGTCTAGGCCAAATCATTATAAACAAGGTCTAAACTAGGAAAGAGAAAAGTTGAGTTTTTAGGGCTTTCATCCAAAAGTGGAGTTAAAAACTAAGCTCAAACAAACATGATTTACTAGAAATTTTGGCCAAATGGCATCAAAATCTAGACTTTAAAATAAATTTTGATGGATTTGATTTAATCTAACAAGGTTGGAACACTTTTGACATAGACTCGACACATAGAATCAAACATAAACATGATCAATTGGTATAAGCCATAAGGCAAAAGTCACATAGAGAAAAGACTATGTTTTCCCAAATAAAGGCACAAATAATGATGAGGATAAGCTAAATGAACAAACAAGTGATAATTTTCAAATTTGAGAAATCAATTAACCTAAGTTACACAATCCAAAAGAGAAAGATCTATGTATCAACTCCTATGAAGTGGGGCCTAAACAAAAATCAATCAATGCTTAAATTTGAACTTGGAATGATTAATTTAAAACTTAATGGTTGAAAACTATGATTAGACTAAACAAGATACACAAGATTTGATAGCATGATGGAACATGAATAAGGTCTAAATGGCATATGTGACATGGTTTTAAATAAAGGTTTTGATACAATGGTAAACAAGTCTTAAAATAAAATGAGCAACCTAATGGTATAAGCATGTTCTAATGATGTGATCAATGTTTTATTTCAAAGACTCCAAGGCACAAATTTGATAATGATTTGGACATCATAATGGTAACCATCTGAAATAAGTAACACATACACAAATATATTTAGCAAAAATTATAAGGTATAAGTGTGGTGTAAAATGGCCAGCATAATGCCTTTTTAGACAAAAAAGTGGCATATAAATAAATTGGTTTGGGCATGGATATAAACAAACCAATAATTTTTAGTTTCAAAACATACCAAGCAAAAATGACCAAAATACACTAAGTATAATGGCCCAAATCCTAGCAAAGGTATGGTAATGTGGGGTTGACTGAAACTAATTGGTTTTCAATCATTCTAGATGGATCAATTGCATATGACTTTCATGTTAGCATAAAAAATAATTTCACTTTAATTGGGTGTTCGTGACACTTGGCTTGTTGTAAAAATGTCCTTCTCTTTTTGTCACCACTACATCCATCACTTTCTTAGTGTAGTGTGATGTCTAATGTGTAGATACATCTTGGTGCTTAACCCCAAAACTAAAGGTGTTTTAACCACTCAAACCTCTAATCCTAGTAGGGGTGATGAAGTTGATGTTGGGAGATGAAACCTTGGGTCAAGTATTCCTTAAAGAACTCATGAGAAGTAATGAAGTACCCCTCACAAGTCAAGATACATGAAATAAAAGACACAATATAAAGACTTTATGGTCACCTTAAGATTACCCAATATTATTATGAGTTTTTGGGAAGGGATTTAAACAAAATTATTTCCATGCCTTGGACTAGGCTCAAAGTGTGATGAGATGTCACTTTTGATCCCAAAATTTCCCTAAAGAGGATGGATGGGAGAGCATACCTTCATGTCTTTTTTTCCTAAAACACACATCAACAAGCAAGTTCATAAATAATTGAAGTGAGGTTAATTTCATTTCACCAAATTTAAAGTGTCTCATTATATTTTTGACTATCCTCTTAGCTTTAAGATTTGCAAATATAAATAATTACAAACCACCCAAAAAGAAGTTGGATCTTTTGATCCTAAAATTTCCCTAAAGGGGATAGATGGGAGAGCATACATGCACAACTCCTTATTTACTCAAAAAAGTTTAGACTAAATAAATAATAAAAACAAATTTCAAAAAAATTGAAGTGTATTCAATTTTATATCACTAAATAAAATGTATGGTGGTGTTCTTTTAGCCCCTTGCCTTTAAGTTGTGAACTTTGAAAGAAACCTTAAAAAATTAACCAATAAAACACCCTAAAAACTTTATTTAAACAATAAAATGAAGGATTCCTAGTTAATTTTATACATCCAAATAAATTTTGAAAATAATAATTTAGATTGAAATGGTTTTCTTCAAATAGGTGTTGCAAAGAAAAGGTTAGAACTTCTTTTAACCTTTAATCTTATTTATCAAATGAGAAAAATAACTTTTAAGGGTAAAATTTGTCGATTTGAAGGCAAAACCCCAAAAAATTAAACATGTTAGGTTAGGTAAAGGTTAGAAAAAATCTCAATAAAAAACTCAAAAAATCTCAAAAAAAAAAAAAAAATAAACCTATGAAGCATGCAACCAATAAGTTAGAAGGTTAGAAACAAGAAAATTGAACACAAAAATCATAAAAACCTGTAGTCAATAATTTAACCATAAATTTTAAAATATACATCCATTTTTTACCATTTTTACCAAAAAATTAATAAATAAAAAATGAAAGTCACTAAAATATCCATAAATTTTAAAATGTAAATAATATTTTAATTAAATTTTGAGATAATTAATATGAAACTATTAATAACATATTATCTAAAGTTTAGAAAAAAAACAAAAAATTAATTAAAAATTATAGCTATTTTAACAATAATTTTTGCTCAAATATGTGGGGTGTGCAATCATGTCCCACTAGATGTGTCATTTGTGATCAAGGAATTTGAAAAAGAGAGGTGGTTAAATCAAGTGTTAGTCCATAAAACCATGAAATCAACACACTAACATACTAACATCTCTAATCTTAGATCTTAGGGGGAGTTTAATTAACAAATAATAATTGAAAACCCAACTAAAATACGAAGAACAACAATCTTTACCTTCCTTGAGAGCTCCAAATGATTTATTCATTTGACTTGCTCTAATTATGCATAAAAAGTATTCATAAATGACATATGTATAACATCATATCTTGTATACACCATTTTCAAATGCTTGGCTTTATTTATATGGCTTGGCTCAATTTCGACAATACAACACTAAGCTTTTAGCTTCATGAAGTTATTCTTGCATTATAACTCTACTTTGATTGAGATATTTAAATGAAAACCTCTAAAATTGATTTTATAAGATTTCAAATCCATTGGAATGGGTTCAAACTGAACATGGTTGAGTTTATTAACTTTGTTTGAGTTTGGCATATTCCTAGGTATTCTTTTAGATATTTTCCAAAAGTGACAACTCATAACCATGGTTGAGTTTATTAACTTTGGTTGAGTTTGACATATTCCTAGGATATAATTTTAGATATTTTCTAAAAGTGGCAACTCAAAAAGGTAATGAGTGTGTTCTAAGATTTTAGAAGATGCTCTTAATTGTATTTTTTTTAGTAATTGATTTATTAGCTCACGGATAAGTTTAATTAGGATTTTAAATTGATTTAACTTGCTAATTGATTTTGATTAGGGTGTGCAAGTTAATTAATTATTTTTAGGTATTTAGTCATTTATTTTATTTTAATTAATTTAATGTGTGTATTTTTATTTTTTAATTGATTTAATAGGATAAATTATTCAATACAAAGTTATAAAGCCAAATTCAAGACTAATAAAAATTATTAGGTTAAATGTTTGATGACTAGTAAGCATTGGTATAATAGTCTGATGCAAAACCATTGGTGGACAAATTTTCATGTCTACACCTACTACCAAAAGGCTCAAAATCACCATTTAATTATGCTTAAATTCTTATCTCTTAGTTTAATCCATATCATTTTGATGACCTAATTATCATACACTGCATAGAAAACTCAAAACCTGATAAAAATCATTCACTATTAGTTTCATATAAGTACCTATTTTATAACCTTCTAGACATTACTAGACATAAATGGATAGTATTATCAATGTTAGTGGCTAGTGCCTAGTTTCCAAAATTCATCCAAATTGAAAATGTTTCAAAACCTATGTGTCGGCCTATTTGTCTTATTAAACCCTAATGTGAGATAATTTAAAAAGGATATGGTATAAATACAAGTAAAATCCTTATCATTGTTCATCTATAAAATATCAATCAAACACTATAAAATCTAAATCAATCAACTAAACAAGCACTCTATTATATTGTATTAATCTTTATTTTCATATCAACATAGGATTAGTCATATTATAATTTTAAAGCATTCAAAGAGTAGCCCATGAGTGATATTTGTCAAATCACAAGCTAGATCATTACATGCATCATCATATAGTATATTTCACCCTTGTGCACACACTTTCTCACAATAGATGAGAATTACATAAGCCTGAGGCCATCCTTGGATTATTGGTTATGTGGGTGGTGCCCATTGATAGAGGGTTCTTTGAGGTAGCTCGACACCCTGATCCCACTAACCTATTTTTCAATAAAATCATTTCAAGGGTGGATAAGAGTTAAGAGATAGGGCTTGATCAATTATAAAATAGAAACACCCTGTATCCTAGATCTAAATATCCCAACATAAAGGTGACAAAAAACTTAGAACATTAAACTTGATCAAATCTAGATCTAGTCATTATTTTTTACTAGACACTACATATTCAAACACGAGGATTGATGATCGTGTCTAGATCTAATAGTAGTGTCCATGGCCACAAAAGTGAAATTTATAGAATGTGATGACTAATCCATAATATTGATCATACATATTTTACATATGTTTCTAATCTAGATTTGTATGTGTATAGTAAACTAGCTAAGTACCATTATTTTTTATTTTTTATAATAAATTTCAATAGTTATGCTTTATTATTTTTAGCAATCTCAATTGTATAAATTTATAATATTGTTTATCTAAGTTTTTTATTGATTTTATTACTATATATTAGTTTATCACCCTTGTGTGTTAACTAATTTTATATTCTTAACCATATATCACTAACCATAAAAAATTGTGGTTAAACAATAGTGAAACTTATATATCAAGTTTTGATAATTTTTTATTAAATAGGTGGTTTGGGTCATCAAAATAATATGAGTCAAAATATAAGATAATAATTTAGGTATAATGAGATGGTAAATGTGAGCCTTTCAGTAGTGGGAAGGTCTAAAATTGAAGGGTAGAGCTATGATTGGTATTGGTCAAATGTACAAGATTGAGATATTATAAATATTCATTTTTGGTAATTATAGTAGTGGTGTGATTTGTATTCATTTTAAAAGTGGACCACATTAGATTATGGTGACACTCAACATCTATGGTTACATTTTTTATAGTGTATTAGGCCATATTTAGTGTTCTAACCTTATAATTATTTTACAAAGTACTCTACATATTCAAATGAAAGTTGGAGCATATAATTTTTTCAACTCAAGGAATTTCACTATTTTTTTAAATTGAGATTTGATCACTCTCAATTCACCACAAGTTTAATGTTCTTCTAAATTCCTCAACAAGGGGGCACACACTTCTTCACTTTTGAATTTATAGGGAAATTAGATTAAATACTCTTTCAAATGTATTATTTCCTTACTTTCTTTGAAATTTTCAAATTTTAACTTTTCATTTTTAAAATATGAACATAAACTACTTTCAATGGCATTGTTTTAAGTTTTGCATTAAGTTATCTTGCACAAACAAGATTCACAACAAAAAACAAAGTGTGTATACACACTTAGGTTCACATATCCTTTAATCTATTAATTTTAATTTTTAAAAACACTAAAATAAGGTGGCGGAGAAAATGTAGACACTCAAATTTAATTATTAAGTGTTTGATGATATTTAATATTGACATCCTTACCTTGATTGGTCTATTTTCCATTATATTAACTTACAAACCCTATGAGATCCTTCACTATTTTAATTAATTGATTGATTAAAATTACTAAAAACATCATTCAGGCATCCCTATTTTTCTTAAGACTCTTTTCATCTAGATTCTATTAGTATTTAACCTTTTAGAATAAGATCACACTAGGAAAATAGGGTCATAGTGCAGCCGTATCCATTAGTGTGGTTGTGTCCCCCACTATCTAATGGTAAATTTTTAAATTCAATACTCTTCATATTATCCCTCCCACATTTATAAAAAATTTAGTTAATAAAAATATTTCAAATATTCCTCTATATATTCACATTAAGGCCTCTCAAGGCATCACTTGACAATCACCTAGAAAATTTTACTACACATTGATCAAAAGAGCACTCACTTATCTAATTTCAATTATGAGTTATTATAATAGTCATAGGCCAACTATAAATCTATTTTATTTTATATTAATATAATTCATTGTCAAATATTCAATTAAATTTATAAAGTTGCATCCATATAGAAAATATCAATATTCACACAATCACTATAGGAGGGAAAACTATATCAGTCTAAGGACTTTTGGGCTATGCAGACATCACTTAGATTACATAAGTTTTTATAATGATCAATTGGTTATTCTCCTTTCTTGATTCCCCTTTTAAATTTAATTTTTATTGTGTTTATGTGTAGGAACTAGGTTTTGGCATTTTTAGTTCTTTTTCACATCAAATCGGCATCCAGAAATAGTCAATAGTGCATCTCTAACAATCTCCTTCGTTCAAGATAAAAATTTAATTGCATAGTCAACCTAGACACAACCACATTAGTAGACTAGGTTGTAGTTCACCCTTGTCCACCTATCATGATCCTATCCAAAAGCATCATAGACTTCTATTTTTTATTATGACATAGTTTACAAATTATTATAGTCACTTTTCATCAATAGTTAGCTTGCACAATCAACAATATATCAAATCCAAGTTAGGTTTACATATTTTATTGTTTATTACTATTTATAGCTCATTTAAAATTCTATAAATTATTATATTTAATATTTATGTTATGTATGTTATTTAATCTAAATTTATATTCAATAGTTTATTATTTATAGCATTTAATTGGTAAATTAAAATAAATAGATTACTAATGTGTCATGTAATTTATTCATCTCAAAATAATGTTAATTATATCAAGCCATGTATAAATATAGCATCACGTATAATCAGGTGAACATTTGGAGAGTATGTCATTCTAGTAATGTGTCTGTCAATCAAGGCATTTTTGTAACATATGAAATGCAGAGCATATAAGTGTCATGTCCAGATATATGTATCAATGAAGCACATAGTATTAATTATCATTGAATAAGTAAGTGTATGATACATATCAAATCACCACTCAATGTCATCAATTTTAATAAAAAAACAAGTAAAAGAGTTAGTTTCACATATAAGGCCAAGGGCCACATACAAGGGACATGAAAATGTCATAAAAAACAAGGCCAAGGGCCACATGCAAGATACATAAATGTGTTGTAAATAAGGGACATAAAGAATGTAAAAAAATAGACAAGGCCATGGGACACATGCAAGGGACATAAATATTTTAGAAATAAGGGACATAGAGATGTGACATTAAAAAAAGTAGAGGGACATACACAATAGACAAGGATAAACTAGCCTATCATGTAAATGAATAATAACATCAAGGAGGCATATGATAATTAAATACTAGTATACATTGCCCAGATGTATCAATGTCACGTTATGGAATAATAACATCTCCATATATCCCTATGTAAGATATGAGTAAATATAAAGACATGTTTAATAAATCTAGATATATCGACATGGTAGAAAAGTCAAAGAAAGTTATAACCTATAGTAGTGAAACTTGTGGGATAAGATGCAACTAGTATTGACATGGCCACTAGGTAGAGGAAAGTTTAACATTTATATGTCCATGTGTAACTATTTTATCAAAATTTAGAGATTAAGAGCATCTTAATCTAATTAAGACAAATCATTGAGTAAAATCAGAATGTGTATGATATGAAATAAATAAAATTGATTGAATTAAAACTTATTATTTATAGAAATGTGCTATAAGAGGAAATAATTAAAGACAAATAACTTAGTTGGAACCTAGATTTGATGGTTTACAAAAGAGACTATGTAATTGATTATAAGATTGTTCGAGGTCACTATGAATTAGGAATAGGGATCTATATGATTCTCAGATAAGGCTATGTTATTTGAACAAGGCTAGCCTATGATGGTGTCTGTAGGGTGCACTAGCATCCAGTATTGTTTTTCCTCTTTATGCAAGTTTTAATCGATGCACATTTGCTTATAGGACATGTGTGTATGTTTGAGGTCAGTTGATTCACTGTGAGATCCATTATCTATGTTATTATTCACTCTAACCCTAGCTCAAATAAAAAGGAGGAAAAATATAGTAAAAAATAAAAATGGGTTAGGGGATAAAGTTATGAATGACCTCACCACCCCTTGTGTTGAGTGTTGCCTACTACTAATAATCTAAAGAGGGATCAAAATCTATGTAGTTCTCTCATGTTATGGTGGAGTCTATGAAATATTGGTGAAATTTTATATGCTAGTGCAATCCTAGTGTGATTAGGTGTTTGAATAATGACTTGTAACCTTACTGGTTTAATCAGACCTAGATTTGGGCTTCTTTGTTTATAAGTACTCAAAAATGGGAAGAATAGGTGCTTCTCTCTCAATGTGTAGTTAGATAATTTTGTGAATTTGTAATGTGTAAGCCTTTAGTGAAAAATGAATATAAAAGGTGTTTATAAAGTGATCATTTTAAGATTTATTTGAATGAGACTTGTGAAATGTACAATATAACCCATTAGATGAATTTGAATTTTAGTAAATAACTATTATTTGGTGGGAGGATGAAACCTATGGCTTTAGACACTACTGGTTAGTAGGATTGTCCTAAAGAAGTTCCCTTCTTTTAGGAGTAAGGGAATCTAAACTAGAATAATGAATTAGTTAAGGGATGAGATTAGGATAATTGGAATGAGGAATAGGAGGAAATAGTATTAGATTTACTTTAAGGTAAAGGTTTGCTGGCATAGAAGTAGAATAAAATTAGTTTAAAATCATGGAATTGAGTAGAGGTTATGTGTATAGAGGATGGTCACAAGTGTATTATTTTATCATTAAATTTTAATTTTAGTGACCATAAATTTTCTCCATTTGATCTTAGTAATGTATAAAAGTGAAAGTACTAGAGTAAAAGAAAGAGATTTATAATTGAGCTTACCTATGTTGAGTAGGCTTAGATGTAGATCATGAATTAAATTGTGATTTATACAAATGTGTAATGAAATATGTCTAAATCAGTCCTTACTTGGAGCAAAAAATATGAAAGTAAAGAAAATAAACTTATAGATAAAATAAAAAGGAACAAATAAACTTTTTTATGTATGTGAACCATTGAGTTTTCTAGTGAAAAGTGATTGGAGAGGGGGAAACCCTTAGATATATATTTTTTTGAAACACTTAGATTAGAATATGCATACTCTAATATTCATTGGTAGGATAATGTGATTAAGTACTTAATATGTACTTGGATTTTTCATCACACAACTTGAGGTAGTACATTATCTTTCAATCCTTATATGATTTCTAATAGATCTTTCTAGTGTAAAATTGGTACAAAAAGATTAATCAACTAGTACATGCAGAATAAGATTCATTCTAGTTTAAAATTAGTGAAAAGATAATATGATCTAAATTTGGTCTATACAACATATAAAATGGCATGAATTTGCTTTCCTTAAGCTAAAACTAGTTTAAAAACTGAGCAAGAAAGTGATCAGGTGTTGTGTAGATGCCCCCAATATGATATATGTGCATACTAATTTTGATAATAGAGAAAAAATATGTGTAAAATTATAGAACACATTCTATGCATGATGCTCTAAAAACTATTTTTGAATAATACTGAAAATTATTTTTGAGAAAAAATATAAGTATAATTCTAATAATATTGTGTATAAATCTAAAAACTATTTTTGAATAACTACTGAGCAAAAAATTTTATGTTTTTTGAGTAACTACTAAAAACTATTTTTTAGACTGATTTTATACAAAATAGTATAATTCTAAGAAATCTGGAGAATGTTGTATTTGGGCATGTCCCCAGTGGGTGTGTTCTAAGATGAAATCACATTATTTTGGAAAAGCAGATAACCATGTCCTACTCTTTTTATGGAAAATGTTGTCTAATTTTTTTGGTTACATTTAAATACTCTTTCTGGGAAAAACTAAGTATACATTGTGATCAACTGAGCAAATATTATTATTTTATGTTTGTGTAGTGGATTGTTGCAGACTCTTTTTTTCTTAACAACTCCCATCTTAGTCTTTAAGACAAGCCACTCTGGACAAGGCAACGACAACCCAATCTTATACAAGGAATTTTTTATGAATGCTACCAAGATGTATGTTAAAGTGGCAAATTTAAATAAGCCCCAGAAAAAGTGGATCTTATCTCCAAGTTTGGTAAAAAAATCTCTTTCAAGGTGAGTTGTGAATTTTGGTTTAATAAATTAGTTAATGAAAAATAATAATTTATTCAAATGATTTTATACAAAATATTGAAATATATAGTAATAACATATCATTAGAAATAATGGGCATCATATATTGATAATCTGAGTAAAATAGTAATATATGATACATGTAGAACCAAACCATACATAGTGTCATGTCTAGATATATGTTTTAAATTACAATCATTATTTGGAAATTAGGGGGTTGAATGTAATAAATAAATGATCAATATTGTCTTTCTTGGTGCTTGTTAAGTACTTGAAACTACCTTAATAAAACTACTTAGGGAAGATGTATGTTATTGATCATGTAGAACAAACTAGATAGGTACATGATATATATCATGGCATTTCAAACTGGGCAAACTGGGCAAATAAGATTCATGGACATGATGCATACATAAAACTTACAAAAAAAACACATAAAACAAAAAACAAGGACAAGGGGCCACATATAAGGGAGATGTTCAAATTTCATTTACACACAGAAACACACAATAAGGCTTAAACCCACAAACAAAGACATGTTTAAATGTCCACAATCTAAATAAAATAATACACACAAAGCATGAAGTAAAGAATCAAACATGATAAACATGCATGAATAAATAAAATTGATCTACATAAGCAATTATTAATATCATTATATTAATCAAATTATGTATCTATTAAGATATCAATATGAAATTAAGTGAATAAATATGGAAAGATTACACAATGTACTATATTGTATTAGGAATAAAAGAGATAGTCATAGAATGATAAAACATGAGTAAAAAATGCTCCAGTACACTTGATGTGATGCACATAAATTATAGAATTCATATGACTATTTTGTATCTAATAAAATAAAACATATGTTCATTGGGAGAAGTCCACTATAATGGTAAAAAAGTGCAATGTGTTACTATCTATAAAAGAGTAGTTTTATCTATGTAAAATTTTTGGGTCTGAGATAATATCACTACCTGAAATTGTGTTTAAAAGTGATAACCTATATGATCTAATATCACTCAATTACACTTTTGAATAATGTTTGATATAAATTTAGATATATATATAAGTACTACATATACTAATTAAAAAATCAACTGATATAAATGAATTACACATATCATGCATAGGTCATGATATTTAGAATTTTTTAAAATATTCTACATATTTATACTCTAAAGAGGGATCAAAATCCATGTATTTATCCCATGATACAATGGTGTGTGTGAAATATTGGTTAAATTTTATATGTTGGTGCAATATTGGTGTGATTAGGTGTTTAAACAATGAATTATGACATTTTTGGTGTAATGAGAACTAGTTTTGGGCTTGTTGGGTTGTAGGTACTCTGAATTAGGAAGAATAAATGCATTCTTCTCAATGTGTAGTTATATAATTCTAGAAATTTGTCATGTGGAATCCTATAGTGAGAAAATGAATATAAAATATGTTTATATAGTGATATTTTTAGGATTTATTCAAATGCGACTTGTGAATCATGTGGGATGACTTGTTAGATGAATCTAAATCTGAAAAACTAGTCATTATTTGGTGGGAGGATGAAATTGATGACTTCAAACACTACTTGCTAGTGGGATTGCCTTGAAGGATTAGCTTTGTTTGAGGAGCAAGGATGACCAAATTATAAGCATTAATTAGTTAAGGGATGAGCTTATAATATTTGAAATGAGGAATAGGAAGATACAGCATCATATTTTAAGGTAGAGGGTCATCTACATATAATGTTTAAAAAGCGGTTTAAAAATATGGAATTGAGTAAAGTTCAAGTGTGCATAAAGGATGGTCATAAATGCATTAATTTAATTAAGAAAAATAGTTGAGTAAAATCATAACTTATAATATATACATTAAATGTATATGACTTATTTAGAATTTACTATTTATAGAAGTGTACTAAAATAGGAAATAAATAAATATAAATAATTTAGGTGGAACTGGACTATGATGACTATAGGAGAGACTATGTAATCAACTGTGGGACTATGTGAGGTCATTGTTAATCAATAAAAGGCCTTCATATGATTATAGAACAAGGCTACACTATTTAAACAAAGCTAACCTATGTTGGTGTCTATAAGGTGCATTAGTTCCATCAAGGTTTTTTCCCTTTGTGTGAGTTCTGATTGGTACACTTTTGCATATAGGTCAAGACTATGTGTATGCTTGAGGTCACTTGAATCATTACAAAAATTGTTATGTGTATATTCTTCATTTTAACCCAAGATCAAAGAACAATGAGGAACAAATGTATTGAAAGGGGTTAGGGGTTGACATTGTTTTTCCCAAAATCTATCACTTGTTTTTGGGGACAACATATCAACTATTTTGGTCCTACATACCAAAATGATCTCTTCCTTTTTCAAAAAATGTTATGAGCAGCCAAGTTCTTTAATTATTCAAGCATTTTCAATTAAGGGACTCGCAGGTTCAACGAGCTCAAAGAAGTTCAACCACTTAAAATGTTCAAATAGCTTTAAAGGACTTAAATGAAAGAAGACTTTGAAGAAGAAAGATTGAACCGTTGAACCTTGAACCAAAAGAGTTCAAAGTTCAAAGGTTCAATGAGTTCAATAAAGTTAAAAGGACCAAAAGATTTAAAATTAACCATTGAACCATGAATGAAAATGGTTCAAAGGTTCAAAGGTTCAAAGGGTTCAAAGAATTTCAAAGTGCAAAAAGGAAGCTTCAAGAGAATGGAAGAAGCAGAAGAAGTTCAACAAGGAGTTGAACCAAAGCACCAAGTGAACAGATAAGTTGATTGAATCACCGACCATTGAACCACTTTGAACCATTAAACTGATGCACTCCAAGGTTCAAGGTTCAAATTAGCTCAAGAGACTAAGTAATCATGACGTCCCCATGGATGTCAAATTTAAGGTAATGAAATATCCAATGATTTTCAAATATGGCACGGACCCTATGAACAAATTCAGTGACTGGCCAAAGAAGAACTAAAGGAGTGGCATAAAGTGAGAAGATAGCCCCAAGAGCTTAGATCATGAGGAAGAGACAAAATACGACAAGGAAAGAGGGAACGATGTAAAAAGACTAGAACTCCTCTAGTAGGTTAACCAGTCCACTAGGTGGACATCAGAGAGCACGAGAACGTAATAGCATAGCCTATTTTTCTAGATCAAGTAAAGGCAAAGTGGATAGTTGTGAAAATATTAGAAAGAGGACTAGGCAGCCCATACTTTGGAGGGGACATTTGAGATGAATTGACATGCCACAGTTAAGGTCGATGCCCTGTTCTAGCATGGCCCCTTGATAGAACTAAAAATGCATTCAAGGCATTGAATGTGGTATAAGCCATTCCATGAAACAAAGTGTCCAAGTCTTTCTAGGAGTGATATAAATTATAATCTCTTATTTTATATAAAGGAGATCTCTCTGTTATAGAAGCAAAACTCTACCCAAATTGAAAGGCATTTCTTGAGACTTTGAGTTTAGGTTGTTAATCATATTTCTTTATTTGAATGAGAAAACAAGTGACCTTTTAGACTTTGTGTTAGAATAGCTTGTGTTATTTAGGAAATTGTTCTTATGTCTATTTCTTAGAAGCATTCTTGTCCATTTAATTTAACAAGCAGAACTAGTGGAAGTAATGAGGAAGGTGTCTTGAAGCTGACTGTGGAGAGACTTTGTGCTACCACAATTGTCTTTAGTGTGTTTATTTTTCTATTTTTGTGTAAAGGATCTTGGGATGACTTTGTGCGCCCATTGTTCTTCGTATATTTCACTCTTTGGTAGTTGAGGTGGAGACTTTGTGCCACACCTCATGCTGCTAGTTATTGTGCCTTGTTACATTTACTTGTCACTACTAGAAAGATTCTTGTTGTTTGCTAAATAGCACTTCTAAAATAAGAAAAGTGCCTTCTATCATTTTACCAAGATTTCTCCTTTGATTTGTGAACATCATCTTTGAAAAAAGAGAGATAGATGGTGTTATCCTACCCCTAAGTGTTATTTTTAGCTTATTTATAGTATATTAATATATATAGATATAACACCTCATATTTATAGGGTACCTCTCCTTGATGAGATGAGAGATTTGTCCCCTTTTGATGTGGTTGACCTGCACATTTGGCTGATAAATCTCCCTATTTTGTGGTGGAAACACCTATTTTTCCCATCAGTTAGCTAGTGACAAAATATTCACCCAACAGTTTTTGGCGACTTTGATAGGGATCGATGAGCATTTCCAATCCTTTTCCAGTCTATTCAAATTGAAGCATTTCATATCACTGGGGAATGATGTGAAGTAGGAAAGAACACTGCTAGCTTCACACCAATAGTTTTTGGTGACTCTGATGGGGAAGAATGAGCAGTTTCAATTATTTTCCTTATCCATTTTCTTTGTTGTTCCAAGTCCTTTTCCATTACCATTTTCCTCCACCTTCGTGCCAATAGTTTTTGGTGACTCCATTGGGGACACAATAATTTTGTGCAATTTGAAGCCGCAAGCTTTAGATTGAAGCATCACATGTGTCTTATCCATTATCATTATAGCCTTATCCATTTCCATTATATACTCTGAGCTATGAAACCAAAGATGCTAGAGATTGAGTGTTTCATTTTAAAAGTCAATTCTCTAGTAGCTCCATGCCACTAGGGAAGAACAAGCAGTTTGGAGCCTAAAGCTCCAAGCTAAAGTAGGGCTAGTTCTTTTCCATTTTTATTATATAATTTGGTAGATCCACACTATACAATAAGCCAAAAATCTCAAGGTTTTGTTGACTTTATTTTTGAGTTGGTGTAGCAGAGCAATTTTGATTTGTTTCCTCCACAACCTCATCTTCAATGAACTAGGAGTCTTCCTCCTACCAACACCAGGTCACCAATACAAGGCAGAGCTACTTTTTCCTCTACTAGAAGAGCTTTACCCATACATACCCCACTAATATTTATTATTCCCCCTTTCCATAGCCATATAATGGTAGTTCAAGGCCCTTGGGGTAACTCTTTTGGCCCACTCAATTTAACTACACCTCTACATGAGCTACCATGTAGTTCAAGGAAGAATTTCCCCAAATTATTTGGTGATGGGAGAGTTCATCCTGATGAACATATTACAGTCTTTAACATATCTTGTGGTGTTATAGGTGTGGAGTATGAAGATGTAACAATTAGGCTATTTGTAGTGACATCATAAGGTGCTATTGCAGACTAGTTCTACCATCTATAGGCTTAGTCAGTGACTAATTGGAACACTCTCAAAGCCAAAATTGAAGTTAGGTTCAAGCCTATAGAAGATGCACATGCCCTGCTAGCTCAGCTCACATAAATGAATAAGGAGCCTCATGAACCAATGAGAGATTTCATATCCAAGTTTGACAAGCTAAGGAACAAGATTCCGACAATTGCTCAACTAACAGTTGAGAATCTCAAATGCTTCTTCATAAACTCTTAGCTACCTGAAGTGATTTTTTTCTGAGATGTGTTGGTCACATAGACCCTACTTCTACTCAGGATTTGGCCACTAAGGTGGAATATGATCTTATGTTGGTAGGAAAGATAAGGAGAGATCATAATAGAGGTAAATCATCTTCATCCTCTGAATATCCATCTATAGGTACCACTAATCTAATGGTGTAGAAGCTAGAAAATAAGTTACTTGCTCTCAAAAAGCAAATGGCATAAGGGATGTCTGCTCCTCCTTCATACTGAGATACACCAAGGAGGACGTTTCCCAACCAATCATACCAGGCAATGCTGCCTAAAATCAAGGGCAACCAAATCATCTTCCTCCCCCATAGGGGAAGCTTACCATTGAAGCAGCACCAACCAACTCAGTAATTGGATATGTTGAAATAGAATTTGATTTCTCTTTCCAACTTGAGTTGAACCCAAAAGATGATGTTAATCTCTTCATAGAGGGACAAGAATAATTAGCTAGGGACTCCAACATTGGTTTCCTAAATTACCAGAAAGAAGTCAGAAGCATTTGATGGATCATACATTATATTTACCTGGTCCTAAAACTAGTCAGTCTAACAAGTTGATAAGGGAAAATCAAGGGAGCGATCTCAACCAGCAATTTCAATTGCTAAATGGGAGACTACTCTACCTTTTCAATCAAAGGACCTGGTAATTACTAAAAAAAGTAAGTACCCCAAACATTCATGTATCTTCTACTTCAAATTCATAGATCAGTCCTACACTCTTGAAAAACCAAAAGGATGAACTTCTTTCCCCTATTCCTAATTCATTTCAGACATTTGATATAATCAACCATGTCAAGAAAACTAAAATTCAAATGTCTAAATTTGAATTCCTACAATCCAACCCTGTGCAGTTGGATAAGTTGGTTCAATATGTAAAGGATAAGTTATCCCTATAGGACAAGAAATTCTAAAAGTAACTCTTGGTCCCCCCAAGAACACATTCACCTGGATAACCTTGTCATTACTCCTCTAGCTACCCCTAGGAAAATAGAACCATTTTATGTTTCCCTACTGATAAATGGACACTAGCTGAATAACTGCATAATAGACTCAGGTGCATCTGACAATTTCATACCCACCAAAGTGGTAGAATATCTTAGACTCATGCTGACCAAGACCTTTAGGAGATGTTTCTCCATGGAGAACAAATAAGTGCCACTATTTGGACAAATCAAGGATGCCCAATTTGTATTTGTGGCAATCTTGGATAAGAGAATTAAGATGATAGTCTTGGTGGCCAATGTCCCAGCCTACTATAGCATCCTTCTTGGTTGAAATTTTTGCAAGGATGTTGGTGGAGAAATAAGCATGGACCTGTCTGAAGTAAGGATCTCAGTTAAAGGCGTCATGTAGAGATTGCTCTCTAAGAAGGAGGCAAAATACATTGTCATTCAAACATCAATGCCTAAAGCTTAAATTCTATTTGAGTCTTTAGGCATGGGTAATTACTTCCTGACTACAGAGAATGTTCCTATTCTAGCTAATGAAACTTCTAAAAATTATAATCTAAAAATTGGTTCAGATGGAATAGCAAAATGATTTGTAGAATGTAGTACAAATGCAAAAGAATCTTCCCTTCCAATTAAAAGAAAATTTGAGGAAAGCATAGTTCCTGGTGACGTATGGATACTAGAATTTGATGGTAGTTATTCTTCTACCAGTTCTAGATCTAGGATTGTTCTAATATCTCCTCAAGGATATATTTTCCTTCATATAAATTGCAATTCAGCAACACCAACAATATTGTTGAATATGAATCGTTGCTACTTAGATTGAAGGTTGCTCGAGATAGGGGCATCAAACTCTTTCATGCCAAAGGAGATGTTGAGCTAGTGGTTTGTTAGGTTAAAAACCTATATCATAACCAATAATGGAAGATTGCATCATTACTGCAATCTAGTTTGGGATCAAATTGAAAGCTTTGATGCTTTCAGTATCTTTGTAGTGCCCAAAGAATTTAATGACTGAGATGATGCATTAGCTATTTTAGTGACTCTCTTGGTTCCTCACCAAGATTTTGAAGGAGACAAGTACACCATCAAACTAGTCTTTCAACCAAGTGTTCCTAATAATGCTAATCATTGGTAGGTGTTTAACAGTGACACCTAAATCATTACCTTTCTAGAATAAAAAGATAGCTTTGAACAGCTTCATTTCAAAGGTAGTGAGCCTCAAAAATGCAAATCAGTCCCTAGAAAAACTCAAACGTAGGTAAAGAATTATTGCAGCTAAAAGGGAATAAAATTCTCAAAGGATTGGTTTCTCTTGAGAAATTGTTTGATAAGCACGACAGGTTCATCAAATAGCAACAAAAATATTCAAGCTCCTCCAAAGAGTTTGATCAAATAAATTTGGGTACTAAGGAAAATCCCAAGATGGTGAACATTGGGAAGTGTTTCACTCCAAAAGAGAAGTTCAATTTTATTGCTCTACTCTGCCAGTACATAGATGTTTTGGCGTACTCCTATGATGACCTAAAGTCGCTCAAGCTTGAAGAAATTTGCCATGAAATTCCTCTCCAGAGTGATTTGGTGCCTTACAAGCAAAAATCCCAATAGTATAATCCAAAGATATTAGGTACTATTCTATCTGAAATAGAGAAAATGTTAAATGCTAGAATAATTTTCCCAATCCATCATTCCACATGGATTGCAAACATAGTCCCTGTGAGAAAAAAGAATGGTGAAATTCACCTCTATGTGGATTTTAGAAACTTGAATCAATCCTCTCTAAAGGATAACTACCCTCTACCCATCATGGATCAAGTCCTTTAGATGGTGACCAATTTAGAAATGTTGTCAATGTTAGACAGCTTCTTAGGGTACAATCAAGTAGAAGTTGGTGAAGCAGACCAGCATAAGACTACCTTCACCACACCTTGGGGAACCTTTGCATATCAAAGAATGTTATTTGGTCTAATAAATGCTAGTGCCACTTTATAGAGAGCAATGGACCTTGACTTTTAGAGATGAAATGGGTAAGTTCATTATGGTATACCTTGATGACTTGACTGTCTTTTCCAAGCATTGCCCTGATCATGTGTGCCATATGCAATAAGTGCTAGAACAATGTCGATAGAATGGAATTTCTCTAAATCCCGAGAAGTCTATTTTTAGAGTAACAAAAGGGAAAATTCTCAAACACATTGTATCCTGAGAAGGCATAAAAATTGATTCTAAAAGAGTAAAATCTATCCAAGAGCTTACTCTACCCACAAGTAAGACTGCAGTTCACTCTTTCTTCAGAAAGGTGAATTTTTTACGAAGGTTCATTCTTGAGTATGCCAAGAAGACTCACCACATTATTGGACATGATGAAGGGAAAGGCCACTTTTAGCTAGACTACCAGAAGGCAAATCAGCATTTCAAGACATCAAGATAGCTATTGCCCATGCCCCAACTTTGGTTTGTCTAGATTATACAAAAGGCTTCATAATATATAGCTATGCTTCTGAACACACACTTTCAACAATTCTGATTTAGTAGAATAAAGGTGTGGAATCCCTCATATCCTTCATGAGTTGTCCCCTTAAATCTCATGAGCTAAAATACTCAAACATGGAGAAGCATGTTTATGTAGTGGTAAAGGTAGTAAAGCATTTCTGACTTTTACATTCTGAATTCACATGTTGTTGCCCTAGTTTTTGATGCAACAGTCAAGTCCATATTAACTCAGCAGGAGTTCAAAATAAAAAGGGTCAATTGGATTTCTAAAATCTAGGAGTTTGATCTAGTTATTAAACCAATGAATTTGGTGCAAGGAAGGGGTCTCTACCAATTAATTGCTAACAGTAGACCAGAAGAAATAGGGCATGAAGAAATAGAAGTGGGAGGCACACCAATAGTTCTCTTTGTCACCACTACAGATGAGTGGTATTCAAATATCACTAAATTCCTTACCTACAATGAGTGTCCTATTCACCTATCTCATTAATAAAGGAGGACTATTAAATTTAAAGCTACCAACTTTGTCTTGTGGCACAACAGAATGTATAAGAGGAACCTCGATGGGGTATTCCTTCACTACATGGTTAAAGTGCAATAGAATAAACTTATAGAATCCTTTCATAATATGGCCTATGGAGGACATTTTTCTACACCTGTAACTACCCATAAGATTCTATGAGCTAGGTATTATTAGCCCACCCTATTTCAAGATGCATACAAATAGGTGTGTAAATGTGAACTATGTCAATAGTTCATTGGAAGACCCAAATTGGCCATGTTGCCTCTCAAGCCAATAGTAATTGAAGAGTCATTTTAGCAATGGGGAATTGATTTCATTGGTGTTGTAAACCCATCTTGAAGCATTGGACATGATTATGTGCTCACAGCCATAGCTTACTTCACCAAATGGGTGGAAGCTATTCCAGCCAAGCATGCTACTTCAGAAGTAGTATGTAATTTCCTCAAAGAAAATATCATTTCTAGGTTTGGGGTCCCAGCCAAGATTATGACTGATAATGTAGCCTATTTCTCTTCTCATGAGATTACCTAGTTCTCTTTTTATTATGAGATCACCCTCTCCCACTCTTTTGACTATTTTTCCCAAGGAAATGGTCAAGCAGAATCAAGCAACAAGAACCTGGTGACCATTATCAAGAAGTTGGTTGATGAAAATCAAAGAACCTAGCATAAAGCATTATTTGATGCTTTATGGGTAGATAGAATTATTCCCAAGAGGGTGATAAATATGTCACCTTTCCAAATTCTATATGGTTTGAACATAGAGATACCAATCACGCTAGAATTACCAACACTAAAATTGGCAAAGGTAGTCAAAGATCAGACATATGAAAGCTCCATCAACAAGAGGATTATGTGCTTGACTAAACTTAATGAGAAACAAATCATGGTGGTGGACTAAATTGTTACGCATCAAAGTCTTGTGAAGAAGCTCTTCGACCAAAAAGCAAAATCCAATGATTTTCAAATTGGAGATCAAGTTCTATTATGGGACAAGAGAAGAGAACCAAAGGGAATGCATGGGAAATCTGATTCCTTATCGAGAGGCCCATTTTATAATCATTAGCTCAATGGTGGAAATAATTTCCTATTGAAGCATCAAGATGGCCTACCCTTTTCACTACCTCATAATGGATAGCATCTGGAGCACTTCAATCCTTGAAGTATCAGATGACATCAGTTGTACATATGTATATTTGTATAGTCTTTAGTTCTATTTGGTGATTTTCATTTTCATTTCTTTTTTTGCACCTTTTTTTGGGTAACATGACTCTGTAGCCCAATGGCATACATGAAGGCACTGAGATTCTATATTCTACTCCCTTTAATTATTTTTACAATTGAAGGAAGTTCCCTAATTGGAGCCATCTATTGTTCCCAAAATCCATCACTTGTTTTTGGGGACAACATATCAACTATTTTGGTCTTGTAGGCCAAAATTATCTCTTCCTTTTTCAAAAAATGTTCCAAGCAGCAAGTTCTTTAATTATTCAAGCATTTTTAGTTAAGGGACTCGCAGGTTCAACAAGTTCAAAGAAGTTCACCACTTTGAAATGTTCAAATGGATTTAAAGGTCTTAAACAAAAGAGGACTTCGAAGAAGAAAGATTGAACCATTGAACCTTGAACTAAAAGAGTTCAAAGTTCAAAGGTTCAACGAGTTCAATAAAGTTCAAAGGACCAAAAGATTCAAAATGAACCATTGAACCTTGAATGAAAATGGTTCAAAGGTTCAAGGGTTTAAAGGGTTCAAAGAATTTCAAAGTGTAGAAAGGAAGCTTCAAGTGAATGGAAGAAGCAGAAGAAGTTCAACAAGGAGTTGAACCAAAGAGCTAAGTAAATAGACAAGCTGATTGAACCGCTAACCATTGAACCACTTTAAACCATTAAACTGATGTACTCCAAAGTTCAAGGTTCAAAGTAGTTCAAGTGACTAAGTAATCATGATGTCCCCATGGATGTCAAATTGAAGGTAATGAAATATCTAATGATTTTCAAATATGGCATGGACCCTGTGAACAAATTTAGCGACCCACCAAAGAAGAAGCTGAAGGAGCGGTAGAAAGTGAAAAGATAGCCCTAAGAGCTCAGATCATGAGGAAGAGAGAAAATACGACAAGGAGAGAGGGAATGATGTAGATAGACCAAAAATATTTGCACAAGATTTATTTCTAGTAGGTGAAATAGTCCACCAGGTGGACATCAGAGAGTGCAAGCACTCAATAGCGTGGCCTATTTTCTAGATTGAGTAAAGGCAAAGTGGATAGTTATGCAAATATCAGGAAGAGGACCAAGTGGCCCATACTTTGGATGGGACATTTGAGATGAATTGACATGCCATAGTTAAGGCTGATGCCCTATTCTAACATGGCCCCTTAATAGAACTAAAAATACATTCAAGGCATTAAATGTAGCATAGGCCATTCCATGAAACAAAGCACCCAAGTCTTTTTTGGAGTGTTGTATATTGTAATCTCTTATTTTATGCAAAGGAGATCTCTCTATTATAGAAGCAAAAATCTACCCAAATTGAAATGTATTTCTTGAGACTTTGAGCTCAGATTATTAATCATATTTCTTTATTTGAATGAGAAAACAAGTGACCTTTCAGAATTTGTGTTAGAATAGCTTGTGTTATTTAGGATATTGTTCTTATGTCTATTTCCTAGAATCATTCTTGTCCATTTAATTTAACAAGCAAAACTAGTGGAAGTAATTAGGAAGGTGTCCTGAAGCTGACTGTGGAGAGACTTTGTGCTGCCACAATTATCTTTAGTATAATTGTTTTTCTATTTCTGTGTAAAGGATCTTGGGATGACTTTGTACCCCCATTTTTCTTCATATATTTCACTCTTTGGTAGTTGAGGTGGAGACTTTGTGCCACACCTCATTCTACTAATTATTGTACCCTATTTCATTTACTTGTCACTACCAAAAAGGTTCCTTTTGTTTGTTGAATAGCACTTCTGAAAGAAGAGAAGTGCCTTCTATCATTTCACTAGGATTTCTCCTTTGATTTATGAACATCATCTCTAAAAAAAGAGAGATAGATGGTGTTATCCTACCCCTGATTGTTATTTTTAGCTTATTTATAGTATATTAATATATATAGCACCTCATATTTATAGGGAACCTCCCCTTGATGAGGGGAGAGATTTTTCCCCTTTTAATGTGGTTCGACCTATACATTTGGCAAATAAATCCCCCTATGCTATGGTGGAAACACCTATTTTTCCCATTAGTTAGCTGGGGACAAAATATTCACCCCACAGACATTGTGCTTGACCTCATCACCCCATGTGTTGAACATTTCCTACATACCAATACTCTAAATAAAGATCAAATTTTATGTATTTATCCCATACTATGGTGGTGTGTATGAAATACTAGTGACATGTTATATGTTAATGCAATCCTAGTGTGATTAGGTGCTTGAATAATGACTTGTGACCTTATTGGTGTACTCATACTTAGATCTGGGCTTTTAGGGCTATAGGTACTTATAATTAGGAATAATAGGTTATTTCCTCTTAATGTTTAGTTAGATAATTCTAGCATTTTGTAATGTGGAAGCCTCTAGTGAAAAAATGAATAGAAAATGTGTTTATATAGTGATATTTTTGAGTTTATTTGAATGGGACTTATAAAACTTGTGAGATGACCTATTATATGAATTTTAATTTGAGAAATTAGCCATTATTTTTTGGGAATATGAAATTGGTAGGTTCAGACACTACCATCTAGAAGGATTGTCTTGAAGAGTGACCTTGTATGAATAACAAGGATAGACAAACTAGAAAAATGAATTATCCAAGGGATAAACTTAGCCTACTTAGAATGAGGAATAATAATAAATAGTATTAGTGTTTATTTTGTAGACATATAATTATAATCACTATTGTGCTAAAATTTCAAATCAAAATGATATTCTATAACAATGCATAATCTAGACCAAAATTATTTAAATTAATTTAAATCATTCACACACATCATGTATACGTGATAATTCTTGTCTATTGGTCCTATATTAGGTCAAGGTATTTTAAAGAATCATTATATTTTATTAATTCACTTTGAGTCAAATTTTAACCACACAAAATGACATCCTAGACCACTGAAATCTTATACTTCAGCTACACATGTCACATGTATGTGTTAATTTACCTCTATAAGTTAGGGTATTATCCTATATGCAACTGCCATATTCTTCTAATTATAATCCACTCAAATTATGACTTAGTAAATTGACATTTCTGACCAAGTTGATTAAACGTGCAACAAATTTCTAAAGAATTATATAAAACTAATTAAATTCATTTAAGCAAATCAAAACCAAATTAGGAACTTAAGTGGAATATACATGAAATTTGTTGAATATATTTTTAATAGAAATTCATTATTCAAATTTTCATCACTTCATAACATCATCGTAGGGGTGTCATCCACAAGACATTAATGGAGGGAAATATCTAGATTAAGGCTTCTCATACCTTATAAATTCTCCATTCTTCTAAATATTGAAGATAATATTTATTAATTGAACCTCCAATATTGAATCATTCCATGGACATGCATCTTTATCTCAAGATGGATGATCATGGTTGATCTTGAACATTTCAAAAAATCTATAAATAAGAACCAAGATCATAAATTTCAAGCTATTTTTGTGTAAACTTATTATGCATAGCAATTGACATATTCTTCTAATTATAATCCACTCAAATTATGACTCAATAAATTGACATTTCTGACCAAGTTGATTAAACGTGCAACAAATTTCTAAAGAATTATATAAAACTAATTAAAGTCATTTAAGCAAATCAAAACCAAATTAGGAACTTAAGTGGAAAATACATGAAATTTGTTTAATATCTTTTTAATAGAAATTCATTATTCAAATTTTCATCACTTCATAACATCATCATAGGGGTGTCATCCACAAGACATTGATGGAGGGAAATATCTAGATTAAGGCTTCCCATACCTTATAAATTCTCCATTCTTCTAAATATTGATGATAATATTTATTAATTGAACCTCCAATATTGAATCATTCCATGGACATGCATATTTATCTCAAGATGGATGATCATGGTTGATCTTGAACATTTCAAAAAATCTATAAATAAGAACCAAGATCATAAATTTCAAGCTATTTTTGTGTAAACTTATTATGCATAGCAATTGACATATTCTTCTAATTATAATCCACTCAAATTATGACTTAGTAAATTGACATTTCTGACCAAGTTGATTAAACGTGCAACAAATTTCTAAATAAATATATAAAACTAATTAAAGTCATTTAAGCAAATCAAAACCAAATCAGGAACTTAAGTGGAAAATACATGAAATTTGTTTAATATCTTTTTAATAGAAATTCATTATTCAAATTTTCATCACTTCATAACATCATCATAGGGGTGTCATCCACAAGACATTAATGGAGGGAAATATCTAGATTAAGGCTTTCCATACCTTATAAATTCTCCATTCTTCTAAATATTGATGATAATATTTATTAATTGAACCTCCAATATTGAATCATTCCATGGACATGCATCTTTATCTCAAGATGGATGATCATGGTTGATCTTGAACATTTCAAAAAATCTATAAATAAGAACCAAGATCATAAATTTCAAGCTATTTTTGTGTAAACTTATTATGCATAGCAATTGACATATTCTTCTAATTATAATCCACTCAAATTATGACTCAGTAAATTGACATTTCTGACCAAGTTGATTAAACGTGCAACAAATTTCTAAAGAATTATATAAAACTAATTAAAGTCATTTAAGCAAATCAAAACCAAATTAGGAACTTAAGTGGAAAATACATGAAATTTGTTTAATATCTTTTTAATAGAAATTCATTATTCAAACTTTCATCACTTCATAACATCATCATAGGGGTGTCATCTACAAGACATTGATGGAGGGAAATATCTAGATTAAGGCTTCCCATACCTTATAAATTCTCCATTATTCTAAATATTGATGATAATATTTATTAATTGAACCTCAAATATTGAATCATTCCATGGACATGCATCTTTATCTCAAGATGGATGATCATGGTTGATCTTGAACATTTCAAAAAATCTATAAATAAGAACCAAGATCATAAATTTCAAGATATTTTTGTGTAAAATTATTATGCATAAATATCTTCAAACAAGCTTCAATTTAGTAATGTTATTATGAAAGAATATTTATAGAGAAGCTTCAATCATCACCCAAATTGACAAATCTAGGAACTAAGTTCCATTGGTGAGCTAAGAGATGACACTGTCACATATTATACCATGTTGATGAAGATTTGGAACACCAAATCTAGGCATAAGCATGCTTATTGACCATTTTTTAAGAATATTCACCAATTGAAATGTATTTCTTATCTTACTTTCTTAATTTTTTGAGTTCATTAACACTTCTCATTGAGGGAGTAGGCTTAGCATGTTAGTTCTTTATGCTTATTTTGGGTTTTCTATACTAATGCATGGAATAACTCACTTAGTAATCCTATTCTATGGTAATTAACCAATATTTTTACACAAAATATACACTTTGAAGTAGCTCATAATATCATACTTACTTGTACAAACACATTCAAGGAAATTATTAAAAAATATATGCATATTGAGAAGGCACTTATAACTAGAGGCCTAAACCTACTCAGAGGGTCAAACATCTACTCAAACTCAACCACCTATTTAGTCTACTACTATATAAAAACCTAAATTTTTTAATAAGAACAAGAACATGGTAGGAAATGAAGTGAAAAAGTCAAGGCATGTACAAATAGTGCAAGATCTATCAGTTCCAAATGTATAGCTCAATCCACTAACCAATTTACAAAGAACACCTCCATATAGAGGATTTAAAAAGTATATACCATTTAAAAACCTAGGAGAAACTATTGAGGTAGTATTGTAGAATCTAGTGTAAGCTAATTTGATTATATGCCCTATACCAAAGTCATTTCCAAAAGAATAACCTAAACCCAACTGGTATTAGGAAGATGAGTTTTGTAATTTCCATCATGTTATTTACCATGTCATTTATTGATGCATATAATTGAGACATATTATTGATGACCTAATTAAGAGTGGCAAAATTGAAGTGAAATAAATAACATAGAACACTAATTAAGATATGGGCATCTACAAAGAACCATTTTCCAAACATAATCAACAATATCAAAGGAATGATCAAAATCAAGGTTAGGGCTAATGTTAGAAAGGACAAGGCTAAAAGACTAATTATCATAATCAAGATCATAATACCCATGATAATCACTTCAGTTATAACAACATGTCATATGATTATAATAACACCGTGGGACATGTTTCTAGAAATCACATTACAACCATTAAAATCAAAACCTATAAATCATCCAATGTTTCTCAAAGTGTTATTCCTCCTATTTTAGGTTTGACACCCTATTATTCAATTAATATCACACTAAGTTTAAGAAATTCCGTTATGCTTCAATTTTTTCAAGTTACTATTTCTGGACCACCACCCCTTTCTTCTAATTTTAACAATTTTTTGTCAACCCAAAATTGTGTAATCATAAATAGACACTCATGAGTCACCTTCCAAGTCCCTTTACCTTCATTCAACACTAAACCAATTTTGAACAATGTGGCCCTTGGTCCTAAACCAAACACTATACCATCCAAGTCTAAACCCTCTCATCCTTCTATTGAAAATCCATATAGTATTCAAGACCAAGTAAAAATTGTGTAAAACTTTATATGGTAGATGTCTTACGTAAGTCATAAGTTCATAAGACCATAATAAATGAATTCCTTTAATAGTACACTATTCTTGAAGACATCAACCCTAACCAATTCCAAACACTTGTAGGGTATCTATCTCCAAGATAACTTATATTTGATTAGTGAGACATGTTTTCCCTTTTTCTTAGCCATAATAACCCCTTATATATGAGGTTTTTATCACTCACCATAATATCATGTGGATTTTTATAGACAAAAGTTTAGGGCTAAACATTATGTTGTTAAATTTGATACAATGATTGGGATATACCGCCAAGGTCATGCAGCCCAAAACAATCATGATCAAAGTGTATGATAACATTGAAAGAGAGTCTTTAAGGACTATTTTCTTACCAATTATTATTGGTATTGTAACCATGATACCATATACCATGTTGTGTACAGTGAGATGCCTTATGTAATTCTTGGTTATCCTTGGATCCACAAAGTACATGCATTCCCTTCCAATTTGCATTAGTGCCTCAAGTTCCCCCATTCAAGAATTGAGGTCACCATTTATGTTTACCTTATACTATACTAGTATTGTAAACATCTAGAGGCTAAATACCATAATTATAACTATTACCCAGGTTTTGAATTTGAAGCCAAAAATAACAAAGAAATAGTATCTAAGCCACCCAAATCTAATTATATCAAATTTAGTTATATTGATTCCACTTCAGTCGATCCATTTCTCATAGCCTTTGTGAACCAACTCACTATTGAGGATATAAGCATTTACACATACCATTTGAAGGATGCATTTCATATTGGAAATTTTCCCAAATCCCCTAATTCTTATGGCAGACTAAAACCTTCTAAGATCCCTTGTAGACCTAGCATGATTTGGTAGAATAAGAACACATAGAAATCACCAATGGTATTTTTACCAAAAAAAAGTCTTTGATGCACTCATTAGTTATGGAAAAGTGAATATAAATACAAGCACTTGAGTGTAAACCTATTTCAATCACTCTTGGATGAGGAATTTTGCTCATCTCCATAGGAAGTATAGTGTCCACCAAGTCCAAGCTCTACAACTAGTACCAGTATCACATCTGAATTACATAAATCCTTTGATCATCTTGCTCTAGAATTTATATAAAAGTTTGTAAATTCTCCACTATATACTGATAGACTTAGATTCTTCTCATTATGATGAGATTTGGGATTCACAACCAGAAGTTGAAGCAAAAGAAGATCAGGTTCAAACATTGCCCACTATTTTAGAGGATGGTTCTACACTCCTTGTATAAAATACCACTAAAGTGAACCTAATAACTTTTGAATATCCCAAAAAAAAAACTATCTCATAGCATCTCACTGATTAAGAACATGATTATATTCTCACTATTCTTAGGAAATTTATTGATATCTTCACATGGGCTTACTTAGACATACTAGGTTTTGAGCCTAACTTGGGCATGCATTTCCTTCTTGTATAATTAGATTCCAAGATGGTCAATAAAAATAATAAAAACGTACCCATGCATTATTATTTTATTAAATAAGGAGTTATAAAAAACTATTGGGAGTTGTCTTCATCAAACCACTAGACTATTCCAAATGGATATCAAATATAGTTCTAGTTCTAGTGAGAAAAAATCCACAGGGCATACACATTTATAGTGATTTTCAATATATAAACAAAGTGTGTTCTAAATATTATTTCCCTCTACTCAACATTGACATTATTGTTGACTCAATTGTTGGGTACAAGATGTTTTCCCTCATAGAGTATTCTCAAGGTACAACCAAATAAAGATAGCCCTAGAGGATCATCACAAACTGCATTCACCACACCATGGGGAACATTATATTACCAAGTCATGAATTTTAGCTTGAATAAATTTTTTGTCACCTATCAATGTGATATGACTATCATATTCCATGACATGATTCATGATATTGTTGAGGACTATGTTAATGATATTTTATAAAAATCAAGAACACATGCCAGACATCCTCACATTCTATGGATAATCTTTGAGAGACTTCATGAATACAAGGTTCATATTAATCCAAATAAGTTCATATTTGTCATTACTTTGGTAAAATTTCTAAGATTCATTGTATCATAGAGATGGATTAAAGTGGATCTTACTAAGGTCAAGGCTATTATAGAAATGCCTCCACCTTATAATCACAAGTTTATATCACAGTTGGTAGACAAGTATCATCCTTTCATCCACCTATTGAAGAATAGGGTCTCTTTTTAGTGGGATATCATATGTCAAAAATAATTTTTGAAGCTCAAATCATACTTTGAAAACCTACCAATTTTAAGACCACCAACACCTAGATAGTGATTACTTATATACATATCAGCCATATAACATACACTAGGCAGACTCTTTACCTAGCATGATGAACAAGGAAAGACACATGTGGTCTATTATATGATTATCACTCTCATATTATATGAGCATAATTATACACCTATTGATAAGGCTTGTTTTGAAATGGTATTTACTTCCCAAAATTTGTGACACTACATGGTCAACAATAAACTATTGTTATTGCTAAAGTGAACCCTGTCAAATATTTATTATCCAAAGTAACTCTTATAGGCCACATAGCTAAATGGGTTATTATCTTGAGTGAATTTGATGTTGAGTGCCATAACTAAAAATCTTTTAAGGGGTAGGTCATTACTGATTAACTTATTGAAGCTCTTATTACAGATACTCAACCACTGATGTTTGATTTCCCAAATGATTCTATCATGATGACAGAAGAGGTGGCTCATGAACCTAAACAATAGAAGTTATAATTTGATGTCTCCTTTAACTCCCATAGATATGGGGCTAGTATTTTACTGGTAACACATCAAGGGGGCCTCATTCATAAGAACTTTCACTTCATCTTTAACTACACCAATAATATGGCTGAGTATGAAGCTCTTATTTCAAGACTCCATCTTACAATACAATTGGATATACAATAGTTAATGGTTTATAGAGATTCTAAATTGATCATTAATCAAACCACAAACCAATATCAAACTCAAGATGATAATTTTATACCTTAAAATAACATTATAGATAATCTCAAGTCCCATTTAAAATCCCTATAGTTTGAATAGGTGTCATAGGCTAATAACAAGTTAGTCGATGTTATGGAAAAAATAGGGTCTATGGTACAAGTTTCCAGTGATGTCAAAGAGTATCAATTTCTTAATGAAAATATTTTATAGCTAGCTCATGAATTTCTAGATTTAGATAGGGTTTGTATAATTTATAGTCCTAATCTCCCACCTGAACTCCCTTGGTACTAGGACATTAATAATTATTTTCATGACAATTTTTTTCCTCCCAACCTTTCACATAATCACCAAAAAATATTCCTTCATTACCAAACCCATTATACCCTCCTTGGAAACATGTTTTATTATAATGGCTATGATGAAATGCTTCTTCATTATTTATCTTTATCATAATCAATGTTAGCACTTAAGGAGGTCTATGAAGAAATTTTGTGGGGCCCACACTATTGGTGTCCTCTTATCTAAGAAACTCCTCAAAATAGGGTATTATTAGCCCAAGATATAAACATATTCTTTCAATTATGTCAAAAAGTGTGTTTCCCTCTAACAACATAGTAATTTGATACACGCACCTTCCTTACCACTACAACTAATCACTACACCATGGTCATTTTATACATGGGGTCTTGATCTTGGTGTGAAAATAAACCCCACATTTTTATGGAAACAAACACATTCTTACTACCATTGATTATTTTACTAAGTGGATTGAGTCCATTCCTCTCACTTATGTCATTGGGAAGTAGATTACCAAGTTTATCCATTACCATGTCATTTGTTGATATGGTATCCCAGCCTATATTATGTTTGATAACGGTATCTCATTTATGAATAAATATGTAATAACACTTTGTACCATGTTCAAAATTAAACACAAAAAATCCACACCATATAACTTGCAAGGCAATAATCAAGTTGAGGTGTCTAACAAAATCATTATCATAGTCCTTAAGAATATTGTCAATGATATTGGCCATAATTGACACTTACAAATTTTTCCTACCCTCTGGGCCTATCACACTAGTTATCATACCCCTATAGGATCTATTCCATATTCCTTGATTTTTGGCACATAAGCTAGTATCTCAGTTGATATCAATCTATCTTCATTAAGGATATCTTTGGAAAACATTATTGATGATGAGGACTATCAATTTTCCAAGTTATAAGAGATAGAACTCATTGATGGAAAGAATTTGGCTACCCTAGACAACTTGAGAGAATATCAAAATAGATTATGTCATAGCTATAACAAACACATTCTCCCTCGAGAGTTTGAGTTTGGTGACTTGGTCTTGAAGGAGAAATAAAATAACACTAATGTTTAATGTAAATAGAAAGGTAAGTTTCAATCCAACTGGTTGGGCCCATACATGGTTATAGTAAATTATGGATTAGGGCCATATAGATTGGATACACTAGTAGGCGAAGAGCTCCCAAAACCCATGAACATTTTACATCTCAAGTGTTTTTGCACTTGATAACCTTTTTAAACCATTGTCTACAAGATCGCTTACTTAGGTTCAACTTGTTTTTGTCACTTATTATTCCATTATAATTATAACTTGTACCATTACACCCTATACCATTTATTATGGATCATTATAACCCTAGACTATTGTAACACTAGACCATTGTAACCCTAGACTAATATAACCCTAGACCATTGTAACCCTAGACTATTATAACTTTGGACCATTGTAACCGTAGACTATTTTAATCTTTGACCCTTGTAACCTTGGACCATTATAACTCTAGACCATTGTAACCCTAGACCTTTATAACCCTAGGCCATTATAACTTGGACCATTCTACCCAATACCATTTATGATCATGATTATGATTCATAGGCATTTTATACACATTTAGAGAACATTTTATGAGGTAGTTCAGCTTGATCACTATCTACAATTTTTTTTCAAATAAGTATACCAAGATATATCAACAAATGATTTTTACCTACTAAAGGGTTCTTTATCACTTATTTAACATGGCATATTGTTCTATTCTTATTTTGTTGTTGCTTGGTATTTATTGTTATCTTCATATGAATTATTATTGCAACTAATTTAGTTGTTATTTGGACCCTTTCCTATGGAAGTGTATCTCCTTAGTTAAGTAGTTCCCTATACCTTTGTTCATATTATGTTTCCATTTTTTGAACCAAAGAAATTCAAAAATAGTAGAAAGTGATATGATAAAATACCAAAAAAATTGCATTTTATTTATTCTAATCCTAAGTTCTCTCATCATTTTGAAGGTAAATTGATCCATATTCTTGTCATTTTGTTAGTCACTATTGTGTGAATTGTTCATTTCAACAAGATCTATCATTCTACCCTTGGAATTTTCTTATGCTCTCACCATTTTTCAAGATCTTTATCTTTTTCAACCTTAGATGTAGGATACAATCTGAATTACTAATTCAATTTAGATGTGTCTATTAATCTCTTACCTTATAATGTGGTTTTAACCTAAACCATACTCTCTTTTCTCATGCACTCACCATTTTTTTAGTCCATTTCTAGACCCCTCTACACATTGATCATGTTTCCTTATCATAAATATTCTTCTATCCCATATCCTAAGAGAATACATTGCACCTGAAGTTCATGTTTGACCTTGTATCTATGAAACTATGTAGGCAACATCTACTTGCCTAATGCATCTAGAGTCAGCTCAGTGACCCCTTCATTTTCTTCCCATACCTCTATTTTTTTTGTTTGTTTCATTATCTCATATATCCTGGGGGAAATTTTTATTTCTCTTGTTTGTGTGTCATTGTTTCCCTATAGCCTAGGGGCAAATTTGTACCCATTATTCATATGTTGTTGTATTGGTGTCGTTATCACTTAACTTAGTGATCACCCTATGAAAGAGCATAATGCCTCTATTGCATGTGCATGAATAATCTATTTTCTATCTACACTAACATTGTAATTAACCATTTTTTGTGTTTGTTTTTGTGTTCTTAAATAATTTGATTATTGCATGTTTTTTTACTTTGGTTTGCTTAGTTATTTTTTATTATTTGTTTTCACTTTGTTTGTTTGTATTTATTTCTTAGTGTTTTGCTGTGATTTTTTTTATTAGTGTTTTTTTTTTCATTCATTTATTTTTATTGGTGTTTATTTTTGTTTATTTGTTTATATTTATTTATTTGATGTTTTGTTTTGTATTTCTTCTTATTCTTATTTTGTGTTTTTGTGTGTTTTATTTATTTATTTACTTCCTTCTTTATTTAAGTTTTTTGTTTATTTTTACTGTTGTGTTTGAATACACTTCATAAACATTTTGAGTCTAGCCTTACCTTGGGCTTGACTTATTTGCATGTGTATTTGACTTGTTTTAGACTTGTTTATTTTTAAGTACACCTTGTTAATGTGTGGGTCTTGATTCTTCATATCTTGATTCCATGTTACTTAACAATTTTTCCTTACTTAATTTTATTATTTATTTGTTTTAAATACATTCTTATCCTTACTTAAGTCTTGGTTATTCATATATTGATTTTGAGATGGTTACATTTTTTTATTTTTCCTTCTTTTTTTCTGTTTTACTTTGTTTTTTATTCAAACGTAAATAGTTGTAACTTTAGTTTTGGTAGTTTTTATCATTATCCTTAGTTATAAATATTCACATTTGAACCATTTAATTTGAAAATGAAATACAATGTTATTATAAGTTAATCATACTTATGATGCATAATTTCATTTAGATACATTAAACACTTGGTGCTCTAAAGTCAAACAATTAATGTGGCACTTAAGAACATCTTTGAATACTTTATCCTACATATTGATACTTAAATAGGATATCCTAAGCCAAACATTGGAAACAAATAAGACTTTCTATGTAGTATGTGCATCTCCTTGCATACACATTGCATCATTATGACTCTTTTTATGATTAGTTTGAGATGTGCATCTCCTAAACTATCCTCTAGCATCTACTCATAAATCAAACAAAGATAAAAATAAATCAAAATCTATATGCTAACTAAATAAGTGCATCTTCTAACACTAACATATAACATCATATCATAATATCAGAAACATAAATGTAAACATCAAGTGACATAAAAGTATATTTAGATTCCATGTACAAGTAACAATGAACCAAAAAATTAATGTCATATATATATATATATATATATATATATATATATATATATATATATATATATATATATACATATATATATACATATATATATATATACATATATATATATACATATATATATATACATATATATATACATATATATATATATATACATACATATATATATATATACATACATATATATACATACATATATATACATACATATATATATATACATACATATATATATACATATATATACATACATACATACATACATACATACATATATATATATATATATATCAAAATAATGTTTTATATATTATGAAAATATCTATACATCTCATAATACAAAATGAAGCTAAAAAATTATCTCTAATTATGGACATCTGGGGGACTTTGTTGGAAGATCTAACCCATGCCTAATGGGGGAGATGGTAGTGGATGTGATAATGGAGGCCCCATGACTACTCGCTATGATAATGGTTGTGCCACTAATCACTCTTACTCCATAGCATGTATAAACATAGAGGTTTGGTTAATCCTATAAGATCTCATATAATCTCTATAGAATGGCTCTATCCTCTTTATGGGAACTACCACCTCATATAACCTATGCTAGCAAGCTATATCATCCTTTGCATGTAGGGTGTCATCCTTCATGTATAAGGCATCATCCTTAGCCATAATCACATTAGCCAAGGCTCTAGATGAACCTACACCACTATTTATCTTGGCTCATCAAGCCTTATATCACTCCTTTATGAGCCTCTCCACCTATGATACTAGTCTCTCCCTATGCAATCGACCCCTATCTCACTTATCAACCACTCTCATAAGCTCCACATTATGAGTAGCTAGTTGTACTTATACCCTTGCTAACTAGGTAACATGTCTCCTTAGATTCATAATATTTGCATCCCTAGGTATAGTAAGCCCTTATAGCCTAGTGGTCTCCCCCTATGTATTATCCAACTTTGTACATAACATAGCTATATCACTTTATAGGCCTACAATCTCTAATAATCTCATAGTGATTTCACTATGTATCCTATCAATCAATGTTTGATCCTCTATAGACCTACCTATGATAGAAGACTATGTCTCCCCTATACTTATGCCTATCCCTATCTTAAAAGACCTAGCCTCTCCTATACCTACCCTATGGCCCTCATTGCCACCTGGTACATACCTCATCTCTATATCATCTATAACATCATATTGTACCTAAGCATGAACTACATATCAAAGAAGGGCATGTGGTATAATCAACTAAAATGGAACTTAAACCTATCCCTATGTTGGTGCCTAACCCTAGTCTCTCCTTAGTCTCACCCATCTATAATGTAAGACTAGATAATGAGGCTATATCCTCATCAATCGAATTTGTCTAACCCCATCCCACTATGCAGCATAAGTATCTGTAACATTAGTATGTTTTCATTAAATTGTAGGGCAACCTCACCATTTATACTCATGGATTTTTGAATTAACCATTGTGCATGGTGTTATTGTTGATTTTTAGGGCATTCCTATTTTTTTATGAGGCAGCTTTACTATTTTTAGATAAATCATTATTTGACCATAATTTTCATTAAAATCAACAATATCATTATTTAAGTGGTAAAATCATCATTTTAACTCATGACCCAACCAAAGCATTTGTGATATCACCTTTTTTTATGGATAATTCACCATTATCTAGGGTGACCTTTCCATTTGAAAATTTATATGAATGGTGAGATCATTAAACTACCTACTTAAACCTAACATTAAATGCCATAAATGTAGAACTAAATACCAAAAAAGGTTACTTATTGATGGTCTGCTCATCGATGGTCTCTGATACTCTCACATGTGCTCACTAAGGTGTTAATGGTTGAAGATATTGGCCATCTTTATTAGCTCTCTCACACATAAATCTCAAATCTCTAGATTGTTATAGCTATGGGTGTAAATGAATAATGTTTACCCCCAAAGGGTAAAATTACAATAAAATTTCACTCTGTGGGATTATAGTTACCAATTTATCTTCATTAGGCTATTATTTTATCCTTATTTATCTATTTTTCCCCTTGTTTTCTTCTAATTGCTCCATTTTTAGCTTCATTTTTTTAACTTACAAGATTAATCTTCTTCTGATCGAGAGCCAACCTATCAAAATTAATTTTTTTTTCTTCCCTTTGAGGGGCATCATGGGTCACCCAAACATTATTTAGGGAATTTTAATAACCCTATTTTTCTATGACTTATAAAAAATTTAGAAAAAAGTGGGAGTAAATTTATTTCTTCTAATTATAGCGACCCATTTTATTTTTTTAAAAAAATTTGCTTGGACTAAATGTCTCACCATGCCTTCTCAAATAGGGTAATAATGTATACATATAATTTTATTCACTATTGTGCTAAAATTTTAAATCAAAACAATATTCTACAATAACACACAATTTGGACTAAACTCACTTTAAATCAACTTCACACATCACATGTAGGTGACCCTTGTCTATTAGTCCCTAATTGGGGCAAGGCATTTTATAAAATCATTATCTCTTCTTAATTAATTTTGATTCAAATTAAGACCACATATAATAATGTCTTAGACTAGTAAAATCTTCTAATTTAACCACACATGTCATGTGCATGTGTCAATTCATGTTTATAATACCCTAACTGTGGTATTACCCTATACACAACTGACATATTTTTCTAATTATGCTCCAATAAAATTATAACTTATTAAAATGACATTTTTAACCAAGTTGATTAAATGTGAAATAAACTTCCAAAGAATTGTAGAAAACTAATTAAAGCCATTTAATCAAATCAAACCCAAATTAGGATCTTAAGTGGAGAATACATGAAAATTGTGGAATCATCATTTTTTATCAATTGTATCATCCTTTATATCATGAGTAGTAATCAAAGAAATAACCTTAATTTATTTTTCTTTATCTAAAGATTTCCCCTCTCTTGAAATGGAATTAACCTTATCTTCATGATCAATTGTAATGAAACCCTTATTTTATTCAATGATTATCCTTATTGGACTTAACCATGATCCTCAAAGCACCACATTGTATGCATCTATATCAGAAATAATGTTGAATGTAAAATGATAATTTTAAATAAAATATTATTATTAACTTGATTTATCCCACACATAATCCATAGGCATTTGTTGAAGGTGATGTCCAAGAGATATAGTAAATGGTGTAGTATAAAAACTATTTTTTTATCCCATATCCATAAAATTGTGTATTCATATAAAATGTGAAATTTGGTAACTTGAGTATGACTAATGACACCCAATCTATAGGTTCATCTTACTTGCTCTCATGACCCTCATAGACATGTTTTCATTGATTCCCAATCATTCATAGCCTCCCAAACTAAACCTTTGTAGACCCAAATTACTCTTTCCATGCTTAATCTATCCCCTTAGGTCCTATCATCCATGGATAATAATGCCTAAATTTGGACTACACTATTGAAACCCAAGGTGTCCTATTTTTGGCACTATTGTCAAAGTGCATTTTGGTTTCTAATAGTCATATTCTTCTGAATCCTTATCCTAATTCATGTCAACCTAACATAAATTCATTTAATCCATGATCATTAAATACCCTATAAAAATCCATTCAAATTCCATTTAGAAGGGTTGGCACTCATTTACAAGAGAGAAGAAAGAGTACAAGCAAGACTACTTAAGCACTTTTCCTTATTCTCTACATACATCCATCCAATAGTATCTCAAGCTTATTAAAACATTTACACTAGTCCCTAGTCATTCCAAGTACACCCAATTTTAAATTTACTTTCATTTTCATCACACTATTGCACCAAGCACTTCAATGGGAAAACTACATATAGATTGATCCCTCTTAGAGTATTGGTATGTAGGTAACATGCCCACACATGGGGTGTGAAGTGTGTCTAATGTATCCTTTACACACTAACCCCTCCTCTCTTTTCTCCAAATTTTACATTCAAATTCAAACACAAAGAAGACTTAGGGTAGTAAAGACTAAGTTAGGTACACAATGATCTCCATTGACTTTCAAGCTTCAATATTTCATATGTAGGGTTTCACAGACCTGACGCATAAAACTAAAAAATCTTAGATCACTAGGATAGCAATATCAAGATAAGACTATAGCATTGAAACCTAGGGTGTCCCATTTTTAGAGCTCCTATCCAATCAAGAAACAAAATCTAGATTCTTATTTTTTATAGTCTTTTAGGCTTGCACATAGATTTCTAGACCCTGTCTTAGTCAAAATAACATAGAATCAGATAAGTTTAATTTTCTCTCTCTCACTACTATTTTTATAAAATCCCTAACTATATTTAAATTTCACAAATAATTAACCTAATTTTTTTACATTATTTATTGATTTTATCTACTTAGACACATTTATTAATTAGGAAATAAACATTTAATTTCACAAAAATAATAAATCATTTGGTGAACTCGACTTACTTTAAATTTTTCATAAAAACCCTAGGGTAAATTCTTAGCTGATTTTTCCCATTATTTTTTGAATTTTTTATTAAACATTAAAATAAAAAATTCCTCTCAAATTTTAAAATTTTATAGTAAATTTTAAAATAAATTTATTTCAAACCCTAGTTGCATCAACTAGCTCCCAATAATTTTCCATTAATTTTTCAATCATTTTTTAAATTTTTAGTATTATAAATTTTTAGTTGCATAATAAAATTAGAAAATCAATTTCAAAATCAAAAATTTATATTAAAAATTCAAAAATATTTACTTTTTCCAAAACCCTAGTTGCATCTACCAAGTCACATTAAATCACTAATTTTCCACTAAATTTTTGTTTTTTCACCTATACATTTAACTCAAAAATTCAAATTTCAATTTCAAAAATTAATACTAAATTCTCCACATAATCATTATTCGGACCCTAGTTACATCTACTAGGTCTTATTCCTTCTTGAGGTATCACCTTACATGTTTACGCACTTTGTATCATTTTCATGTAATTTCTAATTAACTATATTTTATATTTTAGATTTCCTATATTTAGTATTTTCCTTTTCTATCACTTTGACTATAACAAATTATTACAAAAAATTCAAACACTTCTCAAATTATTTTCCTACTTTAACAATGGCCCAATACACTAATTTTGATGAAACTAATAAGAGAGAACTTCAAAAAATCTTAACAAAACACCCTAACATGAAAGATGGCATGATTAAAATATTACAAGAGGAACAAAAAAGAACAAACAATGGTTAGTCTTCTTAAACCATAGAGAAACCAGTTGAAAATGACACTATAGAGGAAACTATATCTCAACAACCCCTTATAGCAGCCCAACCTGCCTCTATGCTACCAGTTATAGCTAGTATATCCCTATCTCCTGATGTGGTAGACCTTATGAAAGAGATAATATCTCTTAAATCCAAGGTGATACATCTTAAGAAAGGTACCACTAGACCTACATAGGCTTTGGATTCTTTTGCTCTTATGCATACACCATCAGCACATCACATTGCTTCTAAAACCTTGCCACAAGGTTTTGTTCAACCTAATCTTACTCTTTATGATGGCAAGGGTGATATAGAGACATATTTGAGATATTTTCATGTAGCATTCTTGGATTATGTACCAAATGACTAGATATTTACCAAGTTATTTCCATGGATTCTAAAGCATTATGCTTTACAATGGTTATATAGTCTACCAAATCAATCGATCAATGCATTCAATCCTTTATCTAACATGTTATTATCACATTTTAGTATCAACATTGGTGATAAGGTCTCTTAAGCGCAAATTTCATAACAAAAATAAAAATCAAATGAGCATCTCACAGACTATGTGCTTTGACACAAGACCATCTTAGCTAAGATGACTAGCCCCATGGTAGATTAGGAGTTATAGGATCTCTTCAAATAGAGCCTTTTACTAGCATTTCATTAATCTATTATGTTAAAAATATTCTCTTCCTTCACTAAATTGTGTCATATAGTAAAGGAAAGAGAAGCAAAACTCATTTCAATGGGAAAACTCAAGTATAGAAACATCCCAAACACAACAAACAACAGTAATAGTAAAGTCCCATACAAGGTCAAATTCAATGATAAAAAGAATTAGAATCAACCAATAATTAATGTATCATCAGAGCCCCCTCAATATGTGGTTTTATCAACACCTCTTCAGTGTACATTTACCAATCTACCAGTTTATTTAGCTAAATTTTTATAGTAGTTATTGGAATGTGACATCATCACTCTCCCTCCTATTAGAAAATTTGTAGTAAATCCTCTTCCATGGGGATTGATCAGCATGAATTTTGTGATTTTCATAGGGCACTAGGCCATACTACAAATAGATGCATCAGTTTGAGACATAAGATATAACACATGATAGATGACAACCTACTTGATCTTAGCACTTTAGTTAAGCCTCTGCAAGCAAAGCTAACGTAAGATAAATCTTTGAAAATCTTCTCATATCCATTTTCATAGCATTATGAACAAGAGAAATGGGACACATCATGTGTTCACCACACATACCATGCACATCCTCCACTAATTACATATTAGGCACCTTTATTTGAGTCACATCCTTTGAGTGGTATGATAGGTGTGTATGAGTCCAAGTTTCTAACTAGAAATTTGCTATCCTTCTTAGATCAAGATATTTTTGAGGATAATTTAGATTATAATGCACTCCTTATCATAGCACATATTCATAATCAACCCATTCATAGTGTTCTCATTGATAATGGTTATAGTGTCAACATGTGCACCATTACATTATTCACCATTTAGGCTATTCAAATTAGGATATCACTCTGATAGATATAGTTATCATTATATTTAATGGGCACATAAAAAGTTCATTAGGTGAGATTATACTTCCTTTATACATCAATCTAACACATGTGACTAGACATTTCACCATAGTTCTTAGTGTAGGAGTTTTTGATATGTTACTTGGTCACCCATGGATTCAAAAAAATTGAGTATTACCATTTACGGTTCATAGATTCATGAAATTCATTCACACTAATAAAGTTATTATAGTTGGTGAATTTCCATATGAGTTACCACTCTCCACTTCAGAGCCATCTCCTTTATAGTCACTAGTTCTAGCTTCTCCACTAGTTTCAGTTTCCCCACTAGTTATATTTCTTCCTTTGATACATATTTAAACATATTTTAGGAACCCATCACTAGTATAGTGAGTTCATACACCTCCATATCTTTAATATTATAGACAACTTCCATATATAGTATTCACACCCTAAGTAGTAACATTGAGATCTCATGCTTCTAAACATAAAATCACACTTTCAGAGAAATCCTTCTCCTAGTTCCGGATGGGTCCCTAAGACTCCCTTAGTTGGATCCACTTCTTAGAGTTACAAGGGAATCCCACATTTGGTTTCTACTTTAGAGATATCAAAATAGTTATAACACACATAGATCTCCTAGTCACAGTCTTAGCTTTTCCATCATGCTTCACGATCATGCACGATACCTTTGTTCGATACAAGACACCATGATAAGGAGTCTTATTTGAGACTCATCCATTAGTATCATTTTTTCTCAATATTTATTTTATATATCTTATTTCAAAAATAGAAAAAATAATATAAAATAAATAAAAAATCCAAAAATATTCAAATATATCCAAAACACAAAAGCATTTTAATTATATGCATCATATATGCTTTAAATTGTTACTATTATACTAGACTTACATTTTTTGTTCTATGTTATTTTTTGTCAAGTTGTATACATTACCATGATTCACTTGATATTTTTTGAGTGTGTGCAGTGACATCCAGCTCTTTAATTGCTTCACTCTACCCATTGAGGGGGCATCTTACATATACATTTAAAATACACTTCAATATACATACCCATTGGGGACATCTTCTACATGACTACACCATCTAGGTTATGTCATTCCTACACTGCACACTTTAGTTATCATGTTGATATACATTACTTACTATATTACATAGATTACTATATCTACATTTCACTAGTATCTAACACTTATGTATCTCTTAGCATATACCTAGTCTTGTACTAAACATGTCTTGCATAATTTCAATTCTTTATTTGATTAGTTAGATGTGAATTCACTTCCAATTATTACATGATTTCTCTTCTTGCTTAGCATATCTTGTTGGATTGCATTCCAGTTCCTTCGTATCTCTTGTATGTATTTTAAGATATTTTCTAATGTCTTTTGATTCTATTCATGTGTACGTACCTTTAGACATTTTCCAAATGTCCCTTGATTACTTTTCTATGTGTCTATGGCCCTTGTGCTAATCTTTGCTTATTTTAATTATATATGTATGTGGTATTTGAACATGCCTTGTATGTTTACTTTCTATTTTGAGTGACATGTGCCTATGTCCCTTATTTACTTGGCCCTTGGTCCATCCTTATTTGCATCTTACTTCTTCATTTGTGTGCTTATATCTTGATTACTTTTATTTTATTTTAACACCATGACCCATATCATGCATGTTCCTTGCTTTTTTGGATGCCATAATGGGCAACATGCTCCACCCCTCCTTGTTAACAACTAACAACTAACACTTTCAATTCTAGCTCAGTATATTATACATGTTACTACATTATTATATCTATCTAGGCATACCCATATTGATCTAATAATTTATCAATTCAAACCTTAATATATCTCAATATATCTTATCAATTATCATTACTATATCATATATCTATGTACCATAACACACTTATAGGGATCTTTATTCTAAGGGTAGTCACTGCAATGTCTTTATTTCTACCCTCAAAAGAGGAGGCAATAAATAGGGGTTTTGTCATATATATTAAAGCTCCTAATAGTCAAAAAATTAATTTTTAGAACACTCAGAATAGAATCTAGACATCAAACTAGGTAGGACAAACTAGGTAGATAGTAGAGAATCTAGAAGAATTACCAATTTTGGCCCTGGATAATAGTTTTAAAGTTAGACAAAGTGTTAGATAGCAGAGTGTCCTATTTTTAGTGCTCCTATCTAGACATCAAAAAAAATAGTTTTTATAAAAATAGATAGAAAAGTGAGTTCATTCATAGGTTTATCAGCTCAGTACAATCTAGATTCAACATGTTTTAGTATAGTTTTTGCTCAAAGAATCTAGATATAGATGGCATCATGCACAACATGATGGATCTCACTTTTAGTTTCATATTAAGTAGTTGATATAACTTCCAAATTATAATCCATGTTCTAGATACTAGTGATTAGGGGAAATGTACATGACACATTGATTATCCCCTTTTTTGAGTTCATTTTATTTTTTAAGCATTTCTTAGTAGTTACATGCCTTACTCCATCTATAGGTAATTGGCATCATTTTTCAAGTTTGGATTTCATACAAGATTAACTTCCCAAGTACCCAACTTCTTGAGTTGGCTTCCACATAAGCCTATTGCACTAGTTTTGGAGTGGCTTTCATACAAGCCTAATCTCCATCTTTCAAAATGGCCAAGAGGGGCCTAGTTTCTAACATACATTTGGCTATCCATGCCAACATTGTTAGATCATAGTAAATTCATGGGCTTCAGGACCCATATCATATGGCATCTATTCTTTATCGATTTTACTTCATAGCTTCAATTTATGGGGTAATGATGGATCCAAAGGACTACATAGCCTTTGTATTCTTGAGCCACCTATTCAGAGGGATTGGACACATGATCTAAACATTGATTGACACACACACGATTTATTAGCTTCACTTAGTAGGCCATGATGGAGACAAAGGGAAAACCTTTGTATTCTTGATCCACCTTCTAGGAAATTGAGCACTCATCTCCATTCATGATATTTCTTTTGGTACAGCACACACCTAGCATAATTTAGCATCATAATAGGTTTTATATTAGTTCACATACATGATGATGTGTATTTGTTCCTTTCTCTTCCTCTCTCTCTTACCTAGATTTTGTATGTTCTTATTTTAGATATATTGTATCTAGTAAGAACTAATCTATTATATGTTTTTAATTATAGTTTCACACTTCACATAGTGTTCTCTCTATGTACATCTAGAATCACATAGCTTCATGAGCTTCACCTTTATAGGTAAGTTCAAGTATGCTTTCTATTTTTCATTTATCTTAGTATTTCACTTTGCTACATCACTAGAATAAATGGGGCAAATTTAGTCATATAAAATGGGAAATTTGGTAATTTGAGTGTGGCTAATGACACCTAATCCATAGGTCCATCTTACTTACTCTCATGACCCTCATATGCATGTTTTCACTAATTCCCAGTTATCCATAGCCTCCCATACCGAACCCTTATAGACCCAAATTACTCTTTTTATGCTTAATATATCCCCCAAGTCCTATTATCTATGGACAATAGCACTCAAACTTGGACTATAATGCTAAAATATAGGGTGTCCTATTTCTGGCATTATTGTCCAAGTATATTTTGGTTTCTAATGGTCATATTATTTTGAATACTTACCCTAATTCATGTTAGCCTAACATGAATTAATTTAACATGCAATAATTAAATCCCCTATAAAAGTCCATTTAAAGTCCATTTAGAATGGTTGGCACTCATTTACAAGAGAGAAGCAAGACTACTCATGTACTTTTCCCTATTCTTTACATACAACCATCCAATAATATCTCAAGATTATTCAAACCTTTACACCAATCCCTAGTCATTCCAAGTATACCCAATTTCTTATTTACTTGAATTTTCACCACACTATTACACCAAGCACTTTAATAGGAGAACTACATATAGCTTGATCCCTCCTCGAAGTATTGGTATGCAGGCAATATGCCCACACATAGGGTGTGAAGTACATCTAGTGTATCCTTTACACAATAAACCCTCCTCTCATTTCTATAAATTTTGCATTCAAGTTCAATCATAAAGAGGACCTAGGGTATTGAAGACTAAATTAGGTACACAGTGAGCTCCATAGACTTTCAAACTTCAATATTTCATAGGCAAGGTCACACAGACCTGACACACCAAGATTATAGTGCTTAGATAAGACTACAACATTGAAACCTAGGGTGTCCCACTCTTATTGCTCCTATCCAATCAAGAAACAAACTCTAGATTCTTGTTTACGATAGTCTTCCAAACCTGCACATAGATTTTTAGACCCTATCTTAGTTAGAATAGCACAAAATTAGATAAGTTTAATTTTATCTCTCACTATTATTTTTATAAAATCCCTAACTACAATAAAATTTCACAAATTATTATCCTAATTAATGTACATTATTTACTAATTTTATCTACTCAGACCCATTTATTATTTAGGAATTAAAATATAATTTCCCAAAAATAATAAATCACATTGTTACCTTGTTTTTAATTTATTTATATAGTGATAATCAAATTTTATTGATATGAGGAAGGTTTTTTAACTTCCTCCTTATAATTTATGCTCGTAACATTGATATTTTTAGGTATATCTTGCTTTTAAACTTCCTTTTTGAGAAACCCTCTCTTAAGTAACTTTTCTTACTCAGCATGTGTATATATTTGCAAACTTTATTTTTATAACTTCTCAAGTTGTAACTTCTCTTGTTCTAATTTTTCTATTTGTAACCTTTTTTTTCTTTTTGTTCCCTTTATAACTTTTCCTTTTCTAATTTTTCCTTTTGTAATTGTTCCTTTTGTAACCTTTCTTGTTTTGATTTTTCCTTTTATAACCTTTGTTTTTCAAATTATTCCTTTTGTCAAATTTTTTTTAAGTTTTGCCTTTTATTATTTTTTACTTGTTCTTTAGAATATTCAATCATGTTTAAGGTCTATTTTTTTCCTCTAGTAATGGAATGGGTGTGATGTTGATGCAACTGATCTCAAGGGGTCTTCAATCAATCTTATAGGTTTATTGAAGTTTTATAGTCTTCTTATATTGATAACCTTCTAAATTAAATCCTTTTTCAAATTAATTATATTGATTATTTCATGAATACCCTTGATCTTATATAGAGTCTCATACCCATAGTATGATCTCTATCTACAAAACATAAACAATCTTGTTAAGACTTTTTAATTAGACCTCTATCTTATAATTCTCTTCATTAGATCTTGATCTCAACTCAGAAGATTATGCATTTATTAATTTTATTCCACACTTTATAATTCTATCTAACTCCACCTATATCTTCAACAATCATATTTTATCATTCTTCAATAATAAAATAGTATTATTCCCTTTACACGGTCCTGTAGGCCATATTTTAGGTCTATTAGCTAACTCAATGAAGTTTAACTCAAAAAAAATTAGATTATCACTCATTAAAAGGGTCTCTTTATATTCACTTTATATCATCTAAACTCTCTCATAGGTATTCAATAATTTTCAAATTATTAGGACTTTGAAGAAGAACAATATAATAGAGTTTTAAAGCTTATTTACAGACTTATTGATTTTCTTTCATATCTTCCTCCTTAACTAATTATCAAAACTAAAACCACTTTTATCACGCTTTAATAATCTAATTTCACCCTTGTACAAGGTTTCAAATCCCCTTCTCATTCATTTGTAGGTTCTACTCTGTGAGTCTGACTCTCAAATAGGGTTTTAGGCCTTATTCCACAAACATATAGACTAAGTTCATGAGATATATTTCCATACATGTGGCATATAACCTTAAAACCACTTGAATCACTTATAAATCACCCACATATACCTTTATACAAAGTTCCATCACTTTTTTATGGTTATATTTTAATAAATAGAGGTTTTTTGTCTTATAAAGCCCTCTCTTAAGGTTTAATAGTCTATACAGACCTAAGAACTAGAATAATAAGATAAATCATATTTAAAAACTTTTTAATGGTTATTTATTTATTAGTTAATCCTCTCACATATCATAAAAACTTATGTCAATCCTTTCTTGATAATGAAAAACCCAAAAATTCTAAAAACAATCACTCTTTCTGTTGATTATTACTGTAATCACCTAAAAGTGGCATTTGTATGCTAAGAGTGGTTCTTGAGACAACCTATTCCTAGTTTAACCCTAAAAATATCATATATCCTTTATCACTATTTTCTAGCTATTGTGTAGACCATAGACATATCTAATCATCTCAAACATAGTCTCAGAACTATATTCTAAGATCCTAACCCTTAGTGCCTAGTAGCCTACCAACTGGACACTAGCACCACATTAAAGACACCAGAACCACATGGCACCATTCTCCCCAACATGGTGCTAGTGTCACCTACCATAAATCTCTCTAATAAATATATTTTATAATGTGTACCCCTCTTAAGGTCAACCTAAGCACATTTTATTATCTGCACAAGCAAATAAACACTATAAATATAAGACTATTAGACCTATATCCACTAGATGGAAAATAGATGCAAAAATCCTATTCAAATAATAAATAAGTTGATCAAAAACAAGGTTATTAATCCTTATTCTTCCCTACTTATATATAATACCATCTACAACTACCCTAAGCCCATATTTCAAATATTTCCAATCTTAAGCACACTCAAGGCATTCAAGACCACTATCATTCTACAATTCACTTGCACTTGCACCAAGCACTAGCTAGGAGAACTACATCAGTCTTGATCCCTCCTTTGAGTATTGGTATGTATGAAACTCTATTCAGAGCATAGTGTTGACGATGTCCATCCTATCCTACTAATGAACACACATTTTTTCATCTCATGCCATACTTGTAAGGAGGATTAGGGTTTACATATTAAATCAGTTATTCCAATCACAATACAAAGTTTCATATTTAATTCATGTAGGAATAAAACCCAAAAAAATAGGTGTAGGTAAACTCTAAAAATAGGAACAATCTTGAAAAGAAGACACTAGCACCATTTTTAGGACACTAGAGCCACATGGAACTATTGTCCAAGTGGGGTGCTAGTATCTAGAAGGATATCTAACTCAAGGATCCTATAGATGACACTCAAACATGTTCATAACCTAGTTTTCAGCACCTATATCTTTGATGATATTTATTTTCTAGATAAGTCTCTATTTTCACATATTTATTACTATTTTCAGAAATTCAAAGCAAGTCAAATTCTATTGCAAATTAGTGGTTATTTATTATATATTATTTCATTTATTTAGACAACTCAACCCTTTAATATAAACATAAGATTTACATGAGTAAAACCCTAAAATGTTAAAACATTTTGTGAACCCAACATACTTCAAATATTCCTTCAAACCTTAGTTTGTTTTTTCCAAGTTTTTGAGTAATAGATTAGGGTTACATCTATTTTTTTTATTTTTGGCATAATCTCGCTCATTAAATCAATTTCATATTAAGGTTTCAATTTATTTAAATATAATTTAGATATTTTCAAATAAATCTTAAATTCAAAAAACCCTAACCCTAGACATTCTTAGGTTTTGTATCCTTTTTCTATTTATACATAGATTTTAGCTCCAAACTATCAGATTTCATTCCATTTTTTGCAATCTTTCTTAGATTAACATTCTTTAAAGGTTCAAAATATACAAAACTTGTTTCCCTACCTTCCAAAATATAATTGTATAATCTACCAATAGATTTGATGAAGCTAATAAGCAACAATTACAAGATTTGGTGTCCAAACATATGGGGATATATAAGATGAATTCACCACTATTAAACAAACAATGGTCAATCTTCAACTCCCCTAGTTAATAACATTGTTACACCTCCATTGGGTCTAATTCAACTAACTCAGCTATCACAACCTAAATTTGTAATTCAACAAACATTAGTGATAGATATAGCTCTTATATCTAGTTCCTTCACTACGGGTGTACAATCCCTTATGCATGAGATTCATACTTGATAGTCTAAGGTGTTACATCTTGAGAAGGGAGCCACTAGGCCATCACATGCCTTGGATTCTAACATTATCTTACATACACCTTTACCACATCACATAGTGTCAATACCCTTTCCATCTAATATCATGGAACCTAAGATTAAATTATATGATGTCAAGGGTGATCTAGAGCATCATCTCAAAGCTTTTCACATAGCATGCTTGTACTATGTGATCAATAATTAGATTATCACAAAGTTGTTTCCATGAAGTTTAAAGGATTATACCCTACAATGGTTTTATGATTTACCAAATCAATCTATCATGGTATTCAATCCTTTAGTTGACATGTTCTTAGTACATTTCTCCATCAACATCAATGATAAGATATCATATGCACAAGTGGCATAGTTAAAACAAAATTTGAATGAGCATATCTTATATTATGTCTTACTATATAAGACTATATTAAATAAATTAACTAGTCCCATGGTATAAAAATAAATTTAAGGCATATTTAAACAAAGTATCTTACCAGCATTAATCAAAGCTATCTTATTCAATACGTTCCCTAAATTTATCAATTTATGCCACACAGTGAAAGAAAAAGAGGTTAAGCTCTTATCATTAGGAAAACTCAAGTATAAAAATGGATCATAGTCAACTCTTAAGATTTCAAACAAGCCTCCATACAAGGTAAGGGCCACTAAGATTAAGAGTGATCAAAATTCCATAGTTAATGTAGATTTCAAGCCATCTCTTAGATTGGTTTTATCTTCTCCTCAGCATAGAGTCTTCACTAACTTTCCAGAGTCACTAGCATGGGTTTTGTAATAGTTCTTGGAATGCAATGTCATATCTCTTCCTTTAATTAAATAGGTTGATACAACACATATTATTCTAAATAAATATGATTCTAATACATTTTATGAGTATCACAGAGCACCATGCCACACAAAAAATAGATGCATAAGCCTAAAGCATAAGATATAATATCTAATTAAGGCTAACAATATTTATATGGGCACACCTATAGAGGCACTAAAATCATATTAATAGAGGATAAGGCACTAAATATATTCTTATATCCATTCCCAAAGCACATAATGAATGATACAGAGGCACATCAAGTGTTCACTATACATATCAAGCACATCCACCACTATTTTCATAGCATATAGTTATAGAGGAGGCACATTAATTGCATAACATTATTAGCATGTACCATACTATAGTGCCACCTAGAACACTTAAAAAATTATTAGATCAAGATATTGTGGATGATGATACATATTTACATGCACTCTTTATATGAGCATACATAGGTCATAATCCTATCTAGAGTGTTATGGTTGATAATGGGCCAAGCATTAGCATGTGCACTATGATACTTTTGTATCATTTAGGTTACATAGAGTGAGACATATTCCCCATATATATAATAATTATTAGTTCCATAGGTCATGTTTAAATCTCTATCAAGGAGATTATACTTCTATTATAAGTTGGACCAACACACATATCCACTCAGTTCCTAGTAGTACCTAGTGCAAGTGTATTTGATATATTATTGGGTAAGCCATGGTTATAGTAGCTCCAATCCATCCCATATACATTACACTAATACCTAAAGTATATTCAAGAAAATTAGGTGGTCAAATTTAAGGGTGTCCCATTTGATTATCCTCTACCCATCCCATAGGCAGATTCAACACAATTACTAGTTACAATTCTAGCATAGTCACTAGTTATAGTTCCAAAACCATTACTAGATATTACACAATTATCAGTGAGAACTTAGAGTATAGTTCATATGTATACATCATAGATTTTAGGAGATCCACTAGTGTATGTGAGGTCTACTCCTACAATATCAACACATATACATACTCTCCCTTGGAGACCATTATTAGAGAAACCCCTACATCATAAATATGTCATAGATTATAAAGGACCTTTATCCACTTAGTTTAATATGAGATTAATATCATTGGGTTCTCAAGTTTCTCAACACAAAGAACCTACATAACCTATAGCTTCTTCTACCATATGGGTTCCTAAGACCCCTACAGCTCATAAGGAATCATAGTTAGTGTCATAGATTTGTGGATAAGATAAGGATCAATTTATGCCACACAGTAGATTCAGACATAGATTACTCCACACAATGGATAATGGGATCATAGTTTCCCTTTAACATACCACACATTATCATGTTCTTTTATTTAATGTAGATCATGGTGATAGTGAGTCTCTCATGAGACTCATTATTTAGTATGATTCCTACCCTCTTGTACATATTTCCTTATCTCTCATTCCTTGTACATAATTTATTTCCATTTTCTTGTACATATCTTATTTCCAAAAATTACAAAAAAAATATAACATGTCAAAACACAAAAACATTCAAATATTACTTAGAAAACACAAAATTTATAGATTATATGAATTTCTATGTTTACATTTCTTATGATTTCTAGACACTACATATGCTAGCTAACTTAGTATAGTTAATTTTATCATACATATATGCTTCACTTGTTTTTAATTAGTGTTTGTAGATTACATACAGGACTCTGGTCCATTACAATAATCTAAACTTTTTATCATCTACCAAATGGGGGCATATACATCAATCCATATTTATTCATTTGTTACATTTGCCCACTTGGGGGGGAATCCCATACAAGTTTCTATTACTAGATTCTATCCTTACATTCTATACATTTGAATTTATACATTGATATATATTGATATTTATCATTTCTAATCATGCTTAGATTTTTTTTTTTTACTATCACTAGTTTAGACTCAGCATATGTACATCTTATCATTTACATAGATTTGTACTACATTCATCCATACTTTCATTTTTAGCTTTCCTAGTTTAGACTTGATTGTGTTTCATATCCTTCTTCTATTTAAAGGCATTTAAATATGTCATTCCTCTTTGGCTCTATGCCACTTATATTCATGTATGCCTTGGACATATACCCATGTCCCTTGTGTGTGATTTTTTGATTGTATATGCATACATTTGAACATGTCCTTCTATGTGGACCTAATCCAAATTGTTTATTGCTTGCATATGTGTATATTTTAACATGTCTTTATATGTATTCTATTCTCATATTTAGTGTCATGTGCACATGTCCCTTATATTGTGGCCCCTTGGCCTAATTTTACATGCCTCATGTGTTTTGTATGTATGCTTTCTTGTATGTGCCTTCACCATGACACTTGTATTTTCTTGTTACACACACTAGTTTTAGATGCCATAAGGGACCTCATTCATCTACCCTTACTACTTAGGTGTCATGATGGACATCATACCCTATGTCCCTAGGTAGCGACTTAGATTCATTATTATATACATTGATTATATATATCTTGACACCCTTGTGTATTGATAACATATATCTTACATTACATATTTATGCTCAAATTCTTTTGCATTTTAATGTTATTTTTGCACATTATATTGGAAAATCATGCAATTATCATTTATGATTTGGCTAACACATTTTATTGAGCTATTTTCTTTTGAGTATATTTCTTTCACAAGTCAACAACTAACCTCAAAAGAGGGGGAATTAACATGGGTTTATCACATAGATCATGCTCTTACATTTTTATTCACATATTATTTTTAGCACACAAGCTTACTTTTAGGAAATTAGACATAGGTAAGACACAATTAAAAAAAAGGACTCAAAAAGTAATTCAGTCACCTAAATTTTAGACTAGACAAAAATTATCACCTAGATTGGGACACTAGCACCAAAAGGCACTAATTTCCACTATATGACACTACTATCTAGTATCCTTAGCTTCAAGGTAGCCTAGATTAGCCAAAATAGTATACCAAGTATAGTACAAATTTACATAGATATAGATTATAGGTTTGATAGTTATGTTTAAATTTTGCTCACATACACTCATTTTAGCTCATATTCATATCATTTACTTAGATTGGGGGCATCATGCATGGCATGACCACTCCCACATTTAGTTTGGATACATAGATACAATTATTACATTCTCAATTTAGAATGAGTATACTCAGATATCAGATTGGGGGCATGTGTACAACACATAGTTCCCATATTCTAAGTTACACAAGGCTTGATCAAATGGAATGGAAAAATTCATTTCATTCTCTATGTTGTATACACTTGACATCATATTCTATGTTGTCACTAATTTTATACCTTACTCCATCTATAGTGGTTGGCATTCCTGAGTAGCTTAGAGCTACCTAATGTACCTGAGTGGTTATAGAGCTGACATACATAGTTAGATATACCTAGTTAGATAATTTCAACACTTTGTGTAGTTTAGTTTAATATGCATATACTAAACATGTGTGGGCAATGATGGTTTCATAACTTAATTTATTTCTTGAGCCACCCACATGAGAGAGCTAGACACATTTTTAGTCATATCTAAACTATTCATGGGTCATGATCTATCAAACAGGCATGGGAAATGATGGATTCAAAACTAGATTGAGTTTTTTATCCACCCATATATTAGGATTAAGTAAAAAATAATCTTATTCTGATATATTCAATGATTTTATCATTATGTACATGCACACACATACACACACATGTTACAACTGGGTTCATGCATTGGTATGCATACCCAATGAGGTATATTCATTCATTTCCTCTCTCCTATCTCTTTACTTAGCTTTACTCAATAACTTTATTTAGCATAGTCTTTTGAATTTGAAATATCTTAAATAAGGATTGATTTATGTACATTTTATTATAGGTCATTGCTTTGGATCATGTTTCACATATGCAGACCCAGCTTCATATAATCAAACTCAGCTACATAGGCTTCACTTCCTAGGTAAGTCCAGGTATACTTCTTTTTAATTTATACTAGTCATTTTAATTTGCTACATTTCTATCATAAATGAAGGTAAAATTTAATCACCTAAAATTTTTATTTGGATACTAAGATTGTTTCTTGAGATAACCTAATCATAGCTTAGCCCTAGACATATCTTAGAGCCTTTATCACACTTTTCCATCCATTATGTAGACCACAAACATCTCTAGTCATCTCAAACACAGTCCTATAATTAAATTCTTAGATCCTAACCCTTAGTTCTCAACATCCTACTAGCTTGACACTAACACCATATTAAGGACACTAGAGCTACATGGTGCTAGTGTCCCCAACATGGTATTAGTGTCCCTTACACTAACTCTCCTAAACAGATATATTTTCAAATGTATGCTACTAATAAGGTTGGCCTAAGCACATTTTATTATCTATAAAATCTATGAAACACTATAAATATAAGATTGTTAGACCTATATCCACTATATGTAAAATAGATGCAAAAAGCCTATTCAAATAAGAAACAAGTTGATCAAAATTTAGGTTATTAATCCATATTATACCCTACTTCTACATACTACCATCTACAACTATCCTAAGCTTAGATTTCAAATATTTATAATCTCAAGCACACTCAAGGTATTCAATACCATTATCATTCTAGCATTCACTTTCCCTTGCAACAAGAACTAGGTGGGAGAACTAAATCAGGGTTGATCCCTCCTCAGAGTATTGGTATGTAGGAAACTCTCTTCATAGTGGGGTGTTGAGGATGTCTAGCTATTCCTAATAATGAACACAAATTTTCATCTCATTCCATACTTGTAAAAAGGATTATGGTTTGCATATTATATTATTTATTCCAAGCACAACATAGATTTCTATATTTTATGCACGTAAGAATAAAACCCAAAAACATAGACATAAGTGCACCAAGAAAATAATAATAGTCCTATAAAGAGGACACTAATTCCATTTATATGACATTGGAGCCATATGATGATACTATCCAAGTGGGGAGCTAATATATAGATGGAGATTGGATTCCAAGATCCTATAAATGACACTCAGACCTACTTTAACCTAGTTTTTAGCACCAAGATCTTCCATGATAGTTGTTTTATAGATAATTCTCTATTTTCACATATTTATTATTATTTTTATAAATTCAAATAAATTAAAATTCTATATAAAATTAATGGTTATTTTTTCATATTATTTCACTGATTTAGATAACTCAACCCTTTGATCTAAACATAGGATTTGCATGAGTAAAATCTTATAAGAATAAAATAGTTACCAACTGGCAATGTATGCAACTATCATAGGTAGTGAGGAGAAATATTAAAAAAATATAGGTTTTCTTACCTATTTTACTATTTTATTATCTTCAACATGATATATATACACCTCTCTTTCCTAATCAATCACCTTTTATCTTGAAACAACTTTAAATAATGATGAATGATCACTTCTTTTGATTGTAAAACTCTATCTTGACTATAACATACCCTATTTTCTATGTTTACAGACCCTAAAACTCATGAATCATCATAATAATATTAAATAATGTTAAATATAATTCCTTAATATACACTTAAATTTTTTAAAGTCTGAGAATGAGATCAAAATAATAACAAAGTTCCTTTATTTCATAAATCTTTAAGACTGATACATAGTCTATACAGACCTAGAGACCTTCAAAAACCTTTATCTACTCTTAATCCTTACCTTTTGTTACATCCTTGGATACTTTATTCATGATTTATACCTTATCATGTCTTAACTAATTGTCTAATTTTAGATTTTTTTTCTATATACTTACACCAAATATCTCACAAATAGTCTTATCCTTCTTCCCAATGTACAACTAACTAACTCCTTTAGCTTTTGACCTTAAATTGATTTGTACATGGATTAAGATTAATTAATACCTTATAAAAATTAATGACACATTTTATATACTATTTTAAATCTTTACCATAGGACCAATCCATTTACAACATGCTAAATCACTCATAAACTCTTACAATAAATTCAAATATTTTAATTCTTATTTTGGTAGGAAACTAGAAATAGAGATTTTGTGACCTATAAAAATGATGAAGAATAATTAAAAGGATTCAAACATATAATCACAACAATTATAATTCTATATAATACCTACTTAACCCACCATTGATCTATTAAACCAAACTTTACATTGTCTTGGTGATGCTCCTACATTATACTCCCCAAGTGGGAAGAATTTGAGTTCTAGTTCAAATGGAGCTTCTTCCTTGTCCTCCAATTCTTCTTAAATTTTTTTATTTCATTTTTTTTCTTAGGCATCTTATCCTTTTGTTCATTATCTCTCTTATTTACTTTTTGATCTTCTTCAACTAGTTTCTCATAAATGTGAGCATGTTCAAGTGACCCACACTTATGCATCTTAATTATTTCCATCTCTTTTACTATACCTACACATAAGACAAATTCATTAAGGAAATAAATTATTTAATCATTCCTTGGATTCATATTTAATATTTATCTTCTTTTATCATGTTGTTCATGCTTCCCATTCACTTTATAGACACTAAAAAGTTCATTCTCAATTTATTTCATATCAATTCTCTCTTTATTATTCTTGTTAGGATTTCCATGCATCTTTGTTTCCATATTCGTGATACTAATAATCCTTAGTATATGTTTATCTTCCTTATCTTCCATTTTTTCTTCATATATTTCTATTTTGTCAAAATCTACCTCAATTTTTTTATTCTAGATTAGTATTCCTACTTTTGATTCACAATCTCTTTTTCTTGTCTTTGTTAAGGCATGATCATATATTCCATACTAATCTATTCCTTTAAAAATTATTCCCATGTAAGATTCATGGAATTTTAGTAATTAATAACACCATTATAATACACAAAGCATTATTGCAAAATAATACATGAACTCACCTTGTTTTTGTCTTCCTGGGTTATCTTCTTGTGGGTTCTTTCCTTGTAGCTTGTTATCCATATAAATTGACTACTCATCTATTTATGATTTGAAACCATCTCATTTACCTATTTTTTGGTTGAATTTTTCCCCTATAAAACTTATATTATTCTATAAATTTCCTTATTAATGAGTAATTGGATTGATCTCCTCCTTTCCTTATTCTATCTTGAGTTATTATGCTTTATCTACTTTTTTCTTCACATGGTAATGGATTATGTCTTGCCTTTGTATCTATATACCTATAAAAACATCATCTTGAATAAAAATTAACTAAAAGTTAGGAGAATCAATGGATTTTTTAAGGATCTCATAATCCTCCACATCTTCTTTCTTTTCAATGATCTTCTCAATTCCTTCCAAATTTGACTTTATACTTCTTCCTTTTACCTAAACTCTTCATCATTATCTTCATTATGTCTCCTTAGCTTGTCCAACTATGATGACCTTTTATCCTACATGGTTTTCCCAACCATACCTTCTTGATCCTTTAGCCTTGATGTTGGTCTAAATTCTATTACCATTCCTTTTTGGTTCTCTTAAATTTGCTTTTTAAGACAATGCCTTCTAATTATTACAATTCTAATTTATGATTCTTTTTCATATTGTGTACATGTTTAATATCTTTTTCTTTATCATATCTCTCATACTCTTAGATTATTATCACTTTCTTCTCTTTATCCTCATATGTTACATCTACAACTAGCTCTTTATGATCCATTAGCTTCAGGTCTTCTTTGTGCTTTTCAAATGTTGATTCCTCAAATTGGGCACTTTTTTAATCTACTTTCATACCTAAAATCACACACTTATACAAAATGTTATAATCGATACATTGAGGCTTGATTACATGTTAAAATTCCCTCTTGGGTTGCCTTTCTATCACCCTTATTATCTTTTTACAATATATGTTTTCTTGTTGCCTTCTTCTTATTTCCACAAGATACCTAATTGGTCACTTGATCACCTTATTCATTCTTATGAAGAATCCTCATTTTAATTTATTCCACACTTCCAAATGTTTCTTTCATTATTTTAAGGCCTTATTCATCTCATCTATTTATTTATTCATATCTTCTTCCTTTCTCACTTTATTCTTTTTCCTCATTTGGTTATGTTCTCTCTTATTTAATCCTTCCATTTCATCTTGCCTCACCCAAAGCATATACTTGGTATTTTTACACCACCTCAAATTCTATCTCACCTTGTATCTCTTCCAAGTTTTTTTCACCTTATATTTTTTCTCCTTGATCCTTAATATTCTCTTTTTCACTACCTTCTTAATCCTTAATGGGTTATAGGACTACAAAACCTCTTTCTCAACTCCTCCTTTCTCAAAATTATTTCACACTTATCAATTATTAAAAACTTGATCTTATGAAATCTAAATATTTTTCTTCACATACTCTTCCCAAAATCTCTTACTGGGCTATGATACCAAAATGATGCAACTGAGCTCAAGGGGCTTTCAATCAGTATTCTAAGTCTTTTGAAGTTTTGTAGTCTTATTATACTCAAAACCTTAGAGATTCAATCATGTTCAAATTAAGTCTCTTTATTGTGTCCTAAATACCCTTAGTCTTATCAAGTTTATCTCATAATCACAATTTGGTCTTTATCCACAAAACACAAATAATCTTGTTATGACTTTTCAACTAAACCTTTAGCTTATAACTCTCTTAATTAGATCTTAATCTCAACTCAGATTTGTATGGATTTATTAGGTTGATTCCACACTTTATAATGTTCTCTGACTCTACCTATAAAAATCCTCTTTTATTAGTCTTTAATAATAAAATAGTATTTTTCCCTTTACATTGTCCTGTAGACCTTGTTCTAGGTCTATCAACTGACTTAATGAAGTTTTACTCAAAAAACATTGATTTTCACTCATGAAAAGGTTTTATTTGTATTCACTTGATATCATCTAAACTCTCACAATTCTTCAATAGTTTTCAAATGCTTGACTTTAAATAAGAATAGTATAGTAATGTTTTTAGGATTATTTACAAACCTATTTATTGAGTTTCTTTCATATATTCCTCCTTAGTTGCTTATCAACACTAAAACCACTTTTATCACCCTTCAATCATCCCCTTGAAACCTTCTACAAATTTTCTAATCCCATACTCATCCCTTTGGAGGTTACACTCTCTTTAAAACTCTAAAATAGGGTTTTAGGCCTAATTTTATAAGAAAACTAAGTTCTTGAGATATATTTTGGTACATATGGGATATAACCTTGAAACCAATTTAATCACTTCTCATTCACCCACATAAATCTTTATAAAAATCTCCATTACTTTTTTAGGGTTATATTTTAAGATACAAAGGTTTTTGTCTTTGAAAACCCTCTCTTAGTGTTTAACAGTCTATAAATACCTGAGAACAAGAATAATGGTTCTTTATTTATAATTTAGGAATATCACATATAATACCAACATATTTTAATCCTTTCTTTACCATGAATGATCTAAAAATGCTAAACAAAATCACTATTTCCCTTAATTATCATTAATTGATTATGTATGCAATTGTCACAAGCAGTGAAGAGAAATATAAAATAAATGCAAATTCTCTTACCTATTTTATTATATTCAATATAATATATACACACCTCTCTTGAATTTCCATACACCTTTTGTCTTGAAACAACTTTAAACAATGATGAATGATCACTTATTTTGATTGTAAAACTCTGTCTAAAATATAACATACCCTATTTTTTGTGTTTTTAAACCCTAAGACTCATGAATCATCATAAAATTACTAAATAAGGTTAAATATAAGTCAATAATATTCATTTACACATTTTAAGTTATGATAATGATATCAAAATCATAACAAAGTACCTTTATTTAATAAATATTCAAGATTGATACACAGACTATATAGACCTAGAGACCTTCAATAACCTTTCTCTAATCTTCCTCCTTACCTTTTAATTCATCCTTGGATCATTTAATCAATATTTTTAACTTATCATATATTAACTAAGTTTTTAAACTTATCTATCTTCTATGTACTTACACCAAATATCTCTCAATTGGTCTTATCTTTCTTCCTAATCTACAAGTAACTCCTTTAGAATTTGACATTAAATTGAATTATACATCAATTAATATGAATTAACACCTTATACACATTAAAAATACCTTATTTAACATATTTTACCTCTTTAACATAGGACAAATCCCTTTATAATATGTTAAATCACTCAAAAACTCTTACAATAAATTCAAAAATTTGAATTCCCATTTTGGTGGGAAACTAGAAATAGAGATTTTATAACCTATACAAAGGATGATAAAGCATTAAAAGGCTTAAAAAATATAATCACAACCATTATGATCCTACCTAACAACTACTTAACCCACCATTGATCTAAAAAATTAAACTTTACATTGTCTTGATGATGCTTCTGCATCAGATGCCCTAGGGCAAAAGCTAATTTTTTTTAGCTACATAGAGGGGAAGAGAAAATAAAAAATTGGGTCTAAAAATAAAACCCTAAGGCTAAAATTTGAAACCCTATAAGGTTTAAACCCTAAGGTAAAACTAAGGTTTTACATGGTTTTATCAATGTACAGGTTCACCAATATGTTTTACCCTAATTTGGATTAAGAAACCCTAATAGAATAGAAATTACTAAAATAATTTAGATTGATAAATATGTTTTACCCTAATGTAAAATATTAAAATTGATTATAATGCTTTGATAAGTGACATATAATAAATATATTAATTATAACTAAAAGATTATTAATTATATTTTTTGGTTGACCATATGACTATGACTATGTTTTATAAGTGGAAAATAAATTGAATTAGTCTTGTAATTCATCCAGTTTAAAAACTATGTTTTTATATGTGTACAGCCATTTTCATCAATCTAAGTTGGTATCAACTATCGATACTAACCTACACAAAAATATGGGTCAGTGATCATATGATCACCTTAGTTATATCTATAATATATGTATGTGTGATGTTAAACTTTGATTATGGAAGCAATTTTAAGAAATCAACCTCTTTCACCTTCAAACCCTAGGTGTGTTTGTGAGCGATCGAAACCTGTAAAAAATAGGAAAGTGTAATGTGTTTAGCTAACCCCAATCATACCTATTTCATTATTTATCATTGCCTACATATTCAATACTCTGAGGAGGGAAATAAATTCATGTGTACTTCTCCCACCTAGTGAGATTATATAATTATATTCCTTTACTATATATATGTAGCTAATGATACTTGACAATGTTTGCTTTGACTTGGGTTTGGTATGCTTAAGACTTGGCTTGTGACTAATCTTAGTGATTGATTCATAATTTGAGAATAATAGGGTATATTTTCCTAATGTGTATTTATATATAGATTTGTATCAGCTAAGTAACAAGTCCCTATTAAGTGAGACCTTGATTTGTGTATATATATATATATGAGTCTAGTTGAGTAAATTATCATGTAATCAAAATTCTAGGTAGATGGGTCAACCCTAAGGAAATATTTTATTTTTAAAAATAACTATTGTTAAGAGAGGTTTAGTACCATCCAACTCAGTTTAGTATCAACTAATGACATTAACCTAGACTTACATTACCAAATCATGTATAGGTGGATGAAACTAAGGGTATATAGATGTTCATGTCACATAGTAAGTAGGTTTGAAATAGATAGTGAGGTTCTTATAGGTATGTAATAATAGAATATAAGGATCAAATTAATAAGGTAGCATGTAGGTGTGACAGAATGTCATGTTAGGACTATATTTGTGTGCATAAACCTTACATGGTAAACATGTGTCAAGATTATCATTGTTAAGTACTCAATACCAGATTTTAGTATCTATAAATAGACACTTGATAATGTTTGTGTTGATCAATACTTAGCATACATTACTTGTGCATACACAATTTAATCTTTATCACATTCTCTCTTATCCATTTATATATCTATAGGTTTTTTATTTTCCATAATACATATACAAGATATCCCTATCTTATGCCTAATTGGTTTATTATCCTAAGTAGACTATCACCATTTTCTAGATCATTATTTTCTCCATCTTAAATAGTTTCAATAATAGTCAAAAAATATTAGTTATTGGTAACATTTGCCTTTACCTCAAGTTTCCCAAGTTATCTAGATGGTTATTTTTCAAATTAAAACCCTTACCTTGGGAAATCCCACACTTTTTAAATTTCAATTATGGATGGAAATTACCCAAAGAGTTAGTTATATAAACACATCAAGTCTAAGGCTATTCCTATCTAGCACTCACTTGAGGGTCACTTGTAAAATCACTTACACATTGAGGAATACATCTACACATCCTTGAGGCACTACCATAAGACATTAAAATTAAAAAACCCCTCAAAGGAACCATGACTAAACCAAGTTTAAACACCTAAAATAATTTCAAAGATGCATACTATCAAGTGTTGAAATACAAATAGGTTATATACATACTATTAGATTAATATTAAACACACAACCATATATGTGGGAGAAATATGTGTAAATTGATCCCTCTTCAAAGTATTTGAATGTAGTAAACACTTAAACATACAATGGGGTGTGGTTTAGGCTATCCAACCCATATTTATAACCATTTTTTATAAACCAAACTAAGTATCAAAACTAGATATATGTTTCCATGGTGATGGAAGATAAATATGAACCTGTGCACATGAACAAACATCTAAAAATACACAAGAAACATTGTGATAGGTAAGCATAACACTTTTTGGTTTAACAAACTAACAAAAAGAAGAAGATAATTTCAATAGATAACAAACATATTTTATAGTCATAGGTGTTTGACCATTACCAAATTTGTCAAGGTTTATTTTGACAGTCATTTTCCTAGTCTCAGCAATAAAATATCCATTTAAAGGCATTCATTATAACTTTACATAGACATATACTATAACAAAACAAAAACAAAGTGCGTACACTATCCTCTTGGTCATTTTATAAATATTAAATGTAATTGATCAATATCAATCTAAACTTTATGTTTAAAATTGCATCATTTAGGACATATCTTATACAATATAAATTATCAAAGGTTTTAACTTGTTTATATAACTAAATACAAAACAAGTTAAAAAATATTGTGGTTTCTAGGTTCCTAAAGAATGTACCAAGTCATTAAATATTATTTTATTAAATTTGGGATAATAATACCCTAGATAACAACACTACTATGAAAAATAAAGGGAATAATATAATAATAATAATAATAATAATAATAGCATTCACTAATTTCAAACTATTATATTTTCAAAAATTATTTAAAATGGTAAAATGTAATGAGAAATAAAAGACTTAGCTAGAAACTCTATCTGTGAGAGGAATCAGAGGCTGAAAATTATTATGCAGTGAGATCTAATGACTAGAATAAAGACTCAATAACTATATCTAGGATTGGAAAATATTTATGGGAGTAATAAAATAAAGGGTTGGTACTCATATCTAATATAAGGCTCTCTTATCCACTTACAGTGAGGGAATTAAGGTTTTTGGGTTCTGTGTGTCTAAATTTATAGAGCCGGTATATGGTGTTAGAGATTATGATCACTTGAGGAGACCATTATGTGACTAATTTTCCTTCAAAAAATTATATATTTTACATGTGAAGATCAATGAAAATAAATAGGTAAAATGGATCAGTACTTGAATTTGGGTGAGACCTTAACACCTCATTTATTGAGCATTACCTGCATATTAATACGTCAAAGAGTGATCAAAATTCATGTAGTTTTTCCATGCTATGGTGGTATGTGAATAATTGATAAAGTATTTTAGATGATGTTGTAATACTAATGTGATTAAGTGCCTTAACTATGACTTGTTACTTGTAAAATGTATTCAGACTTGATCTTTGGCTACTAAGGTTCTATGTGATTATAATTGGGAGAAATAGGTAATTTAATCTCAATGTAGAATTATGATTTTGGTCCTTTAAATGGTTTCAAATGGGCTCAATAGGGACATATTCTGACCTTCTTATAACTTTTGATTATATAAATTAGTCATTATTTGGCAAGAAGACAATAGAAGGGGCAAGGATACTAGAGTGGTGTGTTATAGTCCCCCAGGGTTCTCCTATATAATGAGTTATTTGATCATGTTGTGTTTTATTTAAGACCTAAATTACACCTAAGGTTGATAGGTATAGATATGAGTACATTCAGGGGTCATTTTTTAGCTTAAAAGAAGGTGTAAGGTGGTTTAAAATGATCAAAAGGGGTCCTAAGATAGGTCTACATCAAAGTGTGTAAATGAGTCACCACAAGTACATGGTTTTATCTTAAATGTTAATTTATGTGTCTACACTTTTCCCCCTTTTATTCTATTAAAGTATCAAACTAAAAGTACTAGAGTAAAAGGAAAAAGAGTGTGTACCTAAACTTACCTATGAAGAGGTGTCTTTGATGTACGTCACAATGTTGAACTATGATCCAAGTAAACATTTAATGGAATATATGTAATATTAGTCTTTATTTAAGATAAATATAAATAGGTAAGATATAATAAATTAGAGAATAATAAGGAATTAATGCACCTAATTAGGTATGCAAACTATTATGTTTTTTTGGTACAATAATTGGTGACTATAGTGGGTTACACCCTTGGAGTTTTTATTTCTGTTGAATAACTTAGATTGTATTGTGCATTCCTTAATCCTCATTTATGGTTGAGTGTGATTAATATCTCAAGGTGTTCTTGAATCCATCATCACATACCAAAAGTATTTAAGTAATTTATAATCCCTGTATAAATCCCAATAGATAGTTATGCTGCAAAAACTAGCTCAAATATTGGTGAAAATAGAGAACCAACCACTACACATGGAATAAGATTCAATTATGGTTTAAAATTAGCATAAAACTAGTGCAAAACTAGTGAAAATACTAAGTATAATCTATGTCTAGTGTATATATCATAGAGAATGACATGAATTTATCATTCCATTTATAATACTAATGTAAAAAACTAATCAATGAAGAATAAATTTGTCATGCATATACCCCCAACTAATATCTAGTGTATATATATTCTAAGGATAAGTAAAATAGATATGATTTCAATCAACTTATGTGTTAACTTGGAATAACATGTCATGGATGATTACCCCCAAAGTGATCAAACCTAAGATAAAATTAAGTAATTATGAAAACTAATACTAAAACTATTGAATACTACTCTGAGTAAACTAAGGTTCTAGGAAATTCTATAAATGCTTATTTTTTAGGCATTTGGATAATAGCATTGGGAAGGACACTAGATAAATGCTATCTTATCCAATGTGATGCTCCTATCCAAAAATTACTTTCTTTGTATTTCAATCCTAAAATTGTGTCAACTATGTAATCATTGTTAAATATTATCTATATATTATCTAAGAAGTCTAGTCTATAAGATAAACCTCTATGAATGCCCCTTCTTTTGAGGTGAGTTATGGAACTTGTGTAAGAACTTAACTCAAAATAAAAATTTATGAATTAGGTTTTTGTTATGTAAAAATTTAAATATAATTAATATTTACAACATGGAAAAAGCATGGCACCATCATGTATATAAACTAAGCATAGTAATAATTTAATATGCATGTGGAAAAAAAATTCATAGTAACTATGTCTAGGGAGATGTGATAATGAAGCATGTAAATAACTGATCAACTAATTATATAATGTTGAATAAGAATTGTTTGGAAGGGATGCATGATAACTATAATGGATTTAAAATGGCTATATGTATGTGTAAATTACATCATAGCATCTAAATCTGAGTAAAGAAGTAAACAAGGTGTCATGGCCATGACACACACAATCAAAAGTACATGCACAACACATAAAACACATAATAAAATGCCAAGGAAACAAATATAAGGGACATGTTTAAATGTTACTCACCTGAATATAAAGCACATATAATGAGATGTTCAAATGCCCCACACATATAGAAGGAAATAATGGAGGCTAAGAGCCACATAGAAGGATATTTTCAAATGTCTACAGTCATGAATTGAAGACACACATAAAGACATGTTTAAATGTCCTCACATGGATTCAATCAAGTATATGAAGTCTTAGATCCACTCAAAAATCATATATCCAAATATCCTCAAAGAAACACAAAATGCATATAATATATAAAGATAGGAAAATAATATAAAAAACATTCATGATATGTAATTTGATCAACAAGAATTAAGTTCTAACCTAAGTATAATTAGTAACTAAGATTGATAGTAGTATATCACAATGTTAGTGAGTGATTGATATCAAAATATGTAATGATATGTAAAGATATGAGTTGTGAGTAAGATAATGTGGGAAAAGAAGGATAAAACCTATGTATAACATTCCCTTAGTGAGCTAATTGATGAATGTACATGTTATAGGAAGCCTATGTGTAATATGGAATTGAGTGGTGATAGTTTGATCTCACTGGGATAATAGTGGGGTGAGGGACACTAGATCAATCTTTTCCTATCCTCCACAAAACTTCTATATAAATGTAGTTTCTTAGTGTGTAATAGTGAAAGTACCTATAGCTAAGTCTAGGACTATTATTTTATGTAATATGTAGTCACTCATGTATATTTTTAAAGAATATATAATATAAAATTGGCTAAAACAAGTAGTGAATACTGTGCACAAGTTAACTAATGTATGTCAAAGGAAACATAAACATGTATAAGTAATTTTTTTTTATATTTTTTGGAAAAAATTGTTTTTATATTTTTACATATATAAATTGAGAAAGATAAATTAACTAATGACTCCCTTAAGATTCTTACCATTAATATATCATGTATTGAGTAATGGATTGTGATTTCTTACAAATTAAGAGTCTCATTAAATTATTTAAGTTATGTATCATTTTTGTATTCATATTTTGTATAATCAATATCATCAAGAACATACCAATATGGATTATTATAATCATCATCTAGATTTTAAACTTATGAAATTATACTCTTGTCTTCTATTGCTTCTTAAGATAAATAAGGAACTACACCATAATTTTTTATTGAGTTTCTCAATTTATTTATTTTAATGTGTATTTTGTCATGTGTCTTTAGTGATATGTTGTTACTTGTATCTATTTGTATGCTAGCTAAAAGTGTGATTTATTTTCTATGTGTTCTTTCTAGATATGTTCCTTATTTAGAAAATGACATGACCTTTCATTCATGATAAAATGATATACAAAATTTGATTTTATCCATAATTTCCCCTATTTATTTTAACCATGATCCTCTAATCACAAAAATTTAGTCACTTGAATTTGAAATAACATGAAAATTAAGATAGCATTCTTTTGAAGCAAAAGAAACTCTTAACTTGATTTATCCCATATATGTTGTATATGCACTAGTTTTATCCAAGTTTTGATCCTTATTTTAGAGATATGTGAGAAATGATATAGAAAAAAAAAATGATTTTTTGATATTCCTTAACCTTGAGATGTAAATTAGTTGCCATCTATGTGAGCAATGATAATGAAAGGTTCTTGATATGAGGAAAGGCTTGTAGTTTCCCACTTTGTAACCACATTTTAAATTATATCTTCTATAGGTATTTCATGATTTGACTTTAGTTTTTTAGAAACCCTCTTTTAAGAATGTTTTTTTTTTCTTTCCTTGATTTTTATTTTGTAACTTATGTGTTTTCTCTTTTTGTAGCACTGCCTTTGTGATACATTTCTTGTGTAATTATTCCTTTTCATGTTGATCTTTTTATATTTTTGTTTGATCTAACTTATCTTTTTGAATATTTTATTTCTCTACTTTTTCCTTTTGAGTCTGTTCTTTTGCTAATTATTCATTTTCAACCTTTTCTTTCTTTGATTTTTCCTTTAGTAACCACTTTTGTTCTAGTTCTAATATTGTGTCTTAACCTTTTAGGACTTAGTGAATGTAAATCCTATGTTTGTTAAAGATATGAGAATACTAAATCAGGGTAATATTATGCAATATATAACCACTTATTTTTTATATAATTGACTAACTTTGGACTTTCTAAAAATAGTAATAAATAGTGCAAGCAATAACTTAGTTATAAAATGATTAAGTTTGATGATCTGGAGGATAAAAACTAAGGCATAGGTTGGTTTGAGTGTCATAAATATGATCTTGATATAATAACCCCTCATTGAAAGTAACACCCTAATTTGATATTATTTCCATTATTAGATATGTGGAAGCAGTGTCTTTAGTTTGGAGGTAGTGTCCACTATGCAAGACTATCTCAAGCTTTTGAGTGTACTTGAGTCTGGATATGTTAGGTCTATTCTTATGTGAAAAAAGTTATAAAACCTATCTATTACATATTTTGATTGATTTTATGAGTAAACCCTAATCCTCTATGTTGTTAGGTTATTTAATTGATACAAGCTAAAAAGTGTGTTTATTAGTGGGGTATGTTGGACATCCTCATCATCCCATTATGATGAGAGTTGTATGCATAACAATACTTGAAAGAGGGATCAATCCCATTGTAGTTCTCCCCACCTAAGTTATAATAAAAGTGCAAGTGAAGTTAGTATGATAGTTGATATGAGTGCGTTTAATGTGCTTGAGACTGTAAATTTGGGTCATCTAAGCTTAAGAATGTTATATATGGTAATATGTAAAATCAGGGCAAAATATGGATTGATAACCTTATTTATACATAACTTGTTCTGAATTTGAATGTGTATTATACATTTTATTTCCATCTAGTGGTTATATGGATAAAATTCATGTAATTATATAATTATAGTACTTGTGTGGGTGCTAAAAAGTGTCTAGGCCAACCCTAAGAGGTTTTACATTTGAAAAGATATCCATTTATGAAAAAGGGAGGGAAAAGACATTAGCACCATTATTTGGACACTAGCACCATGTGGTGTTACTATCTCTATTATGGTGATAGTTTCCAAGTGGGATAATAGTAGGCACAAAGGGTTAGGATGAAAGAATGAGGATCTAAGATTGCTTTATGGATGACTAGAGACACTTGTGGCCCACATGGAGGCTGGATAAGTATGAAAATAGGCTCTAGGATAGGTATAGGTCTAAGTTAGGGATAGGTAGTCTAGATTAGCACTCTTATCATTAAAATACCACTTTTAGGTGATTACAGTTCCCCCCCCTTTATTATAGAAATTTAGTAAAGTGAAATGATTAGGATAAATTAAAAAAATGTACTTAGACTTACCTAAGAGGTGAAACCAATGAAGCTGGGTCTGAGTATGTTAAACATGCATAAATCAATCCTTAATTAAGATATATCAAAATTAAAGATAAAATTTATTAAAGAAGTAAAATTTAATAAAGGGATGGGAGAGAGGAAAGGAATGAATATACCTCACTAGGTACATGAACTAATGCATAAAGCTGGTGATAACCTATGTGTGTGCATGTATATCATGATCAATCAATGAATAGATTGCATTGAGTTTGTGGCTTCCTCAATCCTCATGTGTGGATGGCTTGAGAATTCAATCTAGTTTTGAATCCATCATTATCCAACCCTGCTTGGTGGATCATGACCTATGAATAGCTTAGACTGGATTGATGTTGTGTCTAACCCTCTCATGTAGGTGGATAAAGAACTCAAGTACGTTATGACTCCATCATTATATACTGATGTGTATTAGATGCATTTTAAACTAAAACTACACAATATAACTCAAAAATTTTAATTGGTAATGTTAACTTTGTGGCCACTTGGGTATATTAGATAGTGTTGGGCCACTCAATAATGCTAACCATTACAGATGGAGTAAATTATGAAACTAGTATGTAACATGGAATATGGTGTTAGATGTATAAAGCATATAAAATGACATGGAATTTATCATTATATTTAATCAACTAATGTGTGAGCATATGTAAATAATGTGTCATGCACATGCCCCTAAATCTAATATCTGAGTATATAGATTTTGGACTGAGTTGTAATAATTTGTATTTGAGTATTTGAAATGAATACACAAATGGTCATGCCATACATGATGCCCCCAATTTAATAAATTTGGTATGAATATGAGTTAAGCTGGTATTAATCTCATCAAAATTGATAAATATATAACTAAATCTATGCAAACTTATATTATACCTATTGTACTTTTCAAGCTAATCTAGGTTTTTTTTAAATTGAGGCTATTAGATAGTAGTTCTATATCCTAGATAGTAGCACCATGTGGTGATAGTGTCCCAATATGGGCACTAGTGTCCTTTTGCTTTGATTTCTATGTAATTATACTAATATTTTTGTCAATACTTTCCCATTGTGTTTACCTAAGTCTAATTTTTATAATCTAAGCTTATGTGCTGAATATAAATTATAAATGCATTATAGGATCCTAATCTTTATAATAAGCCCCTATGAATTCTGCCTCTTTTGAGAGGAGTTGTTAAACCTATGAAATAACTATCCTCAAAATAAAAATATCTATAAAATGTTTGTTAGCTATATAATATATTATATCTATGTAATGATCCAATATATTTTGCATACATAACATCAAAATGTAAGATAATTTGAGCATAAGTTTATAATGTGTGATGTATGTCAGGTCTAGCATCTAAATAGATGTCAAGATAGATATAACATTGTATGTCATATAAAATTTGAGTAATAACTAATTATCTACCTCAGGGGATGGGGCATGATATCCATCATGGCACCCAAGTAAGAAGGGGATATGCATGAGGTCCCTCATGGAATCTAAAACTAGAGTGTGTATAATAAAGACACAAGTGGCATGGCCATGACACATATAAGAAAGCATACATATAACACACATGAGAAATACAAATTAGGCCAAAGGGTGACTATATAAGGTACATGGGCACATGTCACTAAATATGAGAAAAAAATACATATAAGGACATGTTCAAACGTCCATATATACAAGCATTAAGTAAGTTGGCTTAGAGCCACATAGAAGGACATGTTCAAATGCACTGAATACACAATCAAGAATGCATACATAAGGACATGGTCACATGTCCAAAGCATACATATAATGAAAATAAGTGGCATAAATCCAAAGAGAAATATTATATTCAAATGCCCTCAAAATTTGAGTAATAGTTGGTAAAAAACTAAGTGTAACATGATCAATATCAAGATATAATCATGTTAAAACTATGATGTAGACTATAGAAATATGTAACATAGTAATCAAATAAGTGTATAGGGTACCCCAAAATGAGTGAATTCATCTAATGAATAACCCATGTATCTATGTAAATTCCCCCAATGGGTAGATAAAAATAAATATGGATCAACATAGTAGACCTAAGTCATGTAGCAACCTGCAATCACTCGATAAAAACAAGTGAAGCATGTATGTATGATAAAAACCAATTATACTAAGATATATAGCATATGTAATATTTAGATAATATAATAAGTGTAAACATGGTAATTGATTTAATTTTTTTATAAATAATGGAGTTTTATTCCTTATTTATTTAAGGGTCTAGATTAATAAATTAGTATAGAATATAACAATAATTATAGTCCTAATTTATGTAATTGTTTATCTTTCTCACATTTCTGAAAATAGAAATAAATAGGAAGAAATATAACTTAGCTAGAAATAGACTGAGATGGCTGATATAGAGGTTTAAAATGGTTGTGTAAGACTGGGAAGGTGTCATAAACCTGAATCTAGCTTTTGTTTGGCAAAAGGATAGGAGCACTAAAAAGGGAATGCTTTAGTATCTGATGTTGTGGTCCATTCCTATCATTATTGTCCAAACTAATCAAAAAGACTTAAAACTTTTTGGGTAGTTGTGTTGTGCCTGTGTGATCCTTTCTATGAAAAATTGAGTGTTGGTTGTTGATGAAACACATTATATATCTGATTTTGTCTCAAAACACTAACCCTCTAATATATTGGATAAAATGATATTTGAGACACTTGAGAAAGATGGGGGGTTAGTATGTAATATGTATTGAACATTTAATCCACACCCCTTGTGTGGGGATGCTACCTACATACCAATACTCTAAAGAGGAATCAATCCATATGTAGTTATCCCACCTAGTGTGCTTTGTGCAATAGTGTGATGCAGATGCAAAATGCTAATTTTGATAGTGTTTGAGGTGGCTAGGGACTAGTATGAGGGTTTGAGTATATTTGTGGCTATGTTGGGTGACTATATGTAGAGAATAGGGAAGTTTTCCTTAGTGATTTGTTTGTATTCTTTCTTGCTTTGTAAGTTTTATCACCTCATTTGTAAATGAGCTTTGAGTGAGCTTTTATAAGGAACTATTGGTCATGGATCAAATGTATTCACACTAAACTAACGTAATTAAGGATAAATACTAGATGGAAATGACCATTTGGGCTCAATGTGAAAATGTACAAGAGCATAGAAAATGGGAAACTTTGGGGTTCAAATTTGGTGCTCCTATCTTATAGGCTTGGGACCTAGAGGAATAGGATTGGCATAAGAAATACTATCTAGCTGAAGTGGAATCAGGGTTTAGAAGGTTTTGGATGATTTTTAATGATTAAAAATGTGTTTATAAGTGTCAAAAGAGAATGCAAAAAGGACCTATGGATGGGGTCTCTGAAGCCACACTCAAACTACCAATTTGGACATTTTATATGACTACATTTTTCCCACCTTTATTCTAGTGATGTATCAAAGTGAAGCACTAGGATAAAGGAAAAATAGAAATCATACCTAAACTTACCTATAAGGGTGAATCCCATGAAGATGTTTGATGTTGAGTGTGCATAGAGAGAGCATAACATGAATCATAAATTTGCAAGACAAAATAAGGAATATATTAGTTCTTACTGGACACACTATGTCTAAAATAAGAATGTACAAAGATTGGGTAAAAGAAAGAGGAAGAGAAAGGAAAGAATACACCTCACCAAGTAATTAAAATAATAAAAAACCTATTGTGATGTTGATTGATGCTAAGTGATGTTGGGTATGTGTTATACCAAAAGTAATATCATGAATAGAGCTAAGTGCTCAATTCCCCAAGGATGGCTCAAGAATACAAAAGATAGCCCATTAGCTCCATGTTTTCCCACTATGTAGTGAATATATTTGATTATACATGTGTTAATTAATGTTTGGACTATGTGTCTAATCCCTCTGAGTAGGTGTCTCAAGAATACAAAGGCTAGCTAGTCCTTTGGCTCCATCATTGCCCACTAAGTGTGAACTATGAATTGATACCAATATGAATGTGTGTCATATGAGATGGATCATGAAGCCTATGAATGCTTTGTAATCTGATAATGTGGCATGGATAGATTAATGTGTACTAAGAAATAGGCCAATCTTGGCCACTTTAAAAGGTAGAGATTATGCTTGTATGAAAGCCACTCTAAAATTGAGAACTAAGCTTATATGAAAGCCACTCTGAAATGATGCCAACCACCTGTAGATGGAATAAGGCACGAAAATACTAAGAATACCTGGGTAAAAATAATGCAAATGTATCATGCACATTTCCCCCAATCATTAGTGTCTATAACATGGATTTTGATCCAAAAGTTATACCAACTACCCAATCTAAAACTAGAAGTGGCAGCCATCATGTTACACATAATGCCCCCTATATTTGGATACTCTAATTAAAATTATATTAAAACTACCCAATCTAAATTGAACTATAGTTGAAAAAACTATAATTGACCTTACCTTTCTATCTATTTTTGAAAATTTTAGATTTTTGGCTGCTTGGATAAGAGCACCAAAAAGTGGACACTTTGGTGTTTGACACTGTTGTCCACTTATAGTGCTCTTGTCCTTTACTATTTTTTATGACTATTATATATTTATAACTAATTTTTTAGTCTATTTTGTATTTTTTTGACTCTTATCACTATTTTGAGTGTTCTAAAAACTTATTTTTGATTGGTATAAGACTCTGATCTCTATGACAAAACCTCTATGTGTTGCCCCCTATTCTAAGGGTAGGAATGAAGACCCTACAATGACTGCCCTCAAAATAAAGATCCCTAAAAGTGTGTTATGATATGAAATTCATGATATAGAAATGATAATCCAAAGGATATCTCAATAAATAGCATAGTTTATATTAGAGATTGTTAGATCAACACAGGTATGCCTAGATAGATGTAATAATGTAATAGCATGTGTAGTATACTAAACTAAAACTACAAATCTAGGTATTTTTTAAGGAGGTATGGATAATTATGTCCATCATGGCATCAAATAAATCAAGATAATGAATGATGTGGATCATGGCATTGCAAACAACTGAGAAGCAAATAAGCATGAAAGGAAAGAAGCAAGAAGCATATAAAAGAGGCCAAAGGGCCAAGAAAATAAGGGACATGGAGACATATCACTCAATTTGTGAAATAAAACATACAATGCATGTTAAAATTCCCACATACACATATAATGGAAAATAAGAAAGATTGACATGAGGGCCACAAGCACATACAAGAGTACAAGCAAAAGACATTGACAAATGACTTAAACTGCACACAAGTAACCAAAATAGGAACTAAGAAATGCAATCACATCTAGTTACTTAAATCAAGAAAGGAAGGCATGTAAATTTTGGAAATACAATCTCATCTAACTAATCAAAACAAGATGTGAAAGTATGCAAAACATGTATAAAACTAGGTAGATGTTAATAAATACATAAGTGTTATATACTAGTGAGTGTTGATAGAATAATCTATATAAGCTAGTAAGTAATGTACATCAACATGATAACTAGATTTTGTGGTGTAATAATGACATAGCCTAGATGGTGTAGTCATATAGAATATTCCCCCAATGGGTAGATATGTCGATGTATGTCTCAAATGTAGAAGTAAGATGCCCCCTTAATGGGTGCAGTGAAGCAATCAAGGATCTAGGTGTCACTATACACACTCAAAGAAGATCAAGTGAAGCATGGTAATATAGATAAATTGAAAAATAATAGCATATAATAACAAAATGTAAGTCTATCATAGTAGTAAAAATGTAAATCATGGATAATGCATATAGTTGAAATTTTTTTGGTGTTTTGAGTTATTTAAATGTTTTTGTATTCTGACATATTATATTATTTTTGGTATTTTGAAATTTTTATATGTACAAGTAAGCAAAAATACACTATGTACAAGTAAGCTGAGAAATTATGTATAAGGAATTAGAAAGAAACTATGTACAAGAAAGACTGAGAAGAAATGATACTAACTAATGAGTTTTGGAAGAGACTCCCTATCATGTGTCATGTATCAAATAAAGGAATCATGTGTGATTATTAAGCATGAGGGAATTATTATCATTTTGAATTTCACCTGCTTGAAGATGTGTAAAATACACCCTCGCTATAGCTGATACAATTGGAACTTCTCAGAGTGTGGGTGACTCTGTGTTGAGAAGAACCTCCAGAGAGGGTTGGTTCCCTTAAAAAAAATTTATTAAATCTGATTGTTTTTTTCTCTTGAGTGAAAATGGGAAGGATAAATTGAAATTAAATCCTAATTATAGGGGTGATACACCAAAAAAATTCATATTCTTTGATGTTACTAAAATTAATGCACACATATAATCAATAAAAGTTCCTATTTTTGTCCTTAAGCATAAATATTTCAAATGAAGGGTTGAAAACCTCTTCAAATGACCTATGAAAGGTGAGATAGACAGAGATAGATGAGGAAGGGACCTACCAAAAGGATATAAGTCTCACTCATATACTGATTCATAATCAAATACACATTATTCTTCTATAAAAACTCAAATACAGAACAAAAACTCCTTTAGTTGTAAATGGTCTAGATTACAACTTCTCTTTTTTCTCCAAGAATAATACAATAATAGCTTGAAAATATAATATATAAGTCTTAAAATCTATAAAATCCTAAGTGGAGTTGATTTACATAATTAATAGTCTTCTTTAATTAAATAAATACAAACTTTTTACAATTATTTAATCAACTCCCTTTTACATTATTTATAAAACTCCTTTTTATAATATTAGCTTTCCCTCTCAAAACATGCATGCACTCTCAAAATTTGGCATGGAAAATAGGTGGGCCCATGTTGATAACAACTCAATTATATTTTGAGTTCAAAAATAAATACAATAGTCTTCAAAAATCTTTTAATTTTCTTGTTTTTCAAGAAATCCATTTTGACATTGAAACAAGAAATGGTGGGCCCCATTGACTTGGTCAACTCTCTTTACATGTAGTCAATGATATTATTTGGTGTATATCTCCACTTGAACTGATCTTTAAGTATTTTAGGATCATTATTTAAATGATAAAAAAGGAATATTACATGATGTTGGTCAACTAGTCAACTGAAGCTTTGATTGAAAGTTCAAGGCTAGTTAACTCCACTTGGTTCCTCCTTGCATAAAATAGCATTTAAATTTTGAAAATATATTAATATCCATAATAATATCAGATATTACATGTTTTAACTCCAAAATTAATTCATTTTATAGATTTTAAATGTCATTCTTTACTTGCTAGATTGACCTATTAGCCTATTAGCCTATTAGCCCAATTAGGCTTAATATCCTGCTTTCTTGCATTTAAACTCCATTAAAATTGCAATAATAAACCATGAAACCTGAATTAAAAAAATTAATTAGACCTATAACAACTTTATTCATCATCAAATATGTGATTTTGATGAGAAAACCTTCGCCATTCAGTCAAAAGGGTTGACTAAGCCTATTTTGCTCCATTTTTCTATAGACAGGCCATTTTGATCGAGCTAGTTGGGATGATTTTGGAATGATTTATAACTAAATTAAAATTTTAGGATGAACAAAAATTCTTATGATTTTATCTCCATTTATTATATTTTATTTAACTATCTTTTACTTCATTTTTCATGCTTTTTGCCACAAAAAACATGATTTCTTCCCTCATCCATACATCTTCATATATAAAATTAACATATGTGGAATCCTTTATAATTTATATTTAAATTTTAAAATATTTTATGTTTATCTAATATGATTTTATGTTGATAGAATCAACTTTTTATAAAACTAGTTTTTTGAGGGTTTAATAGGGTTTGAAGCTGAATCTTTAAAATGATGATTCATAAATTAAATACATCTAAATACCAAAATATTTAAATTTATGTTTATAATATTTACCCCCATATCATCCTTTAAAATATTAGGTTCACATTCCAAATATATGAAGAGTTATCATGTGGATAAATCTGCATGTGGGGTTTTGATTGCATTATGAGTTGCCTACACTCTTAATGATTGTTCATAAATCACAGCCTCTTAATTGGTATAAATTTTTCATTAATTATAATTACATAGGTATAATAAAAATATACTAAGATCATTTGGTAAAATTTCACACGTGGTGAAAGATATGAGCATCTGAATAGGAAGCTTGGAAGGCTGCCTAGAACTATAAAAAGTGAAAATTTCACTAAAATTAAAATAAATATTTATATAATTATAAATACCTGAAAACATAATCATGGTTCATTTACCATGCTATAAAAACACTCTAAAAGCACATTTTTATTGAAAATTCAAAAAACCCATTTTTATCCTATATGCCTATTTGATTTCATAAGCCTATATGAGCATGGTTTTCTTAAAATTTAGAGTTTTAACACTCTTAAAAGGTATTATTATGATTTAAAAACATAATCCTATTCTTTTTAAACTTTTACCTAGGGTTAGAAACCTCTATGTCACTCCAAAATGATACCTGCTCTAATGGTGATCTCCAACGAACATGTTGAGGACTATTACAAAATAGTGAGTATCTTCACTCATCCAATGGCCATGAAATTTTTTTATAAGGTTCCTCAAGTAATTATGACCTTGTGTAAAAACATTTAGGTCGTGAAACCACTTGTAGCTCCTAAAAAGTTTAATTTTCTCTCAAAATTGATCCTTATGCATGGATTATCTGCATATTTAAACTTGATAATGCTATTTTGAAATTATAATGACCCATTTACAATCCATTTTTGACATTTTTTACCAAAATTAGTGATTTTAGGCCACAATTCCTATCTTTAAAGGGCTTTTTATTGGTTTTAGGGAAGTTTCAATTGATAGGGGTAATAATTTGACCTTGACAGGCCAAATTACTAAAAATTTTGGTGACTTTCAAGGATTGATCAGCCTTATATTAAAATAAATCAAAAACACTAGATAAATTGACAAACTTGGATATACCAAGATAAACATTGATATTGGGAAAGCTTGCAGACTAATACATAATAAGAGAAACTGACACGAATAACAATAAACATGTGCATGTATGCACTTAGAGGAAAGGACAACAACAACAACAAAAAAGGAAAAATAACTACTAAAATCATGTGTGTAAAATCACTTATAGGAATGAAACTAAAGGTAGGCTAATGTGTACATACTAGACTCCACCTTATTGGTCCTCCTAGACCAAAAAGAAAGCTATTTGATGACCCATAGAATCTTGAAATATATTTGCCATCTCTTGATAGCTCTTTTCTACAACTACGAGTAATTGGATGCCCATGTCTTCTTGATTGTGTAGTTAGGATTCCAACCTCCATCCTTAGTTACATTCATTATAGGAATGGATCCAAGACCCAATTATCATACTCCTATATCTGTGTACTTTGCAAGAACATCTTCAATTATTGATCATGATCATGTAGACTAGCATGTTGTATCTTCTTTGTCATATATTCAAGGCTGACCTCTAAGAGAGGCAATCCTTATTTTGTGACTTCTTAAGGCCATTTGTGTTCATACTCAACTTTCAAAATTATACAAGCATCTAAAAATGATAACAAATGTTGACAACCATGCTTAAAATGTTCAAAGATGTCATCTTCTGTGAAAACAACCACTTATTACTTGGTGAAAGCACTCTTCTCATCCTACAATGGACCACATTCCAGTAAAGAATACCTTAAACAAAAGATATAAAACAAATATAAAGAATTTTTCTCCTAAATTTGAAGTACAATTGGAACATAAGGCTGCAAATTATCTTCAACTTCTTGTGGTAATTGGTAGTCATTTTCTATCACTTCTACAAGCTCTTGTTATTCATGATGGATGGCAGCCCTTATTATATCAATAAGCTCATGGAAAACACGTTCAAGTTTAAAAATTGAAGTGTTTTCTTCTTGAATTTCATCATCTACTCTTATCTGATCTTCAATTATAGTAGTAACCTCTTTAACTTCATCAATTTCATCTTTGACACTGAGTGTGTCAATGATGATGTCCTCCATATGATTATGCAATACTCTTTCATCTTCATGTACATCAAATATGAATTCATCTTCTTCTTTAGAAAGGATGGGTTCCTTCTCTAGGATAGGCATAGTAGATACTTTAAAATACTAAAAAAGGTGAGAAAGATACAATGGTTGTGCCATAGATACCTGATTTTTCTCCTGAGGTTGCTAAACCTGAATAACTATCACCTCCTCTCTCTATACTATTTCTTGAATTGATTTCCATGAAATAAAGTATTTTGGCTTTTGAGGGGGAATGGGTGAGGGTTGAATTTCAAGAGTGACTTTGGGGTTGATTTCATCATTTGAGCTTATGCTTAGTTGTTATATTTGACTCTAGGTTGGAAACTTGGGTTTAGGAGCTTCTGGTATTTTAAGTATTATAGCTTGAGGTATGATTGGGAAAGTTTCTTGTTGAGAAGGACTTGAAATCCATGGATATTTATATGGGGAAATAAGAGGTATTGATGTTTGAGACTGAGATTGCTTATCAAATAACTCTTGATTGTAAGTTGATAACTCTTCTACAATCATTTGGCTTACCCTCCTCATTTCCTTTATCTCATCATGAAAATTCAAAGAGTTTTAGTAAGGGTGATTTATCTTCGAATGGGTAAGGCTCATAAGGATGAGGATGAGATGTATATGGATCATGTTTATTAGACTAGTATGAGCTTGCATACTACTGATAAGGATCTATATACTCTTCACATGGTTAATATGGGTTATGGGGATCATACTGGAAATGTTGAAAAGGAGAATAATGATGAAATTCTTCTCTATAGGCTTCTATAGCATAGAAATTCATGAAGATAACTAGAATTATGATAAATAATATACCTTTTCCTTGATATGAAAGCCACAATAGTATTGGAAACTAGATTTGAAGATGATGTACTACAAGCTTGTCCCACTAGGATTGCTATAAATTTCTATCACTTTGGGGTTTGCCCTGATTGAAGATGTGTAACACACACCCTCTCTCTAGTTGATACAATTATAACTTCTCAAAGTATGGGTATATCTATGTTGAGAAGAACCTCCAGATATGGTTGGTCACATTAAAATGTTTCTATTAAATCTAATTTTTTTTCTCTTGGGTGAAAAGGGGAAGGAGAAACTAAAAGGAAATCCTAATTATATGGGTGATGAACCTGAATTATTCATATTTTCTGAAGTTACTAAAATTAATGCACACATATAATCAATAAAAATTCATATTTTTGTCCTTAAGCATAAATATTTTAATGAAGGGCTAAAAACCTCTTCAAATGACCTATAAAAGGTGAAATAGAGAGAGATAGGTGAGGAAGGGACCTTAAAAAAGGAGATAAATCTCACTTATACGTTGATTCACAATCAAATACACACTATTCTTCTGTCAAAACTCAAATATAGAATAAAAACTCCTTTATTGGTAAATGGTCCAGATTACAACTTCTCTTTTTGCTCCAGGAATAATACAATAATGGATTGAAAAGCTAATATATGTCTTAAAATATAATAAAATCCTAAGTGGAGTTGATTTAGATAATTACTAGTCTTCTTTAATTAAATAAAGATTCAAACCTTTTACAATTATTTAATCAACTCCCTTTTACATTATTTAGAAGATTCCTTTTTACAATATTAGCTTTCCCTATCAAAACATGCATGCACTCTCAAACTTTGGCATGGAAAATAGATGGTCCCATATTGATAACAAATCAATTATATTTTGAGTTCAAAAATAAATACAATATTCTTCAAAAATCTTTTAATTTTCTTGTTTTGACAAGAAATTCATTTTGACATTGAAATAAGAAATGGTGGACCCCATTGACTTGGTCAACTCTCTTTCCATGTAGTCAATGTCATTATTTGGTGTCTATCACCACTTGAACTAATATTTAAGTATTTTAATATCATTCTTTAAATGATAACAAAGGAATATTGCATGATGTTGGTCAAATAGTCAACTAAAGCTTTGATTGGAAGTTCAAGGCTAGTTAACTCCACTTGGCTTCTCCTTGCATAAAATAGCATTTAAAATTTTAAAAATATATTAATATCCATAACAATATCATAAATGACATGTGTTAACTCCAAAATTAATGCATTTGATAGATTTTCAATGTCATTCTTTACTTACTTGATTGACCAATTAGCCTATTAGCCCAATTAGGCTTAATAGCCTACCTTCTTACTTTTGGACTCCATTAAACCTGAAATAATAAACCATGAAACCTAAAAAAAATTAATTAGACTAGAAACAACTTTATTCATCATCAAATATGTGATTTTGATACAAAAACCTTCACCATTTAGTCAATAGGGTTGATTAAGCCTATTTTGTTCCATTTTCCTATAGACTGGCCATTTTGACCGAGCTATTTGGGACACTTATGAGAATATTTATAACCAAATGAAAATTTTAGGATGAATAAAAAGTCTTAGGATTTTATCTCTATTGATTATATTTTATTGAACTATCTTTTACTTCATTTTACATGTTTTTTCCACAAAAAACATGATTTCTTCCTTCATCCATACATATCCATACATAAAATTATCATTTATAGAATCCTATCTAAGTTTAGTTGACATTTTAAAAGGTTTTATGTTGATCTAAGATGATTTGATGTCAATAGAATCAACTTTTTGTAAAACTAGTTTTTTGAGGGTTTAAATAAGCTTTGAAGCTAAATATTCAAAATGATGATTCATGAATTAAAAACCTCCAAATACCAAAATATTTCCATTTATTTATATAAAATTAACCCCCCTAACATCCCTTAAAATATTAAGTTCATATTCCAAATATATGAAAATTTATCACGTGGAAAAATCCACTTTTGGGTTTTTGACTACATTATGAGCTGCATGCACTATTAATGATTATTCATAAAGCACAGCTCCTCAGTTGGTCTCAATTGTTCATTAATTATAATTACATAGGTTTAATCAGAAAATATTAAGATAATTTGATCAAACTCCACATATGGTGAAATATACAAGCATCTGAACAAGAGGCTTGGAAGGGTGTCTAAAACTGTTAAAAGTGAAAAATTAACCAAAATGAAAATAAATCTTCACCTACTTTACAATGCTTGAAAACATAATCATGGGTTCTATACCATGCTATAAAAACACTCTAAAAGCACATTTTTCTTGAAAAGTCAAAAAGCCCCTTTTTGACCTATATGCCTATTTGATTGCATATGCCTGTATGAGCATGGTTTGCTTAAAAATTTAAAGTTTTGAAAATCTTGAAAGGTCTGATTATGATTTAAAAACATCATTATATTCCTTTTAAACTTTTACTTTGGCTTATAAACCTTTTTGGCACTCTAGAATGATGTCTATTCTAATGGCGATCTCCAACGAACATGATGAGGACTGTTACAAAATAGAGAGTATCTCCACTCATCCAATGGCCATGAAACTTTTTTATAAGGTTCCTTAAGTCATTATGAATTTGTGTAAAAAATTTATGGTCTTGAAACCCCTTATAGTTTTCATAAAGTTTAATTTTCTCTTAAAATTGATTCATGTACATGGATTGTCTACATATTTGAACTTGACAATGCCATTTTGAAATGATAATGAACCATTTACAATCCATTTTTATAATTTTTTACCAAAATTAGTGTTTTTATGCCATAATTCCTAGATTTAAAGGGCTATTTAATTGTTTTAGGAAAGTTTTGATTGATAGGGGTATTAATTTGACCTTGACAGACCAAATTACTAATAGGAATGGCTGTGAATATGATTCTAAATATTCAGATTCATTGTCGGTATATTGGAAATCATAATAACTTATATTTTTCCACTCATAATCATCATCTTGATTTTGAACTAATTAAATTCTAGTTTTGAATTTTTTTGTATCTAGATCTTTTCCTTTGATAAATTATGTCTATGAATGATTTTCCTTAGGATGTTCAATAAATCCCAAACCTTGGTGACAAATATTATCAACTTCTAGAATAGAAGTAGGGATGCCTTGAGCATGCTTTCCCAACCCTTGACATTGATAATAAAACTATTGTAGATATTTTTTACCAAACCCATACTGCTTTGAAATTTGAGCCTCATTTTGGAGAGGTAAGTTTGTATATTTTTCATGTTTTACATGTCTTTGTGGTACTATTTATTGCTCTAATTTTGCTTTTTGATCTTTTTGTTGTTCTGAGTTATGCTTTGGTAACCACTTTTGTATTGTTTCTAAATTTGACCCTTTGTGAATGTGTTTTTGTGTCACTATGGATTACTTGATGTATTTACCTTATATAGGGTCCTCATTAGAAATTATTTATTGTATCTATTTTTTCAATGCCAAACATGAATCTGAGTGATGCCCATGCGTTCTATGATATGCACAATAATATCTAGATCTTCTCACTGGATGTAGATGAGGTATTTTGAACAACTTAGATTTAATCATTTCTCTTAGTATCTCACTTTAACTCTTGTTTAATCTTTGAATGCTTTTTGAATCACTAGTTGTAGAGTTACTTTGTTGTGATTTCTTGTTTTGATATGTAACATTTCTTGCAAGCAATTAACTAGATGAAGGTGCATATACATGATTGACACAAGGGTGCGTTTGAGGATTTTGTATTATAATCTAATTTCCTAATGTTGTGATATTTTCATATAGTATTTGATTTTGTATTTGTAAATATGAAATTAACTTGCTCATATTGATGATTTGATCCCTTAGATTCTCATAAGTGCAAACCCTAGTTGCTTCCAATTGAATATGTAAGCACATATGTTGAAGAGGGTTTGAAGATGCTATAGATTAAATGTATGCATTAGTAATAATATTATAAGTTACCTCACCTTTTGGAGAGGTGATAGCATGGAATTGGTTAGAGAGAAAGTAGCTATCACCCTCTTGGGGAGAGGAGGATAAGGAAATTTTTTCTTGTAAGATATGACATTGAAACTTGGTAGGTGGTTGTTATCTTATGTAATAGATCCTCTAAGTATGTAAGGATTTTATTATTAATTTAATTACACATAATAGAGAGATAAAATGTTAAATAAGTAATGAAATATGACATATATCTGAATTAGTCTTAAAATAACATGTACATATGTATTCATGTCATTTTTGAATGCATGCCAAATGAAAGGATGAAGGAATGTAAGAGAAACAAGAAAACTTTTCTTAAGTAAATCATGATTAATAAAATTAAAATATTTATCCCAATGTGTGAAAATTAGAATTTTAAATTTAAAACCCTATGCTAGAGTTTGAAAATACCAGGACCTATTATAGGCAACTAGGGTTTGAAAGAAAATAATTTTTAAAATTACTATGATAATTTTTTTAAATTAAATGTGAAATTATAATTTATATATGCAAGAAAAATTAAAAGAATATTTCAAAAATAATTACAGAATTCCCCTAGGGTTTTTATGCATAAACAAAGTAAGTTGAGTTCACCAAATGATTTAGCTTTTTTATGAATAATGGAGTTTTATTCTTATTTTAGTTAAAGGTCTGGATTAATAAATCATTACAAAATATAGCAATAATTATAGTCCTGATTTGTGCAATTGTTTTTCTTTTTCACCTTTCTAAAAATAGGAAGAAATAAAACTTAGCTTGAAAACAGTTTGAGATGATTGATACAGAGATTGAAAATCGCTGTGTAGGACTGGGAAGGTATCATAAACCTAAATCTAGTTTTCATTCTATGAAAGGCATAGGAGTGTTGAAAATGGGACACTTTAGTGTATGACACTATTTGTCCATTCCTACTACTATTGTCCAAACTAATCACAGAGACCTAAAACTTTTTTGGGTAGTTGTTTTGTGCCTATGTGAGCCTACCTATGAAAAATTGAGCATTACTTGTTGATGAAACTTGTTATAGATATTATTTTGTCTTTAAACCCTAACCCTCTATTATAATTGATAAAATAGTATTTATATCACTTGAGAAAGAGGGGGGTTAGTGTGTAAGATGCATTGAACATGCAATCCACACTCCTTGTGTGGGCATGTTGCCTACATACCAATACTCCAAAGAGGGGATCAAGACATATGTAGTTTTCCCACCTAGTGTGTTTTGTGCATTAGTGTGATGCAGATGAAAAATCATTATTTTGATAGTGTTTGAGGTGGTTAGGGACTGGTATGAGGGTTTGAGTATGTTTACATCTATGTTGGGTGACTGTATACATAGAATAGGGAAGTTTTCCTTAGTTCTTTGTTTTTATTCTTGCTTGATTTGTAAGTTTTGTCACCTCTTTTGTAAATAAGATTTGATTTGGCTTTTATAGGGAACTATTACTCATGGGTTAGATGTATTTGTACTAAGCTAACATAATTAAGGATAAGGACCAGATGGAAATGATTGTTGGGGATAAAAGTAAAAATGGATAGAATCATCAAAAATGGAACACTTTGGGATTTGATTTTATATTCCAAATTTAGTGCTCCTCTAAGGGTTATAAGTTCAAGACCTAGGGAAATAGGATTGTCATAGGGAATACTATCTAGTTGAAGTGGAATCAAGGTTTAGAAGGTTTTGGATGACTGGTAATGAGAAAAAAGGTGTCTAAAAGGGTCAAAAGACAATGCAAAAAGGACCTATGGATGGGGTCTCGCAAGACACACTCAAACTAACAATTTGGACATTTTATATAACTACAATAATGCATACAATCTATAATTTTATGTTTTTTGAGTAAATATTTGAATGTTTTTTATGTTTTTGACATATTATATTATTTTTGTATTTTATGGATATAAACTATGTATAATCAACATGAAAATGAAATTATATACAAGGAGTAAGAAATAAGTAGAGTATGTATAAGAAGGGAGTAAAATTACTAACCAATTAGTCTCATGAGAGACTCACTATCAATGTGTTCTATGTTAAATAAAGGAATAATGATCATGCATGTTGTATGGAAAGGTAACTATGGTCCTAGAAACTATTGTATTAAGTGATCTATATCTAGCCTTGCCTATAAAGTAATGCTAGAAATACCTGATACTAAATTTGGTGTCCTTTAAACTTTAGGGGTATTAAGGACTCATCTAGTAGAAGATTTTTTAGCTAGTATAAGTTCCCTATGTTGAGAACCTTGAGAACTCAATAAGACTTATCTTAGAAGAAAGTGAGTAGAGGGAGGCCTTATAGAACCTATAACATATCTATAATGTAATATTTCCTCTAATAATGGTCTCTATGGGAGAGTATGCATACGTAGCAACATTGTAGGAGTATACTTCACTTGCATTGGTGGCTTAATTAAACTATGTGGTGTATTGATAAGAATTATGCTTGGAGCTGTAACTAGTAACTGTGATGTAACTAGTAACTATGTTATAACTAATTATGGTATAGGTAGAGGATACTTATATGAAATACCTTCAAATATGATCACCCAATTTTCATGTATATATTTTAAGCATATATGCACATTATATGGGATGGCTCATAGTTATTGTATCTATGTCCTACCCAATAATATGTCAAATATGCTTGTACTAGGTTTTACTAAGAATCTAGCAGCCACATGTGTTGGTCTAAACTATAGTGGAAATATAATCTCTCTAATGGAGCTCTGAACATGGCCACTAAAACCTCTAATAACTATGTTTATAAGAGATATATCCTTCTCTAAATACCATAAATGTTGTAGAAGTGTGATAGTGCACATGTTAATTCTTGACCCATTATCAATCATAATACTTTAAATAGGATGATGATCTATGTAGGCTTATATAAAGAGTGTATATAAATCTGAAACATCATCAATCATCTCTTATTCTAAGAAAGTGATGAGTGGTCTAGTTGGAATTGTAGTGTGGTACACACCAATGATATTGTGTAGTGGGTGTGTCTCCTCTATAGTAGTGTCATAAGATGTTGGTGGCAGATGTGTCTGATACATCTAGTGAACACCTAAAGTGATCCCTACCTCATTTAATTTATGCTTTGGAAATGGATATGAGAATATTTTTAATGACTTATCTTCCATTGGTTTGAAATTTATGTGCTTTTATTGGTGTACCCACATCAATAATGTTATCCTCTATCAAATATTGTATCTTATGTTTCAAGTTGATGCATATGTTTGTTGTATGGCTTGGTGTCCTATGATATTTGTAGAATGCATTAGAATCATAGTTATTTATAATATGTTGTTTCATATTAACCTATTTGATGGGATGGAGAGATATTACATTACATTCTAAGAGCTTCTATAAAACATGTGTTGGTGATTCTAGAAAGTTGGTGAAAACTCTACATGGAGGAGTTGATAAAACCAGGTGAAGAGATGACTCTGAAGTTACATTGATAGTGGCCTTTGGATCACTATTTTTTTTAATGACCCTTACCTTGTATAGATTCTTACTATAACTATTAGTCTTTTATTCTAATCCACTTGTATCTTTTAGTTTTCCCATATAGAGAATCTTGACTTCTCTTTTTTTCATTATGTGGCATAAATATGTGAAGGTTGGAAACTTCTTAAACAAGATAGTTTCATGTAATGTTGGTAGTATACTATGTTTGAATATGTCTTGGAGATCTTTATCTACCTTGGGGCTAGTCAATTTGGCCAATATAGTCTTATATCATAAGACATATTCTACAATAGGATCATTTGATTTTTGTTTTGATTGTGCATCTTGAGCATGTGAGATCTTATCAGTGATGTTTATTGAGAAGTGTGATAAAAACATATCTACCAATGGGTCAAATGAAATTATATATTGATTTGGTAGATAATAAAACCATTATACGGCATAATCCTTTAAATTACATGGAAATAACTTAGTGAAGATCCAATCATTGAACACATAATTTAAACATAATGTGTGAAAAGATTAGATATGATGCTCTAGGTCACCCTTACCATCATATAATATAATCTTTAGTGCCACTAATTTGGATGGCAAAGGATTTTTCACTATGTGATGTGCCAAAGGTGTATGTAAAATAACATGATAATACAAGGCATGTGATGGCCTAGTGGCTCCCTATTCAATATGCAACACCTTATACTAAAAATTATGAACCTCCTACATAAGTGATTGTGCATTTAGAGTGGAAGAACTAGACATAAAATGTGTATCTATCACTAAAGGTTGTTGAGCTAATATTGGTTTTTGTGTTAACTAAGTTGGCCCCAATGTAGGTGTGACAATGTTATTGTCTAGGAGAGCATAGGATTTACCATTATTTATTTTATTCTTTATTTCCATTATGTCTTTTAAAATATATGCATGATCAAGGGTTTGTTCCTAAAGTCTATCTCTAAAGCTTTGTAGAATCTCATCCTTATTTTCAATTAGGTTTTCATTGCTAAATGGAGGGAGAGTGTCCCAATTTCCACCTTGTATATCATCTTGATCTTGATTATATTTCTCATCTTCATATGCATTATCATTTAAATCCATAGAATTAGTATGTGAATAATCAATTATGGGAGTTACAATTGGTCCCTTGTCTATATTATAATCTCAAATAGATGTAATTTGAATATGCTCAATAGGATTGCCACTTAACCTATCAGTTCTTAATGGAAGAGATATAGATTTTTTAGATGGAATATAGTAAACAAATTAAAATAAGGATACTAAAATAGAATGTATGAAATTTTAAAAGCTTAAAAATAGCTAATGAAAATAGGTAAAAAAGGATACAAACCTTAGGAGCATCTAGGGTTAGGGGTTGAGAAATGTTCAAAGTAAGTTGGGTTCACCAAATATTCTAACCTTTTAGGACTTAGTTAATGTAAATCATATGTTTGTTAAAGAGATAAGAATACTAAACTAGGGTAATATTATGGAATAAATACATCCACTATTTTCTTATAGAATTGACTAACTTTAGCCTTTCTTAAAATAGTAATAAAATGTGCAAGTAATAACTTAGCTAGAAAATGACCAAGACAAATGATCTGGAGGCTAAAAACTAAGGTAAAAACTTGTTTGATTACTAAAAATAGGATATCAATTTAAGAACCATTCTTAGATAGTAGCACCCTAATTGGATAGTAGTTCCATTATTAGATATGTGGTGGTAGTGTCACTATTTTGGTGGTAGTATCCTCTATGGAGGAGTATCCTAAGCTTCTAAATGCACCTGTGTCTAGATCTATGAGGTCTGTTCTTGCATGCATGAGTTTTGAAACCCTATATATTTATTATTTTTACTAATTATGTGATAAAACCCTAATCATCCATGTTTTTATGGCATCTAGTTGATTCAATCTAAAAAGTGTATTTGTTAGTGGGGTAGGCTAGACATCCTCAACACCCCATTGAGATGAGAGTTTCCTAAATAATAATAATTCAAAGAGGGATCAAGCCCAATGTAGTTCTCTCCACTTAAGTATTGGTGAAAGTGAAAGAGAACTTAGTATGATAATTGACTTGAGTGTTTTGAATGTGCTTGAGATTGAAAATCTAGTTAATCTAAGATTAATAATGTTGTATGTGGTAATAATTACAATTAGGGCATAATAGGGATTGATAACCTTAATTTTGCACAACTTATTCTAAGTTTGAATGTGTATTTTACATCTAGTTTCCATCTAGTGGTTTGAGGGATAAAAGTCATGTATTTATATATTATGGTTCTTATGTAGGTGACAAAAGAGGTCTAGGATAACCCTAGGATGTTTTAGATTTGAAAATATATTCATTTTTAAAAAATGGATGGAAAGGACATTAGCACCATTATTAGGATACTAGCACCATGTGGTGCTACTATCCCTATTATGGAGCTATTTTCCAAGTGGAAGAATAATAGGAACAAGGGCTAGGATGCAATAATTAGGGTGGTACTACTTTAGGGATGATTAGGGATTCTTGTGACCCATAAGAAGGATGGATAAGTGTGAAAATAGGCTCTAAAATAGGTCTATGGCTAAGCTAGGGATAAGTAGTCTTAATTAGCACTCTTAGCACTCAAATACAACTTTTAGGTGACCAAATATTATCACTTGTGTTTTATAATATTTACTCATAAGGTGAGTGATTTTTTTAAGTGATATATCAATGATAGGATCACCACTATCAATTATCTTTTATATTTTATTTTAAAAATCCAAACAATGATTTGTATGATTCCTATGCATTATATGATATGCACAATAATATTTTTATCTCCTTAGAGATTGTAAAGTATGTAGTTTGATAAAATTATTTTGAATCATTTCCCTTGAAATCTAACTTTAAATCTTATTATCCATTTGCATACTTTTTGAATCACTTATTATAGACGCATTCTATACTAGTTTCTTATTTTGACACGAAATCTTGTTAGGCACAACATTATTAGATGGAGATGCACATAAATGATTAATAATAACATATTTTGGATTCTTTACACATAATATAATGTTCCAATAATTTGATGTTTTCACTTAAAAGCTAATTTTATTTTTACAACTATGTTATTAACTTGCCCATAGTGATGATTTTATCCTTTATAACTTTAGAAACACAAACCATGTTAACTTTGGATTAAACATTCATACATACACCATCAAGGGGAGACATGGGAGGTGGATAAATTTAAGGAATGATAGTTGGTTATCTTAATTTGGCACTATATAATAGCCTACCTTACCATTTGGAGTATGATATCATTGACTTAGTTAAAGGGAAAGTAGATATCACCTTATTGAGGGTTAGGAGGAGGATATTCTTTTTTAGCTATTTTATATTCGTCAAAGATTAAAAGGAGAAAAAGATAGGAGAGACATACACTCCAATATGATGAGAAAAATAGAATTGAATTTAAAACCCTAAGGAGGTATAAATGGAAGGGAAACCCTAAGGGAAGAGAGGGTTTGCAATATTTGATAATAAGAGGATTCACCTATATGTTTTATAAAATTTAGGATAATAATACCCTAGATGACAACACTACTATGAAAAATAATGTGAATATTATAAAAATAATATAACTCACTGATTTAGAACTATTGTATTCTATAAAATTACTAAAAATAGCAAAGTGTAATGAGAAATAAAAGACTTAGTTGAAAACTATATATGTGGGAGGAATTAGAGGTTGAAACTCTATGTGTAGGTAGGTATGATGATTGAAATTAGGAATCAAGAACTGAATCTAGGCCTATAAAATAATGCTTAGAATAGGACACTAAATGGGTGGTTTTCTTATCCAATCTAGGGCACTCTTTTCCACTTATAGTGATGGAATCAGGGTTTTTGAGTTATTTTTATCTTCATATGTAGACCCTATATCTAGTGTAGGAGATTTTAATCACTTGTATATACCATTATGTGATTCATTTTCATTAAAAACCTTAGCTCTTTGACATGTGAATACCAATGAAAATAAATGGGTAAAAATGGTTCCTCAATTGAAGTTAAGTGAGACCTCAACACTTCATGTGTTAAGCATTGCTTACATACCAATACTTTTAAGAGGGATCAAACTTCATGTACTTATCACATGCTATGGTGGTGTGTGAATAAATTTTGAAATATGTTAGATATTTGTGTAATATTAATGTGTTTAAGTGTTTTAATCATTAATTTTAATGTGTAAATTTTATTCAAACTTGAGCTCTAGGCTATTAGGGTTATATGCAATCATAATTGGGAGAAATGGGTGCTTTGATTTGAATGAGCAATTACAATTCTGGAATTTTTTGATGTTAGATCTTCCTCCTATGCAAAATGGTTTTAAATGTGTTTATATATTCATATCTTTTAAATTATTTCAAATGGTTCTTATTAGGGTCATACATTGACCTTCCTATAACTTTTGATTTTTCAAATTAGTCATTATTTTTTGGGAAGACAAAAAAGGTGGTAAGGACACTAGAGTGGTGCACTATATTCCCCTAGGGTGATCTTATATAATGGGTTATTTGATAATTTTTAGTGTTATACAAGGCCAAAAATATGCCTAAGGATGATAGGAATAGAGATGAGTACATTTGAAGGTTATTTGTCAACTTAGAAGAGGGTGTAAGGTGATTTAAATGATCAAAAGGGGCCCTATAATAGCTCTAGAGTTAAGTGTGTAAAAGAGTAGTCAAAAGAGCATGGTTTTAGCCTAAATGTTCATTTATATGTCTAAAAATACCTATTTTTTCTAGTTTATAACATAATACTCCAAGTCATTGATACATAACATTTACTAAGTTCTCATAGAATATGCCAAGTCATTGATACCTAGCAATAAATAGGTTACCATAGAATATTCCAAGTCATTGATACATAGTAGTCTTTAGGTTACCATATAATATTGTAATTCACTAATACCTAGTGGTCACTAGGTTCTCATAGAATAAAACAAGTCATTGATATTTAGTGGTTGTTAATTTCCCATATATTATAATAATTCATTCATACCTATCAGTCACTAGGTTCCTAGAGATCCTGATAAGTCATTCATACCTAGTAGTCCTTATGTTCCTCAAGGACTAAGAAAATAAATATTTTCCTTTCTAACACATGTTGTGTAGATTTTTGTGGTTGATTACTTAATTTCATGTAATTGTGCATGTCTATTGCTTAGTCCTTGTCCATATAATAATTCTTGAGTTAATCATGTTGTGTTTTCATATGTCATTATATGATGACACACTATATATAGCTACATACATGTGTGTGATTTATTTGATATACTATGTGATATTTTTATGATTATTTATATGATACATATCATGCATATAATTTTTTTTGTCATGGTATTTATCATGAAAATTATAATTTGTGGTATTACTATGCTTGGTGCCTACATTCCCATGATCTTTTCCAAGCATCTATTGGGTTATACTAATGTATGTGTGTTCCATTACTTTATATATCCCTAATAAGGGTAAATTTATGAAATTTAAATAATACCATTTACCCCTATATTTATTTTCCACTTAGGCATATTGTACCCTTCCATCTATACTTGAGTTATTACTATGTTATATATCTTACTCATGCATAACATATATTGGGGAATGTTGTTTACCCCCATCTATTTCATCCTTATAAGAGGATGCACACATTACTATTGAGATTTAAATTATGATATTTTATGATGGTTATATACATGTGATTCATAAAAATTTGTAAGCATTTTCAAATATTTGTCTATATATTTTATAACACACTATGCATTTAATTTTTTCTTTTGAGATGAGTGATTGTAACACAGTTTTTCATTCCCTCTCCTTAAAAGGGGGCATATATCTAGATATTTTAATATTTTTAGGATTGATAAAATGATTAAGTAATTTTTTTTAATTATTGAGCCAAAAGGGGTTGAGCAATCATAGAGCTCTAAAATCATTCATTTTTATAATTCCTGGATTAAGAAATGGATTGGGTTGTCATAACTCCATAAAAGTACTAGTTATGTCGAGAAATTATCTAAAATTTTATAATCAAAATAATCAAAACATATTTTTCAAATTTTTGGTGGAATTTTTTCAAATACAAACAAGTTTAAGCATTAGTATTCTCATTTTTTAATTATGTTTTCAAAGTTACCACATTTAAAATTGAGTTAACATTTATTGATTTTTATAATTGGCCATTATGATCAAGTTTGTCAAATTTTCCAAGATATATCAAATCCATATGTATGGATCCTATCTCAAGCACCATTTTATTTATCCATACTTCCATAGGTAATTTAAGGTATGTACTTCAATTTATTTTTTTAATGCTTTTATACATGTAAATATTTTATCACATATGCACATAAAAGTAGGTGTATTATGTAGACCTTTGATTTTAGTGAAAGACCCTTTTCCATAATGTAATTTATCCATTTTCTCACACTTGGTTTGCTTGTGTATATTTGGTTATTTTAAAGATGTTTCATATCCAAATTTTAAGCCTAATTTTTCTATATTATTACTACTTACACCCATTTTGGACATGTGTGTGTGTGTGTGTGTGTGTGTCCAAAATGGGTGTAAGTAGTAATAATATCAAAATACTATTTGGCATTGTACTTTTTATATTTAATATTTTTCAAAATTAAACACTAAAATTGAATATCATAAACTAAATTATTTAATTGGCTTGCTTGAGGAATAGTTTACTTCACTTTTGAATAAGTTAATCCACATTTAATCCTTGATTATAATAAGGGTTAAACATTATGATGAATTATTCATGACTATATTTAGACATCTATAATATTCATTGACTTTGTAGGACATGACACATTTTATACTTGACCAAGGTAGAAAGACCCATAAAATAACATGGGATGTAGATTTGGTGGTACTCCTATAGTCACCAAATATATCCCTATATATATATATATATATATATATATATATATATATATATATAAAGGTAGAAAGACCCATAAAATAACATGGGATGTAGATTTGGTGGTACTCCTATAGTCACCAAATCTATCCCAATATATATATATATATATATATATATATATATATATTGGGATAGATTTGGTGACTATAGGAGTACCACCAAATCTACATAAAGACCCATAAAATAACATGGGATGTAGATTTGGTGGTAATCCTATAGTCACCATATATATATATATATATATATATATATATATATATATATATATATATATATATATATATATATATTGGGATAGATTTGGTGACTATAGGAGTACCACCAAATCTACATCCCATGTTATTTTATGGGTCTTTCTACCTTGGTCAAGTATAAAATGTGTCATGTCCTACAAAGTCAATGAATATTATAGATGTCTAAATATAGTCATGAATACTTCATCATGTTGTTTAACCCTTATTAGAATCAAGGATTAAAGGTGGATTAGCTTATTCAAAAGTGAAGTAAACTATTCCTCAAGCAAGCCAATTAAATAATTTAGTTTATGATATTCAATTTTAATGTTTAATTTTGAAAAATATTAAATATAGAAAGTACAATGCCAAATAGTATTTTGATTTCATAATCATGAATAAAAATAATACTTAGATTATGAAATGATGCATTATATATATATATATATATATATATATAGGTATGGAAATAGGTTGTCTAATGTTGAGTAACTAGTCATTAGATCTTGGAAATATTCTTTCTATATGTCTAGACACTTGTATCATTACTATTATCCAAGTCTTTATGCAACTATCATGTACAAAATGTTTGTTATAATGATATGTGACCACCTACATAGGCTTTGTATCATTATTTATAGCTCAAACCATGGTTCTCCACCTTAGGTTTCATTACCTTACTAAAAATGGTTTAATAGGATCATAGTGTGGAATTAACCTCAAAGACCCATGTATTAATAATTTTTTTCTACACAAAACTACTCTGAATAGGGCCTCAGACATATGTATTTCTCCCCTATGTGTTGGTATGTGTGTGAATAATAGTGTCGAATTTTATATGTGAGTATATGTAATGATCTAGGTTTTAACTTGATAAATATGGCCCATGGACTACCTTTTGAGTGATTTAGACTTGTAATATGATTCTCCCTATGATCAATATGCAAAAAGGGATGAATATGGTATAATAGTTTAGTTGTGCACTTTGAAATTAAGTACTAAGTCTATGCTTGAGAGGTGATTTCTTGATGTCTAAATGAATTATATTTGACTTGTATTTATACTATTTATTTTAAAATGATCCTCATGTAATGGTTAATGACATTCTTAGGTTGAATCGTACACATCAAAATATTTAAAAATTTAAGTGTTTTTAGAAAAAAGACATTTGCATTGGATTAGGGATAATAGCATCGATGTAATTATCCTATCCTAAATGTAATTTTCCAAGATGGAAGAAAATTTTTGAGGTTTTGTAATTGATATTGAAGTGTGTGTGTGTGTGTGTGTGTGTGTGTGTGTGTGTGTGTGTGTGTGTGTGTGTGTGTGTGTGTGTGTGTGTGTGTGTGTGTGTGTGTGTGTGTGTGTGTGTGTGTGTGTGTGTGTGTGTGTGTGTGTGTGTGTGTGTGTGTGTGTAATTTTAGGTTTTATATGATTACAGGTGATCTAGATAATTAGATTACTCAAGGTTGGACTAATAATTAAGTAATTAAACCTAGTAAATTGATAAATACAAGCCCTTTTAGCTGTAAGGAAGGGAAAACTAAAGGGTAGAACCTTGAGATATATTTTTTAAGTGTAAAATACTAGTTTAACATATAAATATCAATTTAAGCATCTACATTATCCCTCCCAATCTAATAATGCATAAGTATTAAATTACTAGGTTAAAGGAAAGAAAGTATATCATGGTGTGTATAACACACCTTATCTTTGTTTGAGCCCACTTGAATTTTATGTATGTAAATGAGTTGAAAATAAGATCATGTTATAGGTATAATTATTTCATATAATTTAAAATTGAATAATTTTAAATTCCTTTAAATAAAGAGAGAATAATGATTACACATGTGTGTCAATGCAACCATGTTTCCCCTTAGTATTTTATATTGGTAGAGATGAATCCTAGCTAAAACATTGGAAAGAGGTTCAAAAATAAAACTTGGAGATGTGAAGATGGGAATTAGAGGGTGATCATTCCCCTAATCTAGTATGAGGATGAATTATTCCAATTCCATCGAGATCACAAAACTCAAGTATAAACAATCTAACCAATCTAGCCAATCTGAATTGAGTCAAATGGTGTAACCATATCAACCAAAAATAATCGAATCATAGTTTTAATTCCATTTATGATGTATAATATTGATCCTACTAATCAGAAAATAACCCACTACTACAATAGATAAATCTCAATGTGGCATTCTTGGTAACGTCAGTGTATAAATGTGTGTATAATCTAAATGTGTATCCATAATTTTATGCATATACACCTTTAATATGTGTTAGGATAAAATTTATATCAAAATATAACCCTTTATCTATAAAATTCATATAATATGTATCACAAATATTAAAAACTTTATCCCAAATATATGCCTAATGCATAGAATTTTATCCCAAATGTATATCTAAATCATGTAAATTGTGTAAATTGAATCAAATTCTGCACATTATTTAAAATTTATGTATGTGTAGTCATGTATTTATGACATGCCCCCACTAATATCCCCCCCCCATTTGAGGTGAGGGTATTTCAAAAGTGATAATCATATTATCTCAAAATGTTAAGACAACTATGTTGTATATGTGTGAAACATGTACTAAAGAATCATATAGTAGTGTCATCAAAGTAGATATATCAATAAAGCTCATTGTATGCATACATAACAATATCTAAGATACATGATATGAATCATGGAAATGAATAAAGATAAAAAGATCAATAAATAATCAAGAATACATGAAAGATTACTAAAATATCACATAAAAAGGTGTCAAAGGAGACTGTAAATAATAGTCATGCTCAAATTTTTCACACTTAAGTGGAATATATGTGAAAATGTCCACACACCAAATAAATAAGTAAATCTCAGGGAATTATGGACAAAAGTAAAGGAACATATTTAAATTTTTCACAGTAAAGACAAATAATCACACAAGAATTGCACTCAAGTAAGTTATTTTAAATAGATGAAGTAATGAGACATAAGTAACTAGCATGAGCTTGTCATACTAGTCCCTGCATACATGTCTTAGTAAAATGTCATGTAAAATAGCATATTACATACATTATGTAGGATAGAAACTTGAGTATAGGCATGTTTAAGATATATAAGCTCAGTAATATAATGGAAAATGAATATAAAATAATAGAACCTATATCAATCATGATCATATAGAATCAAGATTCCCCCAACGTAGTGTATCATGTTAGAAGAGGAAAGGTCCAACATTTGCATGTTTGATATATCATGGATATAATGTATGTTTGTATCACATCCAAATACCTATGAAACATATGTGTGTATTTAAATAATATGTTATTTACTAACATAAATTAAACAACATATGGAAAATCTATAAAAACATGTGAAATGATAAATATTTTTAGTATTTTGATTACATGAATGTTTTTGTATTTTCTTGAATAAATGGTTTTTTTTTTTTTTTTTTTTAATGTTTGGAAAGAGAGTGATTTTTTATGATCCCATATAAAGGATGCTTGTAATGTGTCTTATACTTTGAATTTTTTATAATAAATTGGTCATGCTACCAAGGAACATGTATATGTGCCAAATCTGAATGTGTAGAATATGTCATGCTATGTTGACCTCTCATAGGACTATGTGGTCATGAAGTAGTAATATAAGGTGTAGGGGTTCATGAAACCCACTATTTTTTTCCCTATAGTTTCCTCAATGAAATAGTGGGTCTTTTTACCCATTTGAAACATGGTCTTCTAATGTAGGTAAATGCCTAGGTCATGGAGGTGTGAATGAGGGTCTCAAATAATCCACTTTATATTTATAATATAAATACCTATCAAGTATGGGTCACCTAGGAAAATATATTTCTTCTTATTTACCATTTCATGCATGATTAACCTTAGTAGGTTTTATAATCAACTATTTTGAAACAAACTTTGCATGTTGTAAAGGATGCTCCTATAGAATCCCAAAAATTATAATTACCCTATTGGAATTAATATACTTAAGACAAACATTAAATATGAAAGGTAATACATGGATCTTATATTTTTAAGTACATCCTAATAACATATCAAAGTCTCTTGTATGTGGCATAACTAAAAAGATAGTGGTCACATATGCTATACTAACCTATAGAGGTAAATCAATCTCACCAAAAACTTGTTGTATCTACCCATTGAATGATTTTATCATTTTAGTTGAAGGTAATAAATCATCATGTGTGTATCCCAAATGTGTGATTAATTTCATGGTAAATACATTATCATTATAACCTTGTCAATCATAACACTATGTATAGGTTGACAATCAATATATACCTTTATAAATAAGGAATTAAGATCTGAGTCATCATCCACAATCTCACTTTCATAAAATAAAATATAAAGTCTCAAAGCTATTGAAGGTATCTCATGTATAAATTTACCAATAATCCCATCTAATGGGTATCCATAACATGCTAGAGTAGGATGTGCATGATATGCCATTTTCACTTCTAGATTTTTCTTAGAATGATCTTGAAATTGATTGTTGAATCTTTTTTATTTATGATGATCATATGATTGTGATCTTAAATCTATGAGAGTATCCTCAAATGTAAGTTGATCACTATCAATAAGATCTTAGATCTTATACTTTTATTTATAACATTTATTCTTATAATGGCCCACACATTGGTGATAGTCATAATAGGAATTGTAATCATATCCTTTTGGTAAATATCAACTCATATCAACCACCATAGGAGGAGGGAGAGATATGAGATGACACCCTACCAACTTTGGAAGCAATGAAGTTGGGGACTTAAGTAATCATGTAAATTGTCTCTTAGGTGCAATGGATAAGATGAATCTATTATTTTGTTGTGACATTATATTAATCATGGTATTTGTGTCTTTTTTATCCTTAATAGGTTGGTTTTACCTTGTTACTTGGTTTGATATAAAACTTGTTAGTGGATGTATTTGGTGTGTTAGCTACATACTTAAGCTTATTTAATGCAATAAGTTTTATTTATCTATCTCAAACAATATGCCATATTTTATCAAACAAATTGAATTTCTTTAAAATAATAGACTCATATAAGGGAACAAAAAAACTTTTATTGAATATGTCTTTAATTTCTTTATCCAGTGGTGGATTTATCATTTTGGACAACATTATCTTATATCTCAAGAAATATTCATTAATTGGTTCATTGTTCCTTGTTTGATCATGGTAATTTTTTCATATGACATCTTTTCACGTAAATTTCACCAAATTTTTAACCCTTTTTGAAATAAAGGGATAAAGGGAGAATAGGATATTCAAGAATGAAGTAAATTATTCCTAAATTAGGCCAATTAAATGATTTAGTTTATGATATTTGATTTTAGTGTTGAATTATGAAAAGTACTAAATATGGAAATAAAAATGCTAAATAGTATTTTGATTATGTAATCACAAAAAATAAATAATACTTAACTTATACAATGATTTGAATATAGGTTGAAGATGTACATGTGTGGAAACATCTTATCTGATGTTCAAGAACTAGTCCTCAAATCTAGAAATATCCTTGATAGTTATCTAGACACTTACATCAACCCTGCTATTTGAGTCTCAATGCAACTATCCTATATAGAATGTTTTTTATATCAAGATGTAACCACCTATGCCTTTTTGGGTTTGTTGTCACCTTTCATCTAATATATCTAGATCTTGTGCATAATATTTGTATCATTGTTTGTATCTCAAACCCTAGTTCTCTACTTTAGGTTAGGTTACCTTGCTAAAAATGGGTTATTAGGTTTATGGTGTTGAACTAACTTCAAAGACCCTTTTATCAATGAGTCATTTCCTACATATACATTACTATGAAGAGGGACTTAGACATATTTAGTTCTCCCTTATATATTGGTATATGTTTGAATAATAGTGTAGAATGTTATATGTGATTGAATGTAGTGATCTAGCTTATAACTTGACAAATATGGCTCATTGGATGCCTTTTGAGTGTTTCATACCTGTATTATGATTTTTCCTATTATTGATATGAAAATAAAGATGAATAGGGAAAAATATATTAGTTATACACTTTGAAATTTAGTACTATGTTTAAGCTTTAGAGGTGATTGCTTGATGTCCATATGAATTGGCCTTGAATTGTATTTATATTGAATTTTTATAAATGATCCTCGTGGAAGGGTTAATGACATTCTTAATCCAGCACATAAACATCAGAATATTTTCAAATTTGAGTGTTTTTAGGGAAAGGACACTTGAATTGGAGTAGAGATAGTAGTATAAACACTATTATATTGTCCTAAATACAACTTTCCATAAGGTTCTCTATCTAACATTGAAGGATACATATCATGTTTTAGGCATTATGTGGTTACATGTGAACTAGATAATGAAAGTAATCAAATTTGGACTAAGAAATAAGTAATTAGACCCACTGAGGAGGTGAATGTAAGGCCTTTTAGTTGCAAGGAAGTTCAAACTAGAGATTAGAGCCTTGAGATTTTTTTTTCAAGTGTACAACACTAGTTTAACATAAATCTAGATTTAAGCATCTACACATGTTATTTTTTGCCCCTTTTATCCTTAATTAACTTGTGAACTTGATTTGGAAGTATTTTTCCACCTCACTCTATTTTAAGTACTCATGAGGACAAATTTATATTTTGAATTATTATATGTCACCTAAAAGGTATTTTGATTACTAAAACCACCCTTAAGCATTTATATGAACAAACCCATATCCAAAATTCCATGTGTTTCCCTAAGGGACATAAATGTCTAGTAAGGACAATAGTGGGAGGTATTCTTATCCCATGTTGGACATTGTTGTCCTTAACCCTCTAATAGTCAATTTTTAAAAATAAACCCTCCCTTATCTTGACTTTCATGTTTTTAGGCTTCCTAGAGTGTGTTTTTCCTTTTGAATTGATATAAAAGCACACTCAAGTCACTTATTCTACCACTTGTCAATTTCAATATAGAGGCATACTTACACTATTGCACATTGAGAAAAAGTTTCGTATTATTCCTAGATTTGATTTTAATCACTATAAGAAATCCTTAACCAAGTGAAAATATTTTTATCTATCACAAAAAAAAGCATGATCAAGTAAGCAAGCCATTTATAAATGTCTTCACATAGTCGAAGGAGCATAATTACATAAAGCACTTTAAGTGGGAGAACTACATGGTTTTGCTTTCCCTAATTGGAGTATTAGATACATAAGAAATGTTCAATCATTATTGGAGTGATTAGGGTTATCTTAGTCTAATTACACACCACCTTTTTATAATTATTAATTTTCAATTATTATTATCCTTATTAGGATTTCAACCTTTCAAAAACTATGTTTAGGTCTTACGTACACTTTTGAAGGTCAAATCAGCACATATAAACATAAATCTAGATATCATAAGTGATGTGCCCTAGTTTATTATTTTTAGAAAAAATATAAGATCAATAAAGTAGTACATTAGTGAGAGTCAATCTTTTCCTTTTTCAGTTTTTAGTTCCTACTTTTGGGGTAGTTAAAAATACAGTACTTAATTCTTTTTTTCAATCATCTACTAGTCAACACAATCAATAATCACATAAAAATATCTAAGTTTGTCATTTATTTTATAGTTATCCTTCTTTCAATTTTTTTCACTTTTTAAAATTCAATCTTTTACCTTCATTTTTCTTATCAAAAATTCATTTTGTCATGTCCCACCCAAACATGTTATTATAAATATTATTTTGATGGATTACTAGATTATGAGACATTTTTATCAGTTTTATGATTTCATGAATTTTCATTATGATGTTACAAGCATATTATTTATTATATTTTAGTTTTTATATTTAATTTATATTGAAATTCTTCATGTTGGGATTTTGATGTTATTTTGATGATTGCAAATATAATCAATGGATTGAGCTAGGTTCAAGATTGGAACATCTCATCTAACGTTGTTGCTTAGTACATATAGGTAAATGGATAAAATGGAGATTAAAAATGAGATCATGTGTCATTATTTAATCTTGTATTATGGACTTCATTGTATAGTACATTAGTTTCTTGATGATTGATTGTAATGTGTAGTCATTCATGTCTAGGTCCATTTATATTTCATCTTACGATTATGTTCTATTATTGAAGCAATTGGTAGAATGTCTATATTGTAATGGTGGTTTATGTTCTCACATGGGAAGTCAAGATTTAGTCATGAGTGCATGAGTATTTTTTTTAAAAAGTATACAAGGTTGCCATGAGCCTATTTTCAAAGGGTGTTGAAGGTCAATATGGACCTAGAGATCATTTTTTTATCATTGTGATTGAAAAAGGTTGATTTTTAAATTCATGAAGACTTGGACCATGTAAACCTTTGTAAATTCCTTTAGAATTTCACCATGGTAAATTTTTTAAGAAGTCACTTTGGAATTTAGCTTGGTTATTATTATTTTAAAAAGTTTGAAGACTATGTAGTGGGCAGCATTCAACTTTAAAGTAAAAATGAAAACCTAATCATGTTGATTATGTTTTTTTATGGTTATTTTTTAATGGTATATTTTGAATTTGGACTATGAGACTTCCTTAGTAGAGTGTTAGGCTTTATTCATGTAATTCATAAGTTCTAATCTTAGAATTAAGGGGCTCAATGGTGAAGTAAATGCATAACTAAAATTATTAGTTCTAATTATGAAGAAATAGTTAGTTCTTCAAGTTAGAACCACAGTTCATGAAGAGCTAAGAAGGATTAAAAATTGTTTTAAGGGGAGATCAGGGAGTTTGGATGAAGAAGGCAAGGAGAATAAAGGGATTAACTAGAAAATAAAGTCCTAAGGAGTTTCTTATTAAAATAAGTAAGTGAATTTTTCTAGGTTTTGAATTCAAATTATGTTTGTTTAATTCACTTTGAAAAATATATCCTATGGGAAAAATGGTTACAATAAGGTAGTTATTCTTTCTTGAATTCATGCATTTTGCTCATGGATTTGATTGATTATTTCAATGAGAAACACATGGCCAAGGAAACCCATTATTAGATGAGGTTGTTTGATGGCTATCTCACACTTGGATAATGTAAAGATAAACTTTATGGAAATGTACAATTGTTCATTTGTGTTAATGGTTGTTTGGGTTTATTTAGTTTTATAGCTTGTTGGGTTATGAATATTGCTTGGTTACAATGTATTATTTTATTCACTATTGATTGTGAAAGCTATTGATGTGACTAATGTGTGGTTTAATAGTTGGTTGTTGTCATTATTGAATTGTAAGTATTTTTGACTATTTATTAAGTAAAAATAGTCGAGGCCCTTGGATCTCATTTGTAATATGTTATAGTCATTGATTTTTATACCTTGGATGCACTTTTGGGTGACTTATTCCATTACCTAACTGATGGATGGGGTGCGTAAGGAACCACCAATGGATGTGTTAATTTTTTTCCTTAAGAGATATTTTATTCTTCGTATGCTAAATTTACTTTAATTTTTATGGTTATATCTTGTTGCAACTTTTTTAAAAAAAATTAATGCCATGTGAAATTTGTATAATGACCTTAACATGAGTTGTTGATTATTGTTTAAAGCATAACTTATTTCTTGTCAAAATTATATGGATTATAATTATTTTAGACTTATCATTTTTGTCCTCACTATTGTGGTTTAGTATTATTTTCTTCAAGAACTCATATTTGTAATTATGATTCATTTCATATATTGTAATTGTTAAGCATGGGATATACTAAGAGGGGGGGTGAATCAATATATCATATATCTTATACTTCTTTTCCTTAACCAAATTCCACTTAATCAAACACTAAAGATATGTAATAAAACTCAAACAATAAACACCACACAAGATAGAAAGAGACACCAGATATAACGTGGAAACCCAATGTGGGAAAAACCATAGAGAACAATCTCAAGTATATGAATGAGCACCAACCCAAACAATATTTGCAAGCCAAGATTACAGGAGCACCATACCCCTTTGCTGAGCACAAACTAGCTACTATTCATGAGCACCAACCCACAGGAGTACCAACCCCTTTTCTGAGCACCAACCCAACAACAATTCATGAGCACCAACCCACAAGAGCACCAACCCCTTTGTTGAGCACCAACCCACAGGAGCACCAACCCCTTTGTGTATACCACACACCTATCTCTCAATGTTGCTATCTCAACAAATGATAGATCAATACAACATCTCTTTCCTCTCTCTCACCTTTGCTCTTCAAAGCTAGATATAACAAATACAAATCATATTCATCTCTCATAATTGCTCTTCTAAGCTAGATATTACAATATCAAATCAACCTCTATCTCTCATATTACAAATGGCTTCTCAAGACTTTACTTATAGATTTCCAAATGACCTTTGGCCTTACCCCTTTGTGACCCTTCAATCCTCATGGAAAATGGCACCAAACTTGTATAACCCTTCATATTAAAGCCTTTGAAAAGTCATGTGGTCACCCTTCATGATCAAAAACGTCCTTCCCTTTTTTGTCCTCATCTTGGTGACTTTTCATATTCCTTAAAGTGTCCCTTCATGAGAAATTGCACCCTTCCTCTTTTGTCTTCACTTGGTGACTCTTGGAATTCCCCAAAATGACTCTTCATGGGAAAATGCATCCCATCCTTCTTTTGTCTTTATCCCATGGCTCTTTGACTTCTCCATGGGCCCTTCTTTTGTCTCATATGCACCCAAAAATATATTCATTAATATTAAATAAATATTAACTCATATTAGCCAAGATATATTTATTGCAAACAACATTAAATGAAATGGGGCCTTTATCACCAATAATGCTAGACCTTTGACATCAATGACAATATTTCCAACAATCTCCCCCTTTGTCATTGATGGCAACCTCAATCCTAAAATTGCCACATCCTATCACCTGCACATACCATCATCCAAAAACATACAGTAACTCCCCCTTACTGTAGCAACTTGTACCTATTTTCTACACCTATACTTGTACTTGTTATTATCCCCCTTTGACATCAATGGCAAAGGGCCTACCTGGAGCCAACACTTATCTCCCCCTCACTTGATGCTAAACATCAATGGCAGGAAGTAATATAAATTACTCCCAACTCCTCTCACCAATCTTTGACTGTATCCTTTGATCGTGCCTTTGAGAAGATATCTGACAATACATACACATTGTTCCCTATCATTTGAGCATCTGCAATCAACTCATTTGAATATTTTCTTCTAATCTCACAACCTTATTTATGAAAATTTAATGTATATCATTGATCACATATTTGACTAACAATCAACAGATTATGCTTAAGACCTTTTACATATAAAACATTCTTAGTTTTAATTCTAACATAATCCAAACTCAAAGTACCTTTTTTGGCTATCTTGGCAGTGGTTTTATCTCTGAATCTCATTGTACCACCATTGATCTTCTTTAGAGATATGAACTTACTTTTATCTCCTATCATATGCCTCGAACATCTGCTATCAATTAACCATGGCTGATCTTTACCTCTTACATGCAAAGCTGTCTGAACCATCATAGAATCTTCATGTTGTTTCTTCTACCATGAACATGTCTGAACCTTCTCCCTAATGAATGGAGCTTTGAGACTCTGATCCTTCTTTTTCATGAATGGAGCTTTGAAGCTCTGATCCTTCCTAACTAACTCGAACACACTTCTACAATACCAAGCTATGTGTTCAATGTTGTTGCAGTTGTAGCATACTATGGTCTCTTCATCAAATTTTGATAGAGGAGCAAAAGAGTTGTGGCTTCTGCTTGACTCTACTTGACTTTCCTTATCCTTATTTCTAAAATTGTTAGCTCTTTTTCTATCGTCTAATTTCTTGTGACCATATCCATTACAATAAAAACAATAGCCATAAAAATAAGACTTGTCTATATATCTTTGACCTGATTACCTTTTGTAGCTTTGTTCCTTCTAGACTTCTCTATTTGGAATGTCCTCTTTATTCTTCACTTCTCCCATTTTTATTTCCTCTTGTGTAAGAGCTTCAACATAGCTCTTTTTCTTTTCAAAACTGATCCCTGTCTTATCTAAATATGCTTTTTGACTTTCCAATATCTTATTCAGCATGTTAGTGTTATCTTCAAATTGTGAATCACTGACTACTTTATCATTGATTGCTTTCTTAATATCTTCTTTTAAAGAGGCAATTTCAATAACATACCTTTAACATTATTTTATTTCTATTTCCAACTATGTTGTGAGGTCTTCTTCATTCTTCTTGGCTTCTTCAAAGTGTGCTTGTAGATCTTCAATCATTTCCTTTGACTCTTGTTCATTTTTCTCGATCTAGCACTTTAATCTTTGATTCTTCTTCTGAACAGCTTCTAAATCTTCTAAGGCAAAAATGAGCTCTCCTTCCATATTCACTTTAGCTTCCTCCTCTTCTTCTTCTTGATCACCTTCATGTATGGCCATGAATAGAATATCTTCTTCTTCTAAATTATTGACTCCACTATCTTTGCCTAAACTAGGATCCTTAGAATACAAGCTCTTCTTCTCAAAACCCTTCTTAGATTTGCCTTTGAAATTCTTCTTGTATGTAGGCTTTTCTTCTTCATCATCATTAACCTTATCTGGGCATCTAGCTAAAAAATGTCCAATCTTTCCACAATTAAAACATTTAAAAGGTAATTTTCCTTGATATTTACTTGTTCCTCTTTTCATCTTGTGAATGAAAAGTGCTCCATTGTCATCTTCATCATCACTAGAACTATCACTTGATTCTTGAATCTTAGCTTTCTCTTTCTTTGATGTCTTGAAAGCCACTTCTTTCTTTTAGGGTTTATCTTATTCTATCCACATCTCATATGATGTGAGAATACCATGAAGCTCATCCATCTTTATCTTGGCTAAATTCTTCATCTCCTCAATTGCTAAAACCTTTGCATCATATCTCATTGGTAGAGATCTCAAAACCTTTTGCACCACCATTGACTCATCTAACATTTCTCCAAGACCTTGAATCTAATTTATGACTTGATCAACTCACAAAAGATAAATTTTTATATCTTCTTCTTCCATCTTCAAACTTTCAAACTGCCTTCTAAAAGTCTGCAGCTTAGCTTGCTGAACCTTTCCATCACCTTTGTAAATATTCTCAAGTTTTACCCAAGTTTCATGAGTAGATTTACATTGCATAACTTTAACAAATTCATATTCACATAAACCACCTAAAATAGCATTTAAAGTTTTAGCATTACATTCACTTACCTTCTTGTCTACTGGAGTAATTGTAGATGTATGTGGCTCTTCATATTCCTCCACCACTACTTTCCATATGTCAAATCCAAGGGCCATGAAATAAACCTTCATTCTCATTCTCCAAAAATCATAATTTGTTCCATCAAACAAAGGTGCCTTATTTGTAGAAAATCCTTCCTGTGACCCAGCCATCGTGCTTTTCGATCTACCTTCAAGCTGTAAAACTTTTCAAAAAGGAACCTGCTCTGATACCAATTGTTAAGCATGAGATATACTAAAAGCGGGGTGAATCATTATATCATATATCTTATACTTATTTTCCTTAACCAAATTTCACTTAATTAAACATTCAAGATATGCAATAAAAATCAAACAATAAACACCACACAAGATAAAGAGAGACACTAGACATAATGTGGAAACCTAATGTGGGAAAAACCACAAAAAACAATCTCAAGTATATGAATGAGCACCAACCCAAACAATATTCACAAGCCAAGCTTGTAGGAGCACCATACCCCTTTTCTGAGCACCAACCTAGCTACTATTCATGAGCACCAACCCATAGGAGCACCAACCCCTTTGTCAAGCACCAACCCAGCAACAATTTGTGAGCACCAACCCACAAGAGCACCAACCCCTTTTTTGAGAACCAACCTAGCAACAATTCATGAGCACTAACCCATAAGAGCACCAAACCCTTTGCCAAGCACGTGAGCACCAACCCCTTTGTGTATACCACACACCTATCTCTCAATGTTGTTATCTCAATAAATGATAGATCAATACAACATCTCTTTCCTCTCTCTCACCTTTGCTCTTTTAAGCTAGATATAATAAATACAAATCATATTCATCTCTCACAATTTCTCTTCTAAGCTAGATATTATAATATCAAATCAACCTCTATCTCTCATATTACAAATGGCTTCTCAATCCTTTATTTATAGCTTTCCAAATGACCTTTGGCCTTCCCCCTTTGTGACCCTTCAATCCTCATAGAAAATGGTGCCAAACTTGTATGACCCTTCATATTCAAGCCTTTGAAAAGTCATGTGTTGACCCTTCATGATCAAAAATGTCCTTCCCTCTTTTGTCCTCATCTTGGTGACTTTTCATATTCCTTAAAGTGTCCCTTCATGAGAAATTGTGCCCTTCCTCTTTTGTCTTCACTTGGTGACTCTTGGAATTCCCCAAGATGACTCTTCATAGGAAAATGCATCCCTTCCTTCTTTTGTCTTTATCCCGTGGCTATTTGACTTATCCATGGGCCCTTCTTTTGTCTCATATGCACCCATAAATATATTTGTTAATATTAAATATATATTAACTCATATTAGCTAAGATATATTTATTCTAAACAACATTAAATGCAATGGGGCCTTTATCACCAATAATGCTAGACCTTTGACATCAATGACAATATTTCCAACAGTAATAGTATCATTATATTGATTCATGATTGTAGTGTTATGGATTATATAGTTGTATCTTTATTGTAGAGAACATTGTGATTCTGATTTGGATTGTGTTATCATGTGTTATGTAAATCATATATAATTACTTCAATCATTAATGTTGTTAATTTTTATAGCTTTTGATTTTTTTCCATCATGATGGTGTGATCAAGGAATTCAAAAAGGGTGGTTAGATCATATGTTATCTTCACAATGAAATTCAATAAAAATGAAAATGAAAACACTAACATGCATAAAACTATCTTGCCTAGATCAAAGGGGGGAGCATAGTGAAGAAACACAAATGAACAAAGCATAACTAAAAATTAAAATAACTCACAAAATTCCTTACCAATTCCTTTCATGCTCCAAGAGGTTTCTTCATTTGGCTTGCTTTGATTATGCTCAAGAAGTCTTCATCAATGGGGCTTGGCTATCTCCATCTCCTCTTATCACCATGGTTGGCTTATATTTCACTTTGATATGCTTTGAAATGGCTTGGTTTGGCTTAATTTTGTCATTATAACACTATGCTCATGCAAACTTGCTTTAAAAAGTGCATTATAACACTACTATGTTAAAGCTCTCTAAATAGAGAGGTAAATGATTCTATTTATAGGTTTATCAAAGGGATTGGAATGGGTTAAATCCTAACCTAAGTTTGATTAATTAAACCTAGTAGAGTTGAAAGGTGTTCAAATCTCATGATTAGAATGCAATAGGTGTGCTTTGAGATATTTTGGATTTTGGACAACTCACAAAAGCTAATGATGAAAACCTAAGATATTATTTGATTTTGAATTTTCCTTTTTGATAATTCATTTAATTGATCAAGGATTAATTAAATTAGGATTTAATTAGGATTTTCATGTTAATTAATCCCTTTAAGTATTTTAAATATTTTCCAAGTTTTGATTTAATTGATTTGGACATTTACTCTAGTTAATTGATTCTTGGGCCAAATTGATTTAATTGGATGTTATGAAGCCAAATTTGAGACATATATAAATACTTAGGCTATAATTTCAATGGTGGATAATAATTTATCTAAAGTTGAGTATGAATCCATTAGTCACCAATTTTAGATGTTTACAATTTGCCCTTATTTGGGAAGGCATTGCAAGTTGTACCCACAGTAACATCTTCTTAGAGAATAAAAAAATTCTTTTTGATTACGATTTCAATGATAATGGATGAATTGTAGGGTGCCCCCTTAAGGGAGTGACTAGAAAAAAGGTTAGTAAATGGTCCCTTAAAAGAAGGAAATGAGTGGACCAAATAGATGATAACATAATGATTTGCCCAAAGGTGGGTAGAATCATTGAGAATGTAAGTGGGATGGTGTACAATGGTTTTCCCAAATGTGGTTATAAGCATTGTGCCCTGATAGTGGAAAATATGATATGATAGCACAATGATTTTCCTAAAGGTAGTTAGAATCATTATGAATGTAGGTGGGATGGTGTATAATGGTTTGCCTAATGTTGGTTATAAGCATTGTACCCTAATTATGAAAAACAAGATTGATGGTTGATGATCAAAAATTTGATGATAAAAAATTGATACAAAGGATAAAGATGAACTGGGAAAACTTGCTAGTAAGGATATGCTCATCTGAACTAACAAAGGCTGAAATTCTTTCATTGTTTAATTACTCTATCTGGGATATGATTTGGAGTAGATCAAGATTATTGTTGAATCTAGTGTCAAGGAGATATCATTATCATATTTTTTGTAGAGACTTATCAAAGATAACTTCTTCTATAGCATGTGACAATAAGAATCATGATATAACACATGATTACTTGGCTAAACTATTCATAAGGACTAATTCTCAATATCTAATACTCAATTGAAAACAACTCACCAATGATAAAAACCATGATAACAATGTTGATGTATGAATATAAAATCAAGAATAAGTGTGTAAAGAATCACCAAATTAATGCACATAAACTTGAATCAAGGCAATAGTACTTAAATCAAACAAATAGGCACATAAACAAATAAAACATAAAGAAAAAAATATAAACATCCGATGGTTAGTCACAATGTTAGTAAAAATAAATGCAACACAAACAAGATGGTGAACATTACCCATATAAAATAGGCAACAACTTAATAAAAAAATAATATGGGGGAATAAAATAAAATGAAGGGGGTGGACAACTTATCTTCATATGCACTAGGCAAGTGGATGCTGCCTAAATAATTTTGTGGACATGATATCCAATAAACACTTCAGGCCTAATGGAGTTATCCTAGGATATGGGATAGAAGAAAATGATAACAAGATAAATAAACATGACAGATGTGATAAAATAACATGAATGAACTTGAAAAACAAGTGACAGCATGGGATAAAAGGCCAAAAAGTATGGGGAAACTAAGTGATAAGTGATTTTTTATGACTTAGTGAAGGTTCCTAGAATCCTTAAGGCGAAGAAGTGTTTAATGTTTTTGGTTTTTTAAATTGATTTTATAATTATTTTTGAGATTTTTAGAGCATCTCAGCTCAATTTTTTGTTTTTTTTAATTGATTTTACAATTATTTTTGAGATTTTTAGAGTATCTCAACTCAATTGAGAATGAGGAGATACTAAATGGTCTAAGCTCGCAAAATGGTGAGAGCAAAATGTTGCTCATAAGAATGAGAGCGTAATGACAAAGAGGGACTGAGTTGACCTCAACAAGTATTGAACATGGCCCACATAATCCCAAAATGGCCTCAGGTCACTGGAATTCCACCTTACAATGGATAAATATGACTAGTGTAGTAGCTAATTCAATAAAAAGGCATAGTTGGTATAATGACACAGTACAACATAGGAATGACAAGTTGGTATGTCAAGGCACAATAAACAAATGTTTCCCCTAGTTTTCCCATAGGCATTTATAACTAGGATACAATAGATTAAATCATTGAAATTAATTTACCTATAGGTGGTTATAATTGGTAGCAAGATCGGTAAGACACTAGTTTGACCATGTAGGTAGATATAATTAAGCCAACATAAACAAACATGATTAGAATGAAATAATAAATGAAGGATACAACTACCAAAACTTTTGTCATACTACTCCAAAACACTACCTTTGTCTGGAATTCTTGAAATAACTACTAAAACTAATCTAATTCTTCATGTTGAAAGCATGAAACCAATGGATGAACCAAGGTAAAATGAGATAGGTGGGGAGTGATTAAAACATGTTAAGTTGTTATAATGGAATGGTATAATAGATAAGTGATAGGTAAAGTTATTAGATGGTAGGCTAATAGGGTGATATAATACTAGAAAAATATGGTATAAAGATTAATATCGATAATATGGTACAACTTAAAATGGTCCTCATAGACAATACACCAAGTCACTCAGTTGAAGTAATTATTTAGGTGTATAATGTTCATTAGGTCATCAAGTTTATCTCCATTCGATGTGGTGAGCTTTTATGCTCTAGCATCATAGTCTACAATAATGATAAGAGGACCTACCTAGTTAGGTTTGAACTTGCCTTTATGTTTATTTTTGGTCATGGTATTCTTTTGGTTCTCTTCGAGGACAAGATCACCAAGTTCAAAGTTTATGTGGTTCATACATTGATTGTAGTGGCCACAAAGTTAGTTTTAATATGTTTATAAATTTTTTATTGCATCCATGTGTTTCTCATCAAGTAACTCCATCTCTTATAGGTGAGCTACCTAATAGTCTTCATCTTCTAGGACATGCTTTAGAGAGATGCATAATGAAGGTAACTTGACCTCAATGAGAAGAATGGATTTAGTACCATAAACAACTAACTATGGAGTGGCACCTCTGGGAGTGTATTGATTGGTACAGTGTGCCTAGAGGGCTTGTAATATCTAAAGGTGCCAATCATGGTTGGTATCATTGATAATATTTTTAAGGATGTTGATAATGTTTTTGTTTCATACTTTAGCTTTGCCATTACCTTGAGGGTAATATACTACGCAAAAATGTTGAGTAATCTTGTACTCAAAACATATCAATTCAACATCCTTGTTCTTCAATGATCTGACATTATCAGCTATAATGTCAAAAGGGATACCATAATGGTAGATGAGATGGTTAAAGATGAATTTAGAAATTTCGTTTCCAGTCATGTAAGTGAAGGGTAGAGTTTCAACCCACTTAGTGAAATATTCTATGGCGGTAAGGATATGTTTATGGCTATTATATGAGGTAGGGTTTATCTTCCTCATTATATTGAGGCCCCATGTAGTAAATGGCCATGGTTTCAACATTAGTTCTAAAGTCTTGGCCAGGGCATAAATTAGATCGACATGCCATTGAAATTTATCACATCTTTTGACATATGCAATGATATCAGCATTTATGGTTGGCCAATAATACCTAATATATAAGATATTTTTTGATAAGATGGCCCCACTAGTGTATGCTCCACATACCCCTTCATTAACTTCTCATAATTCTAGTGTAGATTCTTCTGAAGATAAACAATGAAGTAGAGTTCCATCAATTTTGTGGTGGTATAGGGTTGGTTTGAGTAAGGATAAGTCTAGTGGTAAAACATGGTCATGGAGGTAAGTGTAAAGGTCTAAATACCAAATAGGTATGGGACCAATAATATCATAGATCATTATAATGGTTGATGGTTCATCAGCTAGCACTAGTAGATTTTTAATGAGAAATTGGTAGTCTTTTGTCATATTTGTATGTTGAATCAAATATCCAATGGTATACATAGCATCTATTATATTTTTTATAGTCCTTGGTATATGTTCAAATTGGATATCATCAATTTATTGCTTAAGAGTGTTGACCATGGCCTTATAGGAACTAGCTTGTCAAATTTGGTTTGAAAGTGGTTTGTAACCTGATTGATGATTAGCTAAGAATCACCATAAACCATTAGATGATGTATATTCCATTATACTACCTATCAATTCCCTATGGTGAGTGCTTCATATTTATCCATGTGGTTGGTAAAATGAAAGTTGATTTTGAATGAATTATGGATTAGATCCCCCTGTGGAGTGATAAACAAAAGGCCTACCCTCAATCCATGTATTGTGAATGAACCATAAAAACACAACTTCTAGTACTAATCTTGAAGAGGTGTGTCAATGATGGTCATATTGGATTCATCAAAAAAATGGAATGTGAGTGGATCTGTATCTATAAGGGGTGCTTCAATAAGCTAATCTATAAGAACTTATCCCTTGATGGCTTTATGGTTCACGTATTCTATCCTAAACTCACTGAGAAGTATGATCAATTTAGCTATGTAACCTTATAGTGTTGTTTTAGATAGTAGATACTTGAGATGATCTACTTTTGAAATGACCATGGTCATATTATTCAACATGTGATGGTATACTTTCTGAGCTATGAATACCATAGCTAAATAAGCTTTTTTAATGGGCATATAGTTGTACTCATATGTGACTAGTGTATGGCTTATATAGTACATGTCATGCTAGTTTCCATTTTCATCATGTTGAGATAGAAGTGCCCCTAAGTCTTTGTCTACCATTAATAGGTACAAAAGGAATGGTTTTCCTAGCATAAGAGGCAATAAAATAGGTGGATTTTCAAGATAGTCCATTAGCTATTAAAAATCTCTCTGACAATCATCATTCCAAAGAAATGTGACACCCTTCTTCAAAATATGTGTAAAAGGATGACACTTTTTGTCTAATTGAGATATGAAACATCAAATAGATTGGATCTAGCCCCATAAAATACAAATATACTTTAAATTAGTTAGTGGTACCATCTTTGTTATGGCTCACACTTTGGCTAGATCAACTTCTATGTCCCTATGAGACATAATGAAACCAAGAAATTTACCATAAGTAACTCTAAAAACACATTTCTTAGGGTTGAGCCTAACTTTGTATTCTCATAGTCACTCAAATATCCTCTTCAATGCTACTAGATGATCAGCCTTGGTCTTTAATTTGCCTAATATGTCAGTGACATAGTCTTTAACAATGTCATGCATCAAATCATGAAATATTATTGTCATGGCTCTTTGATAGGTGGCCCCTACATTCTCAAGACTAAATGGCATAACGTGATAACATTATCTTTCCCATGGAGTGGTGAACACTATTTTGTGTTGGTCTTTTGGTGCTATTTGGATTTAATTATAGCCCAAGAATCCATCTATCAGTAAAAGCATATCATAACCCATTATGTAATCAATAATCATGTCAATGTTTGGTAATTGAAAGTCATTTTGGGTCAAGCTTTGTTAGTGTCCCTAAAATCAATACAAATTCTAATTCTTTCTATATTTTTAATGATCTGTACTACATTATAAATCCATTTAGAATAGTCAATTGGCCTGATACATCTTGATTCTAAGATATTTTCTAACTCTTTCTTGACTAATACAGTAATGCAAGGATGTATTTTACATAATTTTTATTTCACTAGTTTGGCATTAAGATGTACCACAAGGTGGTAAACAACCATGACAGGTTCTAAACCAAGCATGTCAAAATAGGCCCATGTAAATATATCTATAAATTCTTGAAACAAGGTTGTAAGGACTTCACACTCTTCCTTAGTGAGGAACATGGCTAATTTAATCCATTTTGGGTCATCTAGAGACCCTATGTTTACTTCTATTGTGTCTTCCACTAGAAGGGTCAAACCATCTTCAAGAATAGTTGGTAAAGATTGAATTATTTTTCTATGTTAGAGTCATTTTTTAGGACTTGTTCTTCATTTTCTCCTAGGCATGATGAATCATAATCCCCTAATAGGAAGGGTGGACATGTAATAAATATTGTTGGAAACTCTTGAATGATGTGATCAAATGTTTGTTGTTCTTCAAGACTAAATTTGAACCCATAGGCAATTTCATCATCATTGGTATCTTGGATGATTTCATCAAAAGCCTATTCTTCTTTAAGACTAAACTCAGACATTTAGATAAGTTCATTATTGGTGGTATCCTAGTTTATATTTGAATAAGGTTGAACACCCCCATCTAGTGGCACCTGAAATAGGTTTTCCCTTTATCTTTACTTTATACTTGGTCTAAAAGTGCCTTAAAGAGGTTTTCACTTTGAGACCTCAATGTTTTATTTAATTATTTTTAGCTAAGGGTGTTCATCAGCTCTACAAAATAGGCTTTAGGATCCAACTTGATTAATAACCCCTTTTTGTAGTCTCTCAATGAAACATTGTCCCTAAGGCCTAGAAAATCACAAAAGGCTTCATCACTCTGAAACTCATCAATCAGTATATTGGATTCTTGTTAGTTAAAATCTTTTAGTTAGGGCTAGTATAATGGTAGTGGGTTATGATGAATCACTATTAAAAGGGGAAAAATGGCATTATTGTTAAACATATTAGTATGGGCTAGGTCATAGAATTGGTTATCATCAGACTCTACTATACTATCAACATCATCGTAACTAGTCATTGGTGATGAAACTCGAATAAGACACATGGGGTCACCCTAAGGTGGTTTAAATCCAAGCCCATTGGTTTCTTTGTACTTAGTCATAGAAATTGTCTCAAATGTTCCCTATTGATTTGGCTCAAGACCTCCTCCTTCATAGTATTGGTTTTCCATGATCTAATTAGGAATGGGATACTTGAAAGTCTTATGATAATTAATGAATTTATCATTATATAACCATGATTCATCACCTTCAAGAGGATCTAATTCTTGAATAGAGGATGATATGAAAATGACAAGTGTTGGATTGTTTAGATGGCCTTTGCCCTTTCTTTTCCATTGCATGAGTGGTTTGGCTTTTGCTATTCCAAAGGACTTTGGGTTTTATGGAAGCTTTGCAATGTGAAAGGTGTCATAGGTTAAATACTCTCTTGTGCCATTAGCCAAGATGGTATAATGAGTGGACATTTTAGGAGGTGGCATGTGGGAAAGGGAATCAAGGGTATCATATTCAATATAGTGGGCCTCTAGTAAATCAATAAGTATTATTTTCCCTTTATCCTACATGGTTATTAGATTCATGCTAAAATAGTAATTTAATCTCTTGAACTCATCCTCTAAGTGTTTGAAATGCTTGTATGGATGCAAATCTCCTAGAATACTAACCTCCATTTCTGAATGGGAGAACTTGATACATAGGTGTAATGTTAATAGGACTCCATGAATCTTATGTAACTGACATCTACCCAAAATCATGTTATATGACAAGTTGAGATCTAACATATGATGAAGTGTATCATGGGTCAAGGGCCCAATGTTAATTGGTAAGCTAATGATGCTTTGTGATTCTCATTATTCATTATTGTAGACTTTAATGGTTTTTTTTTGCTTAGAGATCTGTTTTCATGTACTCAAGAAGCTTAATGACATTTTGAGACATAATATTTAGATTTGATTCATTGTCTATAAGGACACACTTCACTTTGTACCATGTTATGTAAACTTTGATATATAATGGATTATTATGTAGTGAGATAACGGATGACATATCACTTTAGTTGAAGGTTACTTATTGGTCTAGAGCTATGTGTTTAACTAAAGATTGAAATTTTTTAGGGATATGTCATTGGGAAAAATGAATTAACCAAGGAACTCTATCAAGATGTTTTTGTCGATGGTAGACATATGTAACAAATTTAAAATGGAGATTTGTGGTAGCATATTTTGCAATCATTCCATAATGTCAAACATCTTTTCGTAGACCGTGGTAATTGGCTTGTTTCAAGATAGAATGGTTGGTTAGATAGTGGGTGAAGTGGTAGATGGTTGTGGACTTGGTATGGTTATCCTTGATCATCAAGTTGTGATTACACAATCAGGATTAGGTATAAGACCATTATTGATAAAAAATGATGGAGGGGAACTAGACAAGATAAGTCTTGATTATCGATGCATTTGTGTGTGGTCATGGGATAATGATGAGTTATCAATATAAGGTCCTAATATGAAAATCCTTGCTTGTTAATTCACTTATGTGTGGTCCTAGGTTAAGGAAGGATTAACAAAATAGTTTGGTTGGTTTGGTATAATTAGTAATGGTCTTTTCTAATTAACACTTGGTCTTAGATTAATGGAAATGGTGGTAATATGAACTCCTATAATATGGCCTACAACTGAGTTATAGTCATGTGTAACTGTGTGGTAGGCCTATTGGTTATTTACACCATTCTCATCTTAGTTTTATCCATTGTTTTGACATTGTTGATTTTACTATTGACTTTATTATGTCTATTGGTTCAGCCTTGGTTATTTATACTATTGTTGTTGATATTACACTGGTCATTGTTTTTGTTGTTGTTATTGATTGTTATGTTAGGGAAAAGTATTTTGATAAATTCTAAGGCTCTGATTAGAGGTAGAAGCTCCATAATCCAATGTGATCTCTCCATTTTCCAATATATTCTAAATCACATAATTCTAAAAATTATGGCCATTTACCCTATGAAAATCATAGAATTGCTTTGGCTTGTACTAGTCTAGCATGTTAGCACCCCCATGAACTAATTTTTTCAATAAGCCATATAATCAAATTATTTATTATGAGTTTATGAAAGACTAATTAAATGGGATCTACAAGGTTAGTAAAATCATGATGAGTAGGCACATTTATCCTTGGAGGAGGAGGTTTTGCAAAGGCATAGGTTGTTATGTATGTTGTATTGGTTATGTTGGTCTATGATGTTGTACATGTTATAGCTACTAAAGAGGTCATTCATTAGGAATAAGCTAGAAAGGTAGCATAGGTTAAACAAATGGTGTTTTCACCATTTGGACATGTTGCAACTCTATTACTCTATTACTCTATTCCCTACAACATTATTGTTGTGATTGAATTGCTTATGTTTATCATTGTTATTACCTTGTGTTTGTTGTGATGCTTGTGCTTGGACTTAATGTTGATTTTGGCCATTGTTATGGTTTTAGTTCTATCTATTATTCTAATTTGATGAGGTTAATTTAAGGATCCCTTTGTTAATGAGGGATCTTTCAATCACCAAACCTTTTTCAATGATCTCTTTGAATGTATGTGCACATTACAGCTTCAAATTGTAAGATATCTTATTATGTATGTTTTTAGTAAACACGAAAGCTAATTGTTTATCTAGTAGATTTTGGGTGAATCAGCCTATAAGGGCTCTCCATCACTATAGATAGATTGCAAATATTTCACCAATTTCCTATTTTGCTTGTGTTAAATCTACCAATGAAGTCTCATGCTCAAGATTGTAAGAGAAGTGTTGTATGAACTTATCTAAAACATCATCAAAATTAGGTGTTAAATTTTTGGGGAAAATTAGGAACCATTCCAATGCTTTCACTACTAATCTTTGTGGAAACAATAATAAAATTTAAATGTCACTATAGCCCACTAGTTGGCATGCAACAAAGAATTTTGTCAGATGGGCCTTTCCCCTTGTATTTATCAAACTTTTGTGGCTCATACCCTAGAGGAAATGGTATTTTAAAGTACTCCATGCTGAAAGGGTAAGAACACACATTGTCTAACTTAAATTTTTTTGTCTATTTCCTTACTTGCATGAGAGGAATTGCATCCTTCATTTTTTATAGTTATTGTGTGAGGAAACTAGTGGGATCATTGGCCTATTGAGGTGGTGGTTGAGTGATCAAAATTGGATTAATTTAACCATGGTAGAGTGGAGGTATTTGTTGGGGAAAGTTGAATTGGCTAGGAAATGGATTAGGAATATGTATGCATAGATTAGGGTGTTATTATTGAAATTACACTTGTAGTTATGCAATATTCTAGTTGGGATTAGGTATGTAGGCTTGATATTGTAGTTAAGATGGAGGAATATAGTGGTATTTTGCATGTTGAGGTTGAATAGGTACATGTTTCCAACTAGTAATACCTAGATGAATGAGAGGGACTTATAAACCAAGACCATGTCATTGAACTTATGGCATATTCTGCATGAAAGGAAACTATTGCCTAATAGGCACTTGAGGAACATTGAAACCTCTAGGTTGCATGAGTCCCTATTAGGAAATGGATTCATGTTATAGATTCAACATCTATCACTGACTAATATTTGGACATAGTTGGTTAGACATCATTTGGTTTTAGATTAGCATGTTAGTTTGCAACTGAATAGGTATGTTCATTGTTATCTAGAAAGGTGGAACATTGGCTTCCCACTATTAAGGTGGAAATACATATTGCCTCTATTGTGTGGGTATGTTTGATAATTCCTATTATTATGTAATATTACTCATCACCTATTGGAGCGAAGTAATATTCATCACATTCTATTATGGCATGGCACTAGTTATTAGTTGACTACTTAATCTTTCTTATTGGGTGTTAGAAAAAGCATCTAGTTGAGGATTAGAAGTAGTTGGTTGAGATTGGGAAGTATAAACTCCTACTCCCTAAGTTTTTAGACCACTCATAGTGTTACTTAAAGGCACATTCTATTATTAACTATGTGTTTATGTGCTAATACCACTTTGGTTTAAATTGGATGTTACTGGTGTATTGTCCATTATGTTTTGCTCACTATTCTATGTATAATTAAAAGACACTTCCTTGATTATTAGAGTATTAAACACATTTTCTACTAAATTTATTTGTGTAATTGGGTCAAAACCTTGATTTTCTTGACTAGTCAACTCAAATAAGACCCCCATTGAAGGAAATGACCGAATAAGAGGTGTATTTGACATGGCCATATTATTGAAGTTATGTCTTAGGTTTTGATATGCCTAGTATGTTGTTTGCATTTGAATTAATTGGTATTCCATGAGGCCTCTTTGTGTGATAATCATATGTGGATCTTGATATGACATTGGTATAATGGAATTAGGATTACTAGAAGAGGCCTAATCATTATTCATATTATAAGACCCTCTTGGTAGACTTGGAAAATTATCATGACCTACCTCTATGGATCTGTTAGGATCATAGGCTAATGGCAATGAAATGTAATATGGTTATTATTAGATATTGTTTATAAATATAGGTATGATAGCCAAATATTGGGTTGTTTGTTCTTGGTCTTATTTCATGTAAGGAGGAGTGTTAACCAAATAATTAGCCAAAGGATCTTGACTTTATTCCCTTATTTGAGTGTTATATGGTGGATAAGAATCTATCTCCCAAACATCATATGCATAAGGGTCTTGAACAAAGTCCTCTTGCATGCTAACATTTCCATATCTCATATTTTACATAGCTCCATTATGTTTATAGTGAGCCATGGTCAAATTTATGATAAATGTTTCACAATAAGATGGGTTAGAGTTCTACAAACTTTTAAAAGTTATGTCTGAAAATACAAAAGGTTTAACTAGGTCTAACTTGGTTGAGGGTAGAGTTGTATCTCAAAAAATTCTATGTAAAGACTTTGGTAAAAATAATATAATGTCTAATGTCTAATGAAAAATAATTTACACAAACAAAGTCAAGTAAAATGAACTAAAATAAGATACCAAATTCTAGGTCTAAAGATGTTCCAAATAGGTCTAAACTAGGAAAGGTAAAATTTGTTAGGTCTTTTGTCCAAATGCAGAGTTAAAATCAAGGCTCAAACACGCTGTGCTAAGACTTTTGGGCAAATGTGGTGTCAAAATCTAGACTTGAAACAAAGAGATGATGGTATTAATCTAACAAACTTGGAAAAGTTTGGTAAAGACTAGCCACTTAATTTTAGACATAAACATGATCAAATTGATATAAGGTACTAAACAAAAGACATTTGAATGTTTATTGATTATATCAAATAAAAGGCATAAACATGTAGTTTTCAAATTTTGGGTCAATAAATAACCTAAGTTATACAACCCAAAATATAAATATCTATGTATCATCCCCTACGTGTCGACGCCTAAACATAAATCAATTAATGTTTGGATCCAAAATTGGAAAATTTAATTAAATACTCAACTTAAGAAAACTTAGGATTTATTTACAAATAGTCTAGGAAAATTTGAACAACATGATTGTGTTAAACAAATATCCAACAAAGCATAAATATTAGTTCAAACAATGATAATTTGGACACAAGACAAAACAAGTCTATAAAATAATCTAGGTAGATAACACTATTATCACTCCTAAAAGATATGATAATGGTTTGTTTCAAAGAATTATAAGGCAAAAAAATTGAAATCATTTGGATAGCATAATATTACCCATCTCAATCAAGTGTCATACTCAATTTTTTTGACATAAAATTTTTCTAAGTTAAAGTAAGGTGTCAAATGGATGCCATTACACCTCAAACAATGGAGTAATGTGTGAAAACAAACTCATTTATGACATTGTTTAAACAAAAAAGTTTTATATCTAACACACCAATAAATAAGATAATAAATGACATAAATATAACTAAGCATATCATCCTATATCCTATCAAGGTGTGGTAAAATAGGATTGACTAAAAATTACAAGTTACGACTATCTAGATTGATCCCATGTGTGGCTAACACAAGAGAATTAGCACGTCACTTGAGTTCATACCAATAAAATTATCATGTAAGGGTATACTCATTTATATGATGATACCATCATTGGACTTATCATTGGTATCCCTTGGTTGATCAGACTTGACTTGGTCCTTTGTTACTAAAGGAGAGGTTAGCCGCTCAACCCCCTAGCTCAGGCAGTATGAATTCCCATCCTTGTATACCCCACCATGGAGTTTAGTTTAAACACTTATAAGAGATGAATCCTAGGGTAAATTATTCCTTAGATAAATCTTTATAGGTAATGACATCCCTTTCACAAGCCAAAATGTATAAAAATAAAGACTAAGTAAAAAGGCTTTAGGGTTATTTTTAGATCACCCAATACCATGAGGGTTTGGGGAGATCCTAGGAAAATTTATTTATATGCCTTGGAATAGGAACTAAATGTAATTAAAATTAACTTTTTATCCCATTATTTCCCTATAGGGGATGGGGGTTGAACATACATGCACTATTCTTCTTGTGAAAACAAACAATCATTAAATAATTTGCAAATAATTGTGAGTGAAGTTTGGTGTTTAAATAGTAAATTAAAATGTGATGAAGTTCATTACTTGGCCTCTTGGTTTAAGTTTGAAATATTTAAATAATAAAAAAAATGAAACTTAAGCAAAAGCATCTATGTTCATTTTAAGCCCAAAAGTCCAAATGTGTAAGATTTAGCCTAAGTTCATTTTTTTAACACCAAAAGTAAGTGTTCAAGACTTACCCATTATTTTTAAGCACCAATAAATGAAGTGTTTTCAAAAATTATAAATCATAACTCCCTTTATACACCAAACACAAAATGTGCAAGACTTAACATTTTCATTTCAACACCCAAAAAAATGTGAACCTGATTTAGCTAGATTTCTTTTCAAAGCCCAAAATAAAATGTTTGATTAGTCTAAAAAAACAAATTAGGGTTTCAAATCATGTCCATGACATGAAATTGTTACATAATAATTTCCTAATTTGAATCATTTTATTGTATGAGAAAATGATATTTGAAATTTACCTCTCGAGTTTTTTTTTTTTAACACACAATGACCACGATCAGTCAAAGATGACCGATGCCAATTCAAGGAAACCATCATCGGTCAGTCTATGAGAGAACTAGTGCTGATCATAAGAATAAACATCAATAAATTAAGACCATCAATGATCACTTATGGACCTAAAGCCAAATTCGAAAAATATAAATATGTTAAGTTAAGCAATGATTAGCACAAAGATCAAGAAAACTTGCAAGGCAAAGTTTAGTCAATGGATTTAAATGCCTTTGAAACCTAGAAATCATGAATCTAAATGATATAAAGAATAAAAATTCAAGATTTATGAATTTTTTTCCCTATAAATCCAACAATTGATGGTTTACATAAAATTAGGGGTAGTTGAGTAGAATCATGGTCGATTTAGGCTAAACCAACACCGGTTACACCTGACCATTACCTATCTCTATGTAGATCTGAAAAATATAAATAAATCAAAATATGGACAAAATAAGGTAAGAAACACAATTTTAAATATTTTTAAGAATCCATTTCTTAGTTTTTGACTTACATATTGATCTCCTTACTATGTGTGGTGCTCATGGTCCCATCAAGCATGCCAGTTGTGATTAAGGAATCCAAAAAGGATGGTTAAATCATATGTTAGTTTCAAAATGAAACTCAATAAAAATGAAAAAAATCACACTACCATGCATAACACTATATTTCCTATATAAAATGTAGGATCATGGTGAAGAAACACAAATGAAAAAATCACAACTAAAAATGGAAAGAACTCACATAATTCTTTGAATGCATCAAGAGGTTTATTCATTTGGATTGCTTAGATTGTGCTCAATAAGTCTTCATCAATGGGGCTTGGCTATCTCCATCTCCTCTTGGAACCATGGTTGTCTTGCCTTTGGCATTTGATATGGTTTGGATTGGCTCAATTTTGGCATTATAACACTATGCTCATGCAAACTTGCTCAAAAACCTATATTATAACACTATTATGTTCAAGTTTTCTAAATAAAGAGGTAAATACATGTATTTAGAGGTTTAGAAAAGGGCTTGGAATGGGTTAAATCCTAACCTAGGTTTTCCTAATTAAACCTAGTAGAGTTAAAAGGTGTCCAAACCTCATGATTAGCATGGAATAGGTGTGCTTTGAGATATTTTGGATTTTAGACAACTCACAGAAGCTAATGATGAAAACCTAAGATATTCTTTGATTTTGAATTTTGATTTCTAATAATTCATTTAATTGATCAAGGATGAATTCAATTAGGATTTGATTAGTATTTTCATGTTAATTAATCCCTTTTAGGTTTTCTAATATTTTCCAAGTTTTGATTTAATTGATTTGGGCATTTGCTCTATTTAATTGATTTTTGGGTCAAATTGATTTAATTGTATGTTATGAAACCAAATTCGAGACATTTAGAAATTCTTGGGCTAGATGTTCAATGGTTGTTAATAAATTATCTAAAGTTGAGTATGAAGCCATTGTTGGCCAATTTTAGATGTCTATAGATGGTAAAATAAACTGATCATAGCATATTGTCTTTGCATGGAAACTTGTGCAAAACAAATGTCATTTATAAATGAGTAAGTTCATCATTAAACTGTAGTATGGTTAATGGAATGGATTTAAGGTGGTTTCCTTTCAGTTTTTTGGTGCATTTATTATAGACTACACTTTCAAGTTTTAAATTTGTTTGATATTACAAAGACTATAACTTGATTTTAAGGTTGGAATGTTATAAAGTATGTCATTGTAACCTATTCTTTCAGTTGAAAGTTGTATGAATTTAATAAACTCCTTGGAGACAACTTACATAAACCTAAATATATTAAAAAATTTTAGAATCATTCTTACTCCTTTAAGATTGTCTAGTTGCCTTTATTTGGATGCTTGAAAGTAATGGTCTAATTATGTAATGTGAGTCTATATAATCTTGTAGATTCTTGCCTCTAATTGTTAAGCATTTTTTATTGTAAATTTTTTATTTTATTTGAGGAGTATATTTATTTAATTTTTCATAATTTAGAACCAAAATAATGATTGGTAAAGATTAATAATATGGGTTTTGACCTTCAAGTATTAATTGGTGGTAATACAAAGGTTAATTTATCCTCATTTATTATTAGCTATCGGTTAGTATATATTTTTAGATCATTTAAGGTTGGAAACTATACTATTATAATTAGTTCCACATGGAACTATTATAATAAATGGCCTTTGTGTTTATGGAATTTTATGATTATCTTAATGATTTATTATTCAATTGGAAATCAAGAACTTCTATAAAGTATTAATGACTCTTGCTTACATTTGTAAGTTGATTTATTCATAAAAGGAATGTTAATTATTCTTATTAAACTATTCCTATAATATAACCTAATAACAAGAGATAGATGGTAATAAATATAATTTCAAGATACTCATAACACCCATACGGTGATATGACATAAATGGGTATATTATTATTATCTATCCATTATTGTTGTATTTCTTCATTTTTTGAGTTCTATAGATATGTTAAATTTCACATAGAACTATCATAGTTATTTATTCTCTTGCTTGATGAACATTTATGGTCATATTAAGTCAAGAATTAAATGCTTGCATGTATGCTACAGATTATCCATGTGATGAAACAGTGGCTTTCCATCTGGTGGTGAAAACCTATTTCAAGTGGCATGGTATAAATATTTAAATGCATTGTTACTTGCATCTCAACATTAAAATATATGTGACAACTGTAAAGAATGTATTATCTTGTAAATGTATCTTGATAACAATGCTAGAATTTGATGGCTATTTCCTTATAAAAATGAATGTGGTAAATTATTAAGTTGATTTGCAAATAGTTATAAAATACAAGTAATTTTTTTAGTAGCCTTTGATAATAAATGTAAAAGGTGAAGTGATATAATTAGATATATTTGGATTTATTGTAAGTAGGATTAATTGGTTAAATGTTATAATTTTGGTTATGGTATTAAACTTATGACAAATTATCATAAATATTTCCAATAATTAATTGTCTTAATTATGAAATGATGCTAACATGGAGTTTAAAGTGCTCATTTCCATGCTTGATTCAAAATTTAATTACTTAGCATGATAGTTTTCATTACCCTTAACCATGAGATATATCCCTAACTTGTATTAAGGTGATTACATACTTGCACTTATTTTTAAGTGTATGCTTATAATTATATTAATACTTTTTTTTATCTTTTTTATAGCACTAATATGTCTCACCTCATTGTTGGCATGGGACATATCTATCCTTTGGCTTTATTACCATTTAATGGTTATTTTGTGAATCTTGTCTAATTATTAGATTCATGGGTATGGGGATTTACATTAATTTAATGATAGTGATATTCTTACACCAAATCCTAAAAAAGGTTATCCCAACTAATGTGATATTGGAAATTTTTCCATAAGGGATATGGTCATTCTTTATTATTTATTCTTTTGTACAAAAAAAGGAAAGGCTCGTGAAGTATAATGTCCATTTTTGTAACACCTATTATAATTTGTGTAAGACACTTATATGTGGTTTAGATTTTATTTTACTAATATATACCTAGGAATATTATAATCAATGTCCTCATGTGTTGACAAGCATATTAGAATCAGTTATCATAACCATGAAAGTCAAAGTTTTTATTGCTTTAACTTTTGGGGATTATGAAACGTGGTATCAAAACTACAATTCAACCCTAGGGATATTTTGGTAAAAAATGTTAGATGAATTTATGTTTTATGTCTCTCAAGATGGTGAGGAATAGGTCTAATAGAAATATTAGAAAGGTTGAAAGTTATATTTTTGATAATCATGATAAAAAATAGCATGCTAATAATGATGCTAATACTAATCATAATATAAATAATGTTGAGGATAATTATAATAACCTTAGAAATGATGTTAATAATGTCCATAATGATCATAATATTGTTTTAAATGTCATTTTGGGTGCACTACATAACATAATCACTCAATATTTAGAACACCACTCAATCTTTAGACTCCCACTAAATATTCCAACCAACCACTAGATTTTCCCCTATATATAGATCCAATCCAAACTATAGACTATATATAGTAACCCTCACTAGATAGATATATGGGGATCCCCTTCCAGCTCTTGTTAACATCCATTTATGGTTATTTCAAAATTAAATCAATAAACTCTAATATTTATGGGAGAATATCATCAACCGTCACTAGTGGGAAGCGAACATTTATTCCTATGTCTAGAAAAAAATGACTTCACAAGTGTGGTAGCACAAATTATATTGATGTTATGGAAACTATGTTGAATTAACATAGATGGAAGGATATGGTCAAAGGTTGGACCATATGTGAAATGTACAGGAGTGTGAGTAGGAAGAAGTTCAAAGAGAAGAACCTCAGGATGAGAATCCAAGGAAATAAAGTGTTTTGGATCCCATCATCAAGGAGTTAAAAATTCAAAGCCTCCTCTTATGTTATCTAGTTGAATATGGTGAGGAATGGTTAATTAACTTTAAGATATATTTCACTTTGTATAATATGGAATCTAATATTAGAGTACATATAGGAGCCTACAATTGGTGGGTGATGTTGCTCAATGGTGGAATTATTTATGTGCTCTCAAAAGTTATAGCCCCATGACTCTCTCATGGGAAACCTTTTAGATATAGTTCAGAAAGAGATACTTGAATAACATTTTTAAGTAATATAAAATTATAGAATTACAAATACTAAATTAGGGGATAATGTTTGTTTTTAAGCATGAGAACAAGTTTCTCAGCCTCCATCATGTGAACTGCATGTAAGAGGAAGAGATTAAAGCTACTAAACTCAAACCAAGATTGAATGAGGTAATTATGCATTATGTGAACATGAAAAACCTTATTAATTTAGATATAATTCTATAATTATCACATTATGCTAAATAAAAATAAAATTTTCACCAAAAGGCAAGGCAAGACTATCAAAATAGTAGGCTACAAATTAAGACAAAATCAGCAATTCCTCTTGTAAGCAAAAATTTTAAGAAATATGATCCAAAAATACTTTGGGTGATAATAGAAGTTATATAGGAAAAATTATAATAATAACATAAGTTCTAAATCTTAGACCTTGGTGAAGAAGAGTAATGTAAACAATAACCAGCAACAACATAGTTTATATAACCCTACCATAGGGGATAATAATGTACCTTTGCCTCATAAAAAATGGTGACATGTTGGGAGTGTAGTAATAATAATTACCACAAGGAATATCCTCAATTTTTAGGTATCTATACCTAAAATCATAGAGTTTATGTTGTTATGGATAGCAAAAATGTAGATCTCCAGTCCACACCTATTAAAACCAAAGGTATAATTTTTAGTTTTCCCTTAACTATTCTGATTGATTCAAGAGCTACTGATAGTTTCATTTCACCTATAAATACATTTAACTATAAACTAAACCCTCTATAATAATATAATGATGATAGGTATAGTTTGACACTGGCAAAAATATGGTTGTTTATGAATGTTTATAATAGGTTAAACTTGACTTAGGAATCTTTAAAATGCATGTAAATTTGTTTATAACACCTTTGGGATCCTATGACCTGATATTACGCATGGATTGGTTACAAAAACATCAAGTGAAGCTTGATTAATTTAATAAAATAGTCTAATGTATTGATGAGGATAGTAATCCCATGGATATCCAAGGTATCATCAACCACTCAACTAAAAATATTTTTTCAGCCTTACAATTGAAAATAGCATTAGAAAAGGGTGTAAACTTTATTCTATTAAAATAAATGAAGTTTTATAAGAGAAGGGATCTACCCTACAAGAATATTTTTCCTTGAGAGAGTTTGAGGTTGTATTACTTGAATAATTATCAGTATTACCTCCTAAGAGGGAGTTTGACTTTGAAATTGATATTATACTTGGATCTGTACCCACATCCAAAGCTCTGTAATGGATTAATGTGGTAAATATGAGAGAGATCAAGGTTAAAATACGAGATATAATGGAAAAAAGGGCTACTTAGGCCAAGTATGTCACCTTAGGGAGCCCTAGCTATCTTTGTTAAGAAGAAGGATGGTACACTCAAGATTTGCATTGATTATTGCATGTTAAATAAAATCATGATAAAAAATGAGTACCCCATTCCAATTATTGATGACTCATTTAATCAACTAAGAGTAATAAATGTATTTTATAATATATATCTTTGTTTGGGGTATCACCAACTCTGTATCAAAGAATAAAATGTGCATGAAACTACTTTTAGAACAAGATATGGGCATTATGAATTCATAGCAATGCCCTTTTATCTAATAAATACACATGTCCCTTTTATGAATATTATGAATAGTGTTTTTAAGGATTTCCTTGTTTAGTTTGTGTTGATTTTTATTAATGACATTATAATCTACTCTAAGAATGAGTAAGAACATGACGTACACTTATAAATAGTCTTATAAATACTAAGAAAACATAGGTCATATGGTAAACTCTCAAAATGTTCCTTATATCAAAGTGATAGTCATTATTTGATGCATGTGATTTCCAAGGAAGGTCTTGCAATGGATACTATAAATATTTCATCCAATAATGAGTGGTCAACTCCTAAAAACATGCATGAAGTACACAAATTCATGGGGTGGCCAATTATTATTGAAGTTTTATGGAATATTTTTTGAGAATTATTAATCCTATTATTTATATAAAAAATGAAAGAAATTTGAATGGACCCTAAAATGTGAAGTAACTTTCCAAAAGCTAAAACAATTGAGAACTATAACACCTATTCTAGTCATTCCTAATCCAAACAAAAACTTTGAAATTTGGGTTGATGCTTTTAAAGTAAGCACTAGAGTTGTTTTAACTCAATAAGGCAAGGTGGTTGCTTATGATTCTCAAAATCTTAAAAAACAAGAGTAGAACTATCTGACGCATGATCTGGAGTTAGAAACCATGATCCATGCACTCAAGCAATTGAAGCATTTTTTACTTGGGAAGCATTTCAAAATAAAACCTAACCATTATAGTCTTGCATTTATACACTCAAGATGAGTTAAATGCAAGATAAAGAAGGTGTTTAGAGTTTATCAATAACTTTGACATGGATATTGATTATGTGAAATGGAAAGAAAATATAGTGGCTATGCTCTAAATAGGATAACTTACATTTTTATTATTTTTATTTTGAGATCAAATTTTAGAAATTTTATTCTAATTATGGACATGGAAAATTAATATTTAATCTAAAATTATTCACTTGTGACCACTCTTTTACACACTTTGCTCTAGACCTATCTTAGGGCCCCTTTTGATCACTTTCAAATACCTTGAACACTCTTCTAATTTAATATATGACCCTCAAATTAACTTATCCCTATCCTTATCAACCTAAATAACTTTTAGGCCCACCTAACCTTCATTATGGTAAAATGACCCATTGGATAGGATTTCCCTAAGGGATAAGAGTACATTGATCTAGTTTCCTTCCCCCCTCTCCTATCTTATTACCAAATAATAATTAATTTGCCAAATTCAAAGCTATATAAAGGTTGGCCCATGTCCCTAAAGATCCCCATTAAAATTATTTTCAATGATATGACTAGATAAAAACTTTTAAAACCATTTTACACATAGGAGGCTTCCACATCAAAAAGCACCAGAATCACACTTGCACATTGAGATCAAAATACCTATTTATCCCAATTATAATTTTATAAGGCCCTGGTAGCCCAGAACTTAAATATAAATGCATTTTATAGGTAAAAATTCATGGTTAAGTAACTTAATCACATTAATATTACACCAACATTTAGTATATTTTACCAATTATTCACACACCATCATAGAATGGGAAAACTACATGAAGTTTAATCCCTATTTAGGTAGTGTTCAACATATGGGGTGTTGAAGTCTTGCCCAACTTTAACTATTGACTCATTGTTACCTATAGATATACATTGGTCTTCCCATGTCAAATGATATAGGTTTTTGAAGTAAAATCAATTAAACAATTGTCTCTACAAGTGATCATAATCTCTTGCACCAGATATAAACCCTATAAACAAAGGCATAGAAAAGCTAAAAACCCTAATTTTCTCATTAGAAGTAGACAAGAGCACCCTAGTTTGGATAGGAGTGCCACAAATCTAGTGTTCTCTTCCCAACATTATTTTCCAATCCTAGATCTAGTTCTAGAATCCTAATTCCAATCACTAGACCTCTCTACATAGTAAATATTAGAATCTAAATCCTACTGAAGATATAATTTCCAGCTAAGCCTTTATTTTCTCATTAAACTTTGCTATTTTTAGTAATTATATAAAATTTATTATTTCAAAATTAATTAATTTTATAATTATTTTATTTATTATTTTGATTTTACATAATAGTGTTATCATTTAGGGTTTTCAAACAAATCCTAAATTTGATCAAACATATTGGTGAACCTACTTTTTTTGAACATGGCAAGCCCTTATTTTCCCTAGGGTTTCCTTATAAATTTTTATCCTCCTACGGTTTCAAATTCAATTATTATTTTATTATCATTTTTGAGTGTTCTATAGCATTATTATGTCTCTCTTTTCTTGTTATCATTTTACTATTTGAAAATTTTACCATGGTTAACAAATAAGCTCCTCCTAACCCTAAAGGTTGTGATAGCTACTTTCCCTCTAACCAAGTCCATGATATCATTATCCTAATAGGTAATTTATCCAATCCTATAGTTACAAATGAAGTTAATCAATATATCCTTCCTCAAACCCCTCCACCTCCCACATCTCCTATTTAGGGTGTATGTATGTATGTTCAATCTAAAGATCATATGGATTGTGCTTGTGAGGCTCTAAAGCATCAAATCATCACTATGGGTAAGTTAATACTAGAGTTGAAAAATTAAAATTAAAATTTTATTTTAAATATCACATTATTGGAACATCATAATACATGTGAAAAGAGTCCATAATGTGCTAGTATTAATCATGTATGTGCATCTCCATTTAGAAATGTTGTTCCCAATAATATTTCATATAAAATAAGAAAATAAAATAAAATACATATACAATAAGTGATTTTAAAATTATTAAAATGGATAATAATATTTTAAATGATATTTTAATGGCAATGATTAGACATAATTTGATCAAATTGCCTCATCTACATCCTTTAAGAAGATCAAAATATTAGTTTGCATATCACAAAATGCATGGGCATTATACAGATCATTATTTGGATTTAAATTAGAAAATAAAAATATAATTGATATTGGTGATCTTATCATTGATACATCACTTAATCAAACCACTCACCTTATGAGTGCATCTCCTAAAGCACAAGTGAGAAAAATAGAATTAGTACAAAATTGGTTACCAACGAATAATTTAGAGTGAGAAAAGATTCAAATGGCAGAATAAGAGAAAGAAAAGATTTAAAAATCTATTTTATATAATAAAAGAGTAATTACAAAGGGAATAGTTTCCAAAGTAAAATTTAATTCAAGAAAAAGTGGAATTACAAAAAGAGAAGTTAAAAAATCAAATTCAAGATAAGCAAAAAAATCATTCTTAAAAGAGGTTTTCTAACAAAGGTGTCTCAAAAGCATGAAATACCTATAAAAGATAAAGTTTTAAATTTGGTCACAAAGGGGGAAATTCTAAGCCTTTCCTCATATCAATACCCTATCACTATAATTTCTCACATAGATGATAAATAATTTATATATGTCAACGTTAAGGAATATCAAGAAATCAATTTTTTTCTATGTTATTTCTTACATTTTTTTGGGAATAAACATCAACACTTAGATTGAACTAATGCATATATAGTATTTATGAGATCAATTAATTTTAAATTGTATTCTTCTTCAAAAGAGTGTTATCCTACTTTTTGTGGTATTTCAAATTCAAGTGCCTACAATGTTGTGCTTGGAGGATCAAGGTTAAAATAAATAGGAACAATAATTGCTACAATCAAAGGTTGAATATTCTTTGAACATGAAGGAAAGGTCACCTCCTTCAAAGAAGGAACATTTCTAGAGAGAAATCATATAGAATAAATTATACTTTCAACTATCATACAAACAAATACAAGTAATGGGATATCACTACATTACACATTTCAAAGGAAAAATCAAAAAGTTCAATACCACTTTATAGGGAAGTTCCTTATTCATATCAAGATACAAAAGAAGATGAGTGGCATTTCACAAGTTTAAAATCTAGGTGATGATGATTACAATAATATAGATTGGAATGATCCTAATGATAATGACTATACAAAATATGAATATGGCAATGAAATAGAACCTACATAGTTTCATGACACGATTCATTTTCAAGAGATCACCATTCTTTTGTTCAATACAGAATATATTGATGGTAAGACTCTTAAGGGAGTCATCAGTTAGTATCCTTCTTTCTCTTTCTTAGTTTAATATTGAAAAATAGTAAAATATTATAGAAAATGATAAAAACTAGGACCTATGCATGAATATATGCACTTTGTCATACATTAGTTCTATTTTACATAGTATTTTATATATGTTTTAGTTAGTTTTATATTATACATGTTTCACCAATGTATATGAGTAATTAAAAATTACACAAGGCATCATTTCTTGAATTAGTTACAGGTCATTTTACTATTACACATGTAAAAACTATATTTATATAGGAGCACTATATAGGATAGGGGAGAAATGACCAAGTTTCCCTCACCACGATCTTGTCTCAATGAGATCAGACATTCACTACTTAGTCCCAGACTTCACACAAGCTTCCTAAAACATGTACATTCATCAGCTATCTCACTAGGGGCATGGTATACATAAGTTTTATCATTTTTTCCCACATTATAGTACTCACACACTCATTACATTACATTGTATTACATCTTATGATAATACTCACTAACATTGTGATATACTATAACTTATCTTAGTTACTAAATATTATTTAAATTAAAACTTAGCTCTTTTTAATCAGAATACATAATCATGCATGCTTTTTATATTACTTTTCCTATATTCATATCTTGTATGCACTTATCTTTTTGTTTTGAGGACATTTGAATATGTCATTTCCAAGTGGATCTAATCCTTTATATCTTTGATTTTGTGCATGTGAGGATATTTGAAGATGTCCTTATGTGTGCCTCTTATCTATGTGTGTGGACATTTGAACATGTCCTTATATATGGCTATAAGCATCCATTATTTATTTGTATGTGTGTGAGGTCATTTGATCATGCCTTTGTATGTGTCTTCTATTCAAGTGAGTGGTATTTAAACATGTCCCTTGTTTATATCCCCTTGGCCATTTATTATGTGTTTTGTGTGGTGTGTGTTTACTCTTTAATTGTGTGTGTCATGGCCATGACACTTTTCTTACTTCACTCATATTTTAATTTGATGGTGGACATCATGCACCCAACCCATTCTAATGTAATGATGGACATCATGCATTCCTCCCTAAGTAGCTCCATTTAGTTACTCAATTATATATGTGCTTCATTGTCACATCTATCAAGACACACTTTTTATGAATTTTTATTTTCACATGCATCTTACATTATTAATATGCTTAGTTTACATACATAATGATGCCATGATTTTTCATGATGTCAATATTATTGAGAATTATAATTTTACATCATAACAACCTAATGAAAAACCTTTTATTTTGAGTTATTTTTTTGTGCAAGCTCGATAACTCACCTCAAAAGAGGGGGCATTCATAGATATTTGACTTAGAGACCAAGATTTCTAAATTAGTACATAGATAAGATTTAATAGTGGTTACATATTTGACATAGTTTTAGGCTCAAAAAACACACATAAAGTCAATTTGGATAGGATCACTATTGTATAATCAATTTGTACCCTTGGAAAGGGTTCTTCAGATTCCCTCCAATTGAGCTACACTATGGTAATAACCCTAGGTTGTGGGTCACCTATGATGGGGTTGGACCTCTAAAGAAGGCTAGCTTCCTCTTGATGGATCACCTAAATTAATGTTTTCACTAAGAAAAGGGTTAGAAAGGGGGAAAGGGCTCTTAATAAGGATAGAAGGGGTGATTCACCAAATTTAAATGAGAACTCACATAAGCATGAAGTAAAGATTAAGGAAGCATGAGATAATTATAGGCTACACAATCTCACACTTAGATAGTTGCATAAGTGTTTCATAAACTAGGTTCAAGAAGTAAGGATTGAAGGTAAAGAGGAGTTATAAGACTCATTGAGAGCTTGCATCAATGATAGAAATAACACTAACTTAGACTTTAAACTAACTTGAAGACACCTAGAAATGAGCAAGAAAGAATTAAAATCCTCCTTTACAATGCCATCATGCACAAGCTTTGCTACACATAATTCATAAGGGAGAGATAGGCAAAGAAAGTATTTATTGATTCAAGAGGTATTTCATACAAATTTTGATAGGGTCTAGCCTTATCAAATGAGAGTCTTTGCTCTTTCAGAATTGAGAGAAAAATTCTTATCAAAAGTGAGAGAGATTTTCTTCTAAGAACTTAAAGAGAGTTAAAATGTGTCAAAAAATGAAAGATATAGATAAAGGGGAGGAGAGGAGAGTATTCCATCTGAGATAATTAATTGAACTACCATTTTTCTTGAATTCTCCAACTACTTTATTTAACTACCAGATCTCTTTGATTTGATCTTCTACTTGCTTTCACTATAAGGACAAAGTCCTCATACCTTGAATCTAGATAGAGCCATGCCATGTTGGTTTTGAGTGGTGGTTGTTGTCCCCCAAAAATATCACTCATTTTTTGGACAACATTTGAACTATTTTGAACTATTTTGGTCCAACAAAGTAAAATTCTCTCTCCCCTTCTCAAAAATTATTCTAGACATTCAAATTCTCCATTTTTCAAGATTTTTCAAGTTCTACATACTTTGTAGGGTTGAAAACTACAGACTCTGTAGGCTTGAAACTATGGACTCTGCAGGCTTAAATCTATGAACTCCACAGGTGAGATTTCTATGGACTCTTTCAAAGTTAGAGAAAAATAAAAACTTGGATTCTATAGACTCTATAGGTAGGCTCAAATCTATGGACTCTCAAGGCCTCAAAACTACAGACTCTGTAGGCTAGTTTCTCACATATACAGACTCCCCCAATTCTATGAACTCTATAGGGTGGAATTACAGACTTCACAGATGGTTTCTATAGACTCTGCCAGCTAGATTTCTATGGACTCTTTAAAAGTTAAAGAAAACTACATACTTGGTTTCTATGGACTCTATAGGTAGACTCAAATCTATGAACTCTTAAGACCTCAAAACTACAGACTCTACAAGCCAGTTTCTCACATCTACAGACTCCCCCAGATCTATGAATTTGTTTCTACAAACTTTATAGGTTGGTTTTTACAGACTTTGTAGGAAAGAAATAGGTTTAACACTTAGTCATTTTTTTAATTGGGTAGTTCAAAGGGGTCTTCCAAGAGCCTGAAGGAGAAGAGCCCTTGTGGAGGGCACTTAAAAACCAAAGTGGACCATTATAAAAATCTGAAAGGCAACTTTGGAGCTCAAACAACCCTTATGGAGGGCAGGCGAGGAGCAAGTGGACCGATTCAAAGGCCGAGCGAGCAAGGGAATTCCTTCGGAAAAGTTCCCATGGCAAAGTTGTAAAGGAATAATTCCTTTAGACAAAAAGTCTGAAGGAATTCCTTCAAACTTTTGTCTAAAGGAAATAAACCTGATGGAATGCAAAAGTCTGCCAAAGAAACAAAGGCCCAGCAAAAAGAAAGAAAGAATGAAGGAAAGGAACAATTCCTTTAGACAAAATGTTCAAAGGAATTCCTTTGGACTTTTGTCTGAAGGAAAATCCCAAAGGATAAAGCCTGCCAAATAAAGAAGCCTGAAGGCCATCCAAAGATTGCCTGAAGGGAAGGAACCCTTGTGGGGGGCCCTCACCAACCAAAGCAAACCATTTTTGAAGACCCTGAAGGGCAAGTCCCCTCTAGGAAGGACATGTTGACCAATTTTCACCCCCTGGCAAAATTGTGGTCAACATCTTCTCTGACTTTTCAAAGCCAGTCACTTTCAGGTTGCGAGTTCATCTTCAAGTTCATGCTTAGTTCAGGCCTGGTTCATTGGTTCAGCCTGGTTCATCTCAATTCATCGCTTGGTTCAAGGATGGTCTGGGTTCAACAAAAAGTTCAATGCTAAGTTCAATGGGTTTGGTTCAAGGGGCTACCCTTGGCTGAAGGCACAGTCAAAGTCAAAGTGCCCTTTATAGGGTGGGCAGACACTTCAAATATTTCAAAGAATTTGGACCACTACAAATGCAAAGGCAAAGAGCTGGGTGGAATTTCCATAGACTTTTTGTCCACGGATAAAAGCCCGTGATTGACGGCAAACCTAGGGAAATTGAGCAAAAGAATTTCCATGGACTTTTTGTCTGTGGGAAAATGTTCGTGGACAAAAGTCTGCAGGAAACAAAGCCACGAAAACTCAACAGTAAAGACCCAGGGAAATTGTTCGTGAGGACCTGGGAGGACTGCCAGTTTACAAAGAGACCCACCGAAGGACCCCAAAGGGCAAGTTTCCTTGTCGGGGGACTTCCAGCCAAATGCAAAGAGGCATTTTCAAGGGGGAGAGGGTCACCATCCCTCTGAGAGAAATGTGAGGGGTAAGTTTCAAAGCAAAGGGATGCCTGCTGGAGAAAAACAAAAGCAAAGACTGACAAGGGATCTGATAGGATGCCACATGGGTCTGATGAAATCCCAGTGGCCATCAAATTTAATAGAATGAAATGTCTGTTGATGTTTAAAAGCATGATGGCTGTAGAAGCATCAATTTTAATGAAATAGAATAACCATTTATTTTCAAATGAAAAGTGCTAGATAGGAAAGAGCCAGAATGTAGCGACCCACCAATATGTTCACCCAAGGATCTAAGCAGCCAAAAAGAGACATTCCAAAGTGGCAAGCAGAGTGACAAGGTAGAGAGTAGCCAAGCAGTCCAAGTGGAATAAATAGGGTAATTTATTGCTTGATGGCATGGAAGACAAACAAGCAGAGTGACAAGTAATGAATGAGTGAGCAGTTAAGTATAACTAGTGCAAATTGGAGAAGTGACTTTGGCAGGTGAAATAGTGCTAGCAAATTGATCATTTGGAAAGATAGCAGCCAACAACGCAATCACTTTCTCTATTTTGCATTAAATTGAAAGGCAAGCCATGTAAGTCATCCAAGTAGGAAATGTAAGTCTTGAGTAGGCAAAACAAATAGTCCATTTAATTCCTTGAGTGACTTGTTCTCTTCATGAAAGGACACGTATGCCACTTGTAAAAGAAGGAGTGCCACATGGGCCTCTTTGCTTCTCATATATATTGTGGACTTGTTCATTTATAAAGGATCTTTTTACAAATTTTACAAGGCATAGCCCTGTTAAAATTTCCACCTAAACCAATCAAAGTAGCTTTTTACCTCTTCTTAGATAGATATTCTATGTATGTCTTGAGTGTTTGATTTGTGTTTAGTCATTGTCTTTTGATGCTCTCACAGGTTCAACACCAACAAACTAGATATCTACAAGGTGCCATCTGCAGCTGATAGGAGAAGAGTTATATTTTGGGGTGCAGAAAATAGAAGGGATTATCTATAGAGTGCCTCTTATAGCACCTTTGGTGAACCTCCTTTTTTTGTATTTTTCCACTTAAACCTCTCTGTCAAGTTTTGCAGTTTGTTTCTTCTGCCAAAGGTGAAGCGTATAAATGTGTTTGTCTGATTTTGAGAGTGGGTGTGAGAAGGTCATCTTGTTTTGGTGTATCACCTCCTTAGAGTAGTTTGTTTTTTTCTTGTATCTTTCTTTCCTTTTCATCCCCCAGTTTATATAGTTATATATATATACATATATATATATATACATATATATATACATATATATATATATATACCTATACCTATATTTTGCACTACCTAAAACAAACAATGATACATCAAAGGGAGCTAGCCCTTAATTAGAGACTCTCCTCTCCTACTTCACTGTCCCACAGGTGAGAGAGGAGTTTCCATGTTGTGGAGAAAAGGTAAGAGTTCGACCTCCTTGCCCCAGGTGCAATTTCTTGCATCAACAATTTTGGCACACCCGATGGGACCCAAGTTTTCAATGTAGTAAGGTATCAGGATTGATGTTGGTCCTGTTACATTAAATTGAGTACCTTCAACATCTAGTGACTCTAAGTTAAATCCACTGGTTAAGCAGCCTGGTGCCTTTAGAAATCACGTCTTGTATGTATACTTATTTTGCACAAAATCATGGGTCTTATTTTCCTTCATATGAATATAATCAGGCTCTAGATATTTATGCAATCCCCTCAAGCAGCTCTCTTAGTTGCCCTGTAACGATAAGAGAAATAGTGCTAGAATTTGAGAGGCAAATAATGGAAATCGACAGGCTGGAAGAGTGGTACAAATATTAGTAGGAGCTGATGTATAAAGAAGAGTGTTTGTTTAGGCAAGCACAGGCCTTACAATCCATGGGGGAGGAGGTAACAAAATGGAGAAATCCATATATCCAAGGCAGTCAGCCTTGTGTGCCCCTTCCTCATCTAAAAAAGGCCCCCTCTTTTACACCAGATCTATTATATCAGATTGCACTTGCTCATTCTAGCTCATCCAATACAGCTGCTCCCAATCTCGTGTGCCTGGCTTTCTAACATTAGAAGACATCAGAACAGCCTCCCATGGAGATGAATCTTCTAAATTCCTCATACTACAAATCCCCCATTAAGAATAGTACCACCATCCAGCACGTCCCTCATCTAATGCACCAACAGTGTTTTCCTTACATTCCTCAGCCTCCCCAAGTTTTCCAACATGATGTGCAAATTCTGAGTTGGAAGAAGGAATGCCAAGGACCAGCTCAGAGGTTTGAAGAGGATCATGCTGGTGACCTCCAAGAAAGACTCTTCTAAGACAACCTAGCCAAAGAAATTGAGGATTTAGAGGCTAGGATGAAGCTGCTCCTTGAAAGAGAGTTAAAACTTCTAGACCTTGTGGAGGAGCCTCAAGACCTTGTGGAAAACAAAATTGCTCCCTGTTTATAGGGGCAAAATTCTAATTCAAAGATCCTACATTGGGGGGAAATAGTGGAATAATGGGACAACAAGAAGGAAGAAGAAGAGCAAGTTTTTTTTCAAAGCCTTGAAGACACTGAGGCTGTTCTTGTTGATGATAATGCTGGAGACCTCCAGGAAAAGCTTTTCCAAGAAGATCTGGCTAGGAAAATTATAGAATTGGAATCCAAAGAAAAATTCCTTAGTGAATGTGTGATGGACGGTTTAGACCAAACAGCACATTCTATGTCTGAACACACCCCACCTACACAAGTCCAAGAGAGTTATCAGGCCACACCGGATATTGATGAAGTGTTGATCAAGTGGAGAGAGGAGAATCATTTGATTCTAGCTCAAGGGCTGCCCCCTCTTCCACATGTTTTCTCCACTTCGTCCCTTCTCAAAGAACCTATTTTGCAAGAGGCAGGTGAGGAGCAAAAAATCCAATTTGCAAGTCTTCAAGAGGCTGTTATGAGCAACAACAAAGAAGAAATCATCGATACTCCTTGTGGAGACCTTATCAGCAATGGAGAAGATGCAGGTCTTGCATATATGTAGATGTTCTAGCAATTTGAGGAGGAGCAAGTGCATGGTAAGCTCTTTTCCCCCCTATTTGATGAACTTCCTTATTGTTTTGATGATGAGGTTGACTGCATTGAAGAGCCTGAGTTAGAGGAAAATCAAGAGGATACTTTTGAACATCTAGAGGTCCTAATTTTTGAGGAGGAAAGAGAGAAGTTGGTCTTCTAGGAAGAATGCCTTGAAGAAGTGAGTTTTAAATAGAGAAGTGAAGTTATGTGGGATGAGCAGTCATTTTGTGAGTCCATTTTACACATCACCACATTCACCCTTTTTCAAGAAGGCCAAGAGGAAGCAGAGGACAAGTCTGACAAAGTTTTTAGTGAGACAAAAGGAAACAAATTAGACCATGATATATTGCAGAAGGAATGTGAAGATTAGAAGGCTTACGGTGATGAGTCGATAGCCATTGATTTCTTGGTAAAGAGCACCAATATTAGGGACCAACATTCAGTAGGCTTCCAAGGACAAGAAAAATACATATATATTGGAGGCATGTTTGAATCTGACCCATTTGGGTACCATCCAACTCAGGTGACAGGCAAGAGGAGAAAGTCACCAAATCTCATTTTCCTTCAGCTACTTGCCTATAACCATAAGTCTTTTTTCTAGGGAGGGGACTTAAAAAAAATTCCCTTCGATCCAAGAGGGAGGTGAACATTCCTGGTTAGCTGTATATAATAGTTTGTTTTCAATTTCTTTTCCTACTTTCCCTAAGTCTAGTTCGCATAGGTAGTGTTTTTAGCCTTGTGTGTTTCCCTTTGCGTGTGGGGTAAAACTTCATGTTTGATTCTTGAATATTTTGAGTTCTTGCTAATTCTTCCAAAGTTGCATCTGACTCTGCACCTAATGGATTTTCAAGGTAGCTGAATTCTAAGCATAGCAGGCATGCTTCCCCTGTGAGTCACCAATCTGTTGACCAATTTTTTCCCCTGGCAAAATTGTGGTCAACTTCTTCTCTGGGTTTTCGAAGCCAGTCACTTTTAGGTTGTGAGATCATCTTCAATTTCATGCTTAGTTTAGGCCTAGTTCATTGGTTCAGCTTGGTTCATCTCAGTTCATCACTTGGTTCAAGGACGGTCTGGGTTTAATGAAAAGTTCAATGCTAAGTTCAACGGGTTTGGTTTAAGGGGATGCCCTTGGCCGAAGGCACAGTCAAAGTCAAAGTGCCCTTTGGAGGGCGAGCGGGCACTTCAAATATTTCAAAGAATTTGGGCTGATACAAATGCAAAGGCAAAGAGCCGGGTGAAATTTTTGTGGACTTTTTGTCTGCAAGAAATTGTCTGCGAAAAAAAGCCCGTGATTGACGGCAAACCCGAGGAAATTGAGCGAAAGAATTTCTACAGACTTTTTGTCTGCGAGAAAATGTCCATAGACAAAAGTCCATAGGAAACAAAGCCATGAAAACTCAACAGCAAAGACCTGAGGAAATTATCTGTGAGGACCTGAGAGGACTGCCAGTTTATAAAGAGACCCACCAAAGGACCCCGAAGGGCAAGTGTCCTTGCGGGGGGACTTTCGACCAAATGCAAAGAGGCATTTTCAAGGGGCAAAGGGTCACCATCCCTTTGGGATAAATGTGAAGGGTAAGTTTCAAAGCAAAGGGATGCTTGCGGGAGGAAAACAAAAGCAAAGGCTGACAAGGGATCCGATATGATGCCACGTGGGCCCGATGACGTCCCAGTGGCCATCAAATTTAATAGAATGAAATGTTCATTGATGTTTAAAAGCATGATGGCTGCAGAAGTGTCAATTTTAATGAAATAGAATAATCATTTGTTTTCAAATGAGCAGCGCTAGTGAGGAAAGAGCCAGAATGTAGCGACCCACCAGTATGTTCACCCAAGGAGCCAAGCGACCGAAAAGAGACAAATTCCAAAGTGGAAGCAGAGTGACAAGTTAGAGAGTAGCCAAGTAGTCTAAGTGGCATAAATAGGGTAATTTATTGCCTAATGGCATGGAAGACAAAGAAGTAGAGCGATAAGCAAGGAATGAGTGAGCAGTTAAGTCCAATTGGTGCAAATTGGAGAAGCGACTTTGGTAGGTGAAATAGTGCCAGTGAATTGATCATTTAGAAAGATAGCAGTTAGTAGTGCAACCACTTTCTCTATTTTGCATTAAATTGAAAGGCAAGCCATGTAACTCATCCAAGTAGGAAATGTAAGTCTCGATTAGGTAAAACGAATAGTCCATTTAATTCCTTGAGTGACTTGTTCTCTTCATGAAAGGACACGTATGCCACTTGTAAAAGAAGGAGCGCCACATGGGCCTCTTTGCTTCTCATATATATTGTGGACTTTTTCATTTGTAAAGGATCTTTTTATGAATTTTACAAGGCACAGCCCTGTTAAAATTTCCACCTGAATCAATCAAAGCAGCTTTTTACCTCTTCTTGGATAGATATTCTGTGTATGTCCTGAGTGTTAGATTTGTGTTCAATCATTGTGTTTTGATGCTCTCACAGGTTTAACACCAATAAACCAGCTATCTATAAGGCACCATCTGCAGTTGATAGGAGAAGAGTTCTATTTTGGGGTGCAGAAAATAGAAGGGATTATCTATAAAGAGCCTCTTATAGCACCTTTGGTGAACCTCCTTTTTTTGTATTTTTCCATTTAAACCTCTCTGTCAAGTTTTGCATATTGTTTCTTCTGCCAAGGATGAAGTGTATAAATGTGTTTGTCTAATTTTGAGAGTGGGTGTGAGAAGGTCATCTTGTTTTGGTGTATCACCTCCTTAGATTAGTTTGTTTTTTTCCTGTATCTTTCTTCCCTTTGCATCCCCTAGTTTATATATATATATATATATATATATATATATATATACATGTATTTTGCACTACCTAAAACAAACAATGATAAATCAAAGGGAGATAGCCCTTAACTAGAGACTCTCCTCTCCTACTTCGCTATCCCACAGGTGAGAGAGGAGTTTCCATGTTGTGGAGAAAAGGTAGGAGTTTGACCTCCTTGCCCCGGGTGCAATTTCTTGCATCAATAGGACAAAACAAGAATGTCAAAGGAATTATTGAGGAGATTGATGGGTCCACAGATGTCACATTTGAGCATTGTGAACTAGCCATTGGCTTTCCTAACAATGATGGGCCTGAAGACGTCAAATTTAGAGTAATAAACTAGCTATTGACTTTTAAGCGATGATGAGCTCGCAGATGTCAAATTCGTGGCAATGAAATAGCCATTGATCCTTGTAGATTTAAGTGCAGATCTAAATGCATTCAAAGGCCAAAATGCCAAAGGGAAAAACCACTAATTAAAGAGTGTAAGGAGCTAGCAAGACTAAAAGAGATAGCCTGAGAGCTCAGATCACATAGATAAGGATGAAATAAAGCAAGAAAAGGGGAATGGAGAAAGATCAGAAATATTGCATAAGATATGTTTCTAGAAGGTAAAGTAGTGGAAATTGGAAGAGCATGAACATTCAATGGCATGGCCCATTTTTTTGCATCGAGTAAAGCAAATATTGTGCGTACATTAGGAAAACATCAAGCAGCCCATATTAAAGACTGACGCTGATTCTAGCATAGCCCACGAACAAAATTTAAAATGCATTAAAGGCATTGAATGCATTGTAACACATTTTTATGAAATAAAGTGCCCAAGTATTTCTTAGAGCACTATATATTGGACTCTTTCTTATTATTTTAGATATCTTTCTGTAATTAGAAACAAAACTCTACCTAAATTGAAAGGCATTACTGAGACTTTGAGCTAGATTGTTGATCATATTTCATTATTTGAATAAGAAAACAAGTAACTTTTTAGACTTTGTGCTAGAATAGCTTGGTTATTGGGGAAATAGTTCTTGTCTATTTCTTTAATACATTTTTTGTCCATTTGATTAAATAAGCAGAATTAGCGAAAGTGATCAAGAAGGTGTCCTAAAGCCAGTTGTGGAGAGACTTTGTACTGCCACAATTGTCTTTAGTTTGTCTATTTTTATATTCCTATGTAAAGTATCTTGGGATGACTATGTGCCCTCATATCCTTCATATTCTATGTAAAAGACCTTGGGATGACTTTATGCCCTCATTGTCTTTTGTATTTCACTCTTTGGCAGTTGAGGTGGAGACTTTGTGCCTCATTTCATCATGTTGTGTTACTACACCCTATTACAATTACTTGTCATCACCCAAAAGATTCATTTTGTCTACCGAACAACACTTTTGAAAGAAGAGGAGTGTCTTCTATCATTTCATCAAGATTTCTCCTTTGATTTGTGAACATCATCTCTAAAAAAAGAGAGATGGATGGTTTATCCTACCCTTGAATATTATTTTCTACTTACATATATAGTATATAGCTCCTCCATATTTATAAGGAACCTCCCCTTGATGAGAGGAGAGATTTGTCCCCTTTTGATGTAGTAAACCTACACATCTGGCTGACCAATTTCCCTATGCTATGGTTGAAGAGACATATTTTACTCATCAGTTTGTTGATTGATAAAATATTCACCCAACAATTTTTGGTGACTCTGCTGGGGATGAACATGCAATCTAAAGCCTCAAGTTTCAGATTGAAGCAATCCTTACCCTTATTCATTATAGACTCTAGTGACTCCATTTTGTATCTTACCCATTATCATTATAGAGTTACCATCTCCCTCCACCTCCACACCAACTGGAATAAAATGTACATTTTGAAGCCTTAAGATTTAAGCTGAAGCAGTGCCATTTCTTTCTCATTTTTGTTCTACAATTTGGCAACTCCATGCTATACTCGAAGCCAAAGGGCTAAAGGTATTTTTGACCCTATATTCAAGTTGGTACAACAAAGTAATTCTGATCTATTTCTTTCACCATCTTACCTCTAATGAACCAGGAGCTTTTCTCCTACTAAATTTAAGTCTCCATTATCAGACAAAGCCTCCATTTCCACTATCAATAAAGCTATGTCAATACTTACCCCTCTAATATTTGTTATTCCACCTTTCCATAGTCATAATATGGTAGTTTAAGGCCCTTGGGGTAACTCTTTTGGCCCACTCAATTTGACTCCACCTCTACATGAACTTCCATGCAGCTCAAGAAAGAATTTCCCTAAATTCTTTGGGAATGGGAAGGTTCATCTTGATGAACACATTATAGCCTATGGCATAATAGGAGTGGAATTTGAGGATGTGGTAGTCAGGATTTTCATAGAAACACTAAAAGGTGCTACTACAGACTAGTTCTACCATCTGTAGGCTAGATTAGTGACTGACTGGGATACACTTAAATCTAAATTTGAAGCCAAGTTCAAGCCTGTAGAAGATGCACATGCTTTGCTAGCCTAGCTCACACAAATGAAGAAAGAACCTCATGAGCCTATGAGGTATTTCATTATTAAGTTTGACAAGTTCATAAATTGGATACCTATCATTTCTTAGCCTACACCTAAGAATCTCAAGTGCTTCTTCATCAACTCATAGCTACTTGAAGTGATTTTTTTGTTGAGATGTGCTAGCCAAATAGACCTTGTTACAGCTCAAGATATGTCTACTGAGGTAGAAGATGACCTTATCTTGGTAGGAAAGATAAAGAGAGACCCAAATAGAGGTAAATCTTCTTCATATTTTGAATACTCACCTACAGGCACCACTGATCAAATGGTGCAAAAGCTGACAAATGAACTACTAGCCTTGAAAAGGCAAATGGCCCAAGGTATGTCTATTCCTCCTAATCAAGATATGATAAGAAGGACATTCCCTAATCAGCCATACCAAGGCAATGCTGCTAGAAATCAAGGATAACCAAATCATCTTCTACCCCCATAGGGGAAACTTGCCATTGAAGTTCCCCCAGCTAATTCAATAGTTGGATTCTTGAAATAGAATATGATTTCTCTTTCCAACTTGAATTAAACTAAGAAAATGGTGATAATCTCCTTGCAAAATGCCAAGAAGAATTAGTTGGTGACTCCAACATCAGTTTCTTCAATTACCAAGATGAACCTAGAGGTAAAAATGAAGTAGTTGATGGATCATATGTTGTATTCACTCAGTCCCAAAACTAGTCAACACAGCAAGCTGATAAAGGAAAAATAGGGGAAAGTTCTTAGCCTATAAATTCAATTGCCAAATGAAGAACTTCTCTACCTTTCCAGCCAAAGGACCCAGTGAGTAATAAAAAGGTAAGTAGATCAAGCATTCCTCCATCTTCAATTTCAATTCCACATACCAGTCCTCCCCCTCCTAAAAACTAGAAAGATGAACTGTCTTCCTCTATTCCTAGTCCATTTTAGTCATTTGACATAGTCAACCATGTCAAGAAGACCAAAATTCAAATGTCTGAATTTGAATTCTTGCAATCCAATCTCGAGCAGTTGGATAGGTTAGTTCAGTGTGTGAAGAATAAATCCATCCCTATAGGACAAAATGTTAAAAAGGTAACTCATGATTCCCCAAAGAACATGTCCATCCCAAACAATCTTGTCATTACTCCTCTCGCTACTCCTATTAAAATAGAGCCTTTTTATGTTTCCCTATTAATAAATGGTCACAAATTGAGTAATTACATCATAGACTTAGGTGCATCTAACAACGTCATGCCTGCAAAGGTGGCAAAATCTCTTAGACTCACACTAACCAAAACCTTTGGGAGATGTTTCTCCATGGAGAACAAATAAGTACCTCTACTAAGACAAATCAAGGATGCCCAATTTACATTTGCATTATTCCTAGATAAAAGAATCAAGATGACATTCCTAGTAGTTGATGTTCTAGCCTCATATAGCATTCTTCTAGGGTGAAATTTTTTCAAAGGCATTAGAGGAGAATTGAGCATGGACCTATTTGAAGTAAGGATTCCTATCAAAGGCATCATGCAGAGGATGCTTCTTGAAAAGGAATCAAAATATGTTGTCACTAGACATCAGCCATTGAAGCTCAAATTCTATTTGAATCTTTAGACATGGGTAATTATTTCTTGACCATAGAAGATACTCATGTTTTAGCTGATGAAACCTCTAAAAATGATAATCTGAAAATTGGTTCAGATGGAATAGCAAAAAATGTGAGAGAGCATAGTAAGACAAAATAAGAATTCCCCCTTCCAAGCAAAGAGAAATCTAAAGAAAGATCAATTTATGATGATGTTTGGATCCTAGAATTTGATGGCAATAATTCTTCTACCAAATCAGGGGCTAGGATTGTGTTGATATCTCCTCAAGGAGATATTTTTCCTTCTTCATACAAATTGTAGTTTAGCAACACCAACAACGCAGTTGAATATCAATCTCTATTGCTTGGATTGAGGGTTGCTCGAGATAAAGGCATCAAAATCCTTCATGCCAAAGGAGATGTTAAACTAGTGGTTTGTCAAGTAAGGAACCTATATCAAACCAAAAATGAGAGATTACACCACTACCATAATCTAGTTTGGGATCAAATTGAAATCTTTGATGCTTTTAGCATCTCTACCATACCCAAGGAATTTAATGATTGAGCTGATGTACTAGTTGTTTTAGCAACTCTCTTAGTTCCTCACCTAGACTTCAAGGGAAACAAATACACTATCGAATTGGTCTTTAGACCAAGTGTGCCCAATAATGCCAATCATTGGCAAGTGTTCAATGGTGACAACCAAATCATCACCTTTCTAGAATAAAAAGACAGCTTTGAGCATCTCACTTCGAAGGCAGTAAGCCCTAGAAACTTGAATCAACTCCTAAAATGAATTTAGATACAGGTGAAGAATTCTTGTAGCTAAAAGGGAATAAAATTCCCAAAGAACTGGTTTCTCTTGAGAAACTATTTGATAAGCATGACAGGTTCATCAAATAGCAACAAATGGATTCAAACTCCTCCCAAGGATTTAATCAGATAAATTTGGGTACCAAGGAAAATCTAAAGATGGTGAACATTGGGAAGTGTTATACTCTAAAAGAAAAACTCAAATTTATTGACCTACTTCATCATTACATGGATGTTTTGGCATACTCTTATAATGATCTGAAGTCACTCAGGCCTGAGGAAATTCACCATGAAATTCCTCTCAAGGATGATTCGGTGCCTTACAAGTAAAATCCCTAGTAGTATAATTCAAAGATATCAAGTACTATTCTGTTTGAGATACAGAAAATGTTGAATGCTAGGATAATTTTCCCAATCCATCATTCCACGTGGATTGCAAACAAAGTGCCTATGAGGAAGAAGAATGGCAAAATTTGCATCTATGTGGATTTTAGGAATCTGAATCAGTCATCTTTGAAGGATAACTATCCTTTGCCAATCATGGATCAAGTACTTTAGATAGTGACTGGTTCAGAGATGTTATCAATGCTAGATGGCTTCTCAAGATATAATCAGATTGGAGTTGGTTAAATAGACCAACACAAGACTACCTTCACCACACTTTGGGGCACATTTACTTATAGAAGGATGCCTTTTGGCTTGATAAATGCTAGTGCCACCTTTTAGAGAGCAATGGACCTCACTTTCAAGGATGAGATGGGTAAGTCCATTATAGTTTACCTTGATGACTTGATAGTCTTTTCTAAGCATCACCTACATCATATATGCCACTTGTAACAAGTGTTGGAACATTGCCGCTAGAATGGCATTTCCTTGAACCCCAAGAAGTCAATGTTTAGAGTAATAGAGGGAAAACTTCTCAAAAACATTATGTCCAAAAGAGGCATAAAGATTAACTCAGATAGAGTCAAGTCTATCCAAGAGCTTACCTTGCCTACAAGTAAGACTGTTGTTCACTCTTTCTTCATAAAGGTGAATTTCTTACTAAGGTTCATCCTTGAATTTGCTGAAAAGACTCGACACATTGTGAACATGATGAAGGGAAAGGCCACCTTCAGCTAGACTAAAGAAGGCAAGTCAACATTTGAGGATATCAAGACTATCATTACCCACACCCCAATTCTAGTTTTTCTAGACTACAATAAAAAATTCACCATATACAGTTATGCTTCTAAACACATGCTTTCAGCAATTCTGGTTTAATAAAATAAAGAAGGCATAGAATCTCCCATTTATATCATGAGCTACCCTCTCAAAGCTCATGAGCTAAAGTAGTCAAACATGGATAAGCATGCTTATGCAGTGGTGAAGGCAGTCAAGCATTTCCACTTCTACATCTTGAATTCTCACACTTTTACCTTGGTTCCTGATACCACAGTTAAATCCATATTAACTCAACAAGAGTTTGGGATGAAAAGAGGAAATTGGATTGCAAAAATCTAAGAGTTTGATCTAGTTATCAAGCCAACAAAGATGGTATGGGGAAAAGGCTTATGCCAATTAATTGCTTATAACAAACTAGAAGAAATAGAGCATGAAGAAGTAGAGCTGGAAGACACACCGACAATCCTCTTTGTCTCTACCATGAATGAGTGGTATTTAGGTATTGCTCATTTCCTTACTTATGGTGAGTGTCTTGCTCACTTATCTTACAAATAAAGGAGGACTATCAAGTTGAAAGCTACTAATTTTGTTCTTTGAGACAATAGCCTATACAGGAGGAGCCTTGATGGAGTATTCCTTCGTTATGTGGACAAGGAGCAAAAAAACCATCTTTTGAAATCCTTCCAAAATATAGCTTGTGGAGGACATTTTTCTACTCCTATGAATACCCATAAAATTTTGTGAGCTAGGTATTACTAGCCAACTCTTTTCCAAGATGCATATAAGTGGGTAAGAAAATGTGAACTGTGTCACAGTTTGTTGGGAGACCCAAGTTAGCTGCCCTGCCTCTCAAGCCAGTGGTCATAGAGGAACCATTCCAGTAATGGGGAATTGATTTTATTGGAGTTTTAAACCCATCTTCAAGTGTTAGACATGATTATGTCCTTATAGCAACTGACTACTTCACCAAGTGGGTGGAATCTATCCCAACCAAACATGCTACTTCAAAAGTAGTGTGCAATTTCCTCAAAGAGAATATCATTTCTAGGTTTGGGGTCCTAACCAAGATTGTTACTAACAATGCAACTTGTTTCACTTCCCAAGAGATTACACAATTTTATTTCTACTATGGGATTACTCTCTCCCACTCTTCTAATTACTTTCCACAAGGGAATGGACAAGCTGAATCAAGCAATAAGACCCTGGTGAATATCATCAAGAAGTTGGTGTATGACAACCAAAGGACATGGCATAAAGCATTGGTTGATGCTCTATGGGTAGATAGAATTGAACCAAAGAGGGCAATTGGTATTTCTCCTTTCCAACTTCTTTATGGTATCAATGCTGAGATACCAATCACCTTGGAATTGCTAGCATTAAAATTGGCTAAGGCAATTGAAGATCAGACATATGAAAGCCCCATTGATAAGAGGATCATGTGCTTGACTGAGCTAGATGAATAGAGAACTATAGTGGTGGACTGAATCACTACCCATCAAAGCCTGGTGAAGAAGCTCTTTGATTGCAAGGCAAAAAACTATGATTTCTAGGTTGGAGATCAAGTCTTATAGTGGGACAAGAGAAGAGAACTAAAGGGGATGCATGGGAAGTTTGACTACCTTTGGAGGGGCCCATTTACTATTCATCAACTCAATGGTGAAAATGGTTTTTTGCTGAAATATCAAGATGGTATGCCCTTTTCATTGCCTCATAGTGGGCAACATCTGAAACACTTCAATCTATGAAGTATCAAATAAGATCAGCTTGTACATATGTATATTTGTATAGTCTTTAGTTCTATTTTTATGATTTTATTTTTGTTTTTGTCACCTTTCTTTTTAGGTAGCATGACTCAATGGCTCAATGGCATACTTCAAGGCACTAGAGATTCTAGTTTATACTCCCTTCAACTATTCCAAGTTTTCAACTAAAGGAAGTTCCCCAACTGGAGCTAGTTGTTGTCCCCCAAAAATATCACTCATTTTTTGGACAATATTTGAACTATTTTGGTCCAATAAACCAAAATTCTCTCTCCCCTTCTCAAAAATTATTTTAGGCATTCAAATTCTCCATTTTTTAAGCTTTTTCAAGTTCTACAGACTCTGCAAGCTTGAAAACTATGGACTCTATAGGCTTAAAACTAAGGACTCCACAGGCTCAAATCTAAGGACTCTATAGGCAAGATTTCTATAGACTCTTTCAAAGTTAGAGAAAACTATGGTCTTGGCTTCCACGGACTCTGTAGGTAGGCTCAAATCTATAGACTCTCAATGCCTCAAAACTATAGACTCTATAAGTTGGTTTCTCACATCTATGGACTCCCCCTAGTTCTATGAACTCTGTAGGGTGGAACTACAGACTTCACAAATGGTTTCTACGGACTCCACTAGCTATATTTCTATAGACTCTTTCAAAGTTAAAGAAAACTATGGACTTGGTTTTTACAGACTCTACAGGCAGACTCAAATCTATGGACTCTTAAGACCTCAAAACTATAGACTCTGCAGGCTAGTTTCTCACTTCTACAAACTCCCCCAAATCTACGAACTCATTTCTATGGACTCTGTAGGTTGGTTTCTATAGACTCTATAAGAAAGAAATAGGTTTAACACTTAGTCATTTTTTCAATTGAGAAGTTCAAAGGGGTCTTCCAAGAGCCCAAAGGACAAGTGCCCTTATGGAGGGCACTTGGAAACCAAAGTGGACCATTGCAAAAATCTGAAAGGTGACTTTGGAGCTCAAACAGCGCTTACAGAGGGCAGGTAGGGAGCAAGTGGACTGATTTAAAGGGTAAGTGAACAAGGGAATTCCTTTGGAAAATTTCCCATAGCAAAGTTGTAAAGGAACAGTTCCTTTAGATAAAAATTTTGAAGGAATTCCTTCTGACTTTTGTCTAAAGGAAATAAGCCTGATAGAAAGCAAAAGTCCACTGAAAAAACAAAGGCTCGGTAGAAAGAATGAAGGAAAGGAAGAATTCCTTCCAGATAAAATGTCCAAAGGAATTCCTTTAGACTTTTATCTGAAGGAAAATCCAAAACGATAAAGCCCACCAAAGAAAGAAGCCCAAAGGCCATCCGAAGACTGCTCGAAGGGTGGGAACCCTTATGGGGGGCTCTCACTGACCAAAGCAAATGATTTCTCAAGACCTCAAAGGGTAGGTCCCCTCTAAGAAGGACAAAATAAGAATGCCAAAGGAATTGTTGAGGAGATTGATGGGCCCATAGATGTCAAATTTGAGTGCCATGAACTAGCCATTTGGTTTCCTAATGATAACAGGCCTGAAGACATCAAATTTAGGGTAACAAACTATCCATTGGATTTCAAGTGATGATGGGCCCACAAACATCAAATTTGTGGCAATGAAATAGCCATTGATCCTTGTAGATTTAAGTACAGATCCAAATGCATCAAAGGCCAAAATGCCAAAGGGAAAAACTGTTGATGGAAGAGTGTAAAGAGCCAGCAAGACTGAAAGAGATAGCTCAAGAGCTTAGATCACATAGATAAGGATGAAATATAGTAAGGAAAGGGGGAATGATGGAGAAAGATTAGAAATATCCATGCATAAGATATGTTTCTAGAAGGTAAAGTAGCCCACTAGGTGGATATTGGAAGAGCACAAACATTCAATGGTGTGGGCCATTTTTTTGCATCAAGTAAAGCAAATAGTTGTGCGCACATCAGGAAACACATCAGGCAGCCCATATTAAAGACCGATGCTCGATTTTAGCATAGCCCATTGATAAAATTTAAAATGCATTAAAGGCATTAAATGCATCATAACACATTTTTGTGAAACAAAGCACCCAAGTCTTTCTTGGAGCACTATATATTGGACTCTTTCTTATTTTTTTTGATATCTTAGTCTGTAATCAGAAATGAAACTCTACTCAAATTGAAAGGCATTACTAAGACTTTGAGCTTAGATTATTGATCATATTTCATTATTTAAATAAGAAAACAAGTGACTTTTTAGACTTTGTGCTGAAATAGCTTGGTTGTTGGGGAAATTTTTCTTATGTATGTTTCCTTAATATGTTTTTTGTCCATTTGATTAAATAAGAATAATTAGTGAAAGTGATTAGGAAGGTGTCCTAAAGCTAGTTGTAGAGAGACTCTGTGCTGCCACTATTGTCTTTAATCTGTCTATTTTTTTATTCCTGTGTAAAGGATCTTGGGACAACTTTGTGCCCTCATTATCCTTTATATTCTATTTCTATGTAAAATACATTGGGATGACTTTGTGCCCTCATTGTCTTTCATATTTCACTCTTTGGCAGTTGAGGTGGAGACTTTGTGCCTCATTTCATCATGTTGTGTTACTCTGCCCTATTATAGTTACTTGTCATCACCTAAAAGATTCATTTTGTCTGCTAAACAACACTTCTGAAAGAAGAGGAGTGTCTTCTTTCATTTCATTAAGATTTCTCCTTTTATTTATGAACATCATCTATGAAAAAAGAGAGATGGATGGTTTATCCTACCCCTAGCTATTATTTTCTACTTACATATATAGTATATAGCTCCTTCATATTTACAAGGAACCTCCCCTTGATGAGAGGAGAGATTTGTCCCCTTTTGATGTAGTAAACCTGCACATCTAGCTGACCAATTTCCCTATGTTGTGGTTGAAGAGACCTATTTTGCTCATTAGTTAGTTGATTGACAAAATATTCACCCAACAGTGGTAAGCAACTTATTTACAAAGGCTATGACTATATTGTAATATGAGACAATCCTTCATAATCATATATTTGCCCCTATCCTAAACTTTAACATAGGTCTTACTATAGATTGAAAACCAATCCAAATTATTGGTTTTCCTATAGTTAATATATTGATGAAGCTTTATAGGTCACATAGCCTCATTTTAATGATATTTGCCACCTTTTTATCTATATTAGGTATAAAATACCTATTCTACCTTTGAAATTTTTTGAAATCTAAGGACTTATTATACACGATGTTAAAAACACAAAAAAACTGAGTTCACATACTTTGGATCCTTCAACAAAGGTCTCAACTAAGCTTTAATGGCATCCTTTAAAATATATTCCCTGATTCAATCTAAGTTGAATTCAACCTCTATTGTAGTCCCTTAGATTTTGAATTTTAATTTTAAACACTGATCTTAATCTATGCTCCCATAATTGTGCCATCTATTAGCTCTTCATTTATTTGTGGGACAGGCTAACTCTTTTGACCTTTCATGCACCATTGATCTTTATTTGTACAAATGAACACAAGCCATATATCTTCTTCTAATCTAATGGTTGAGACACTTTTCACCCACACATTTTCTCTTAAGATCCACTGACCTTTTGACCCATTACTCATTGTTAGATCTTCTTTATATGATTGTGCATGCACCATTGATTTACCTAGACCCACCAATTTTATTGGTCACCATGCACCATTATATCTCCATTCAAGTACATAAGATCTTAACACTTGGAATCAACATGTATATGTTGACTTTTTGACTTGATGCTCATTATTGATCTTTGATACAAGATCAAATGTGTGCCATTAGATCTTTAAGACCCACTAATATCATTGATTGTTTGCCTACCATTGGATCTTGACTCATGGTTCTATGATTTGGACACTTGTCATCTTCATGTTTAACCTTGGAATATTTGAATTTAAATGACTATTTTCCATAGCTTTAACTTGATGTCCACATGCATGTTTCACTCTGCAAGTCTAACTATGGAATCTTATATCTTGAGATAGATAACTCATCAAGACATGATTTTTTTAGAGGATGATTTAGGCATGAATAATTTCATGTCCATGCAATCTTTTGGCTTGAGAGGTTCCCCAAGTGCATTTATTAAATGTGTAATTAGATTGACCTGATTATTTATGCATGACATGTTAATGATGTTCTAGCTCTTATAGGCTTGTGAAAAAAACTATTATCTCTTTAGAAGACTCCAATAAAATTATAAGACTTTGTGTAACCTAATTCACACCATTTAATTAATAAAACACTGTGATAACCTGTTGATCTTCTTCCCTTGTAACTCTATACCTATTTCAAGACTTGCTTCTCAAAGATCAATAAAACACACTTTAAGCTTTGCTTAAAGTGTTTCAAAAGATTTTTAAGAAATATAATATCTTATTTTACTTTTGGTCCACTCATTCCATCCAAAACTTTTCTCATCTATTTAAACCATTTTTAGGCAAAATATTCTTATGTGGGCCAAATTTGGCCAACATCTTTGGTGACATCTTGGGGTTGCATACCTGCTATGCAAAGACTAGTAGCCTTGAACTGATCCACTGGGTATATGGAGTCTTTTGATTTCTTCCCAACTAAAAATATCATGAGATTGATAGAAGGTTAACCCTTTCTTAAACCTCATCTTGAAGCAAAGGGGGACAAAAGATTAAAACAAAAAAATATGCCATAGGCACTTATTGAAAAGGAAACACACAACTAAAAGGAAATGTGATCAAGGTACTTAGAGGAAATCATAAAAAACTACTCTAATATGTTACAATATCATAAAATAGCTACAAATGTTTTTAATAATAGGGCTTTAAATTAATGTCATTGATTGGGATGGGTAATGCCTCTCCATCTAGTTGGGCAAGCTAAAAAGCATTATCTTATTTGGAATAAAGCTATTCTACTATATACAAAATGTTATAATGAATGCAATTTTATTTAATAATAGGTATTTAAATGAATTCCATTAATTTGGATGTGTAATACCTCTCCATCTAATTGAACAAGTTAAAAAGCATTGTGTTCCTTGCATCCATGGATGAAATAAGGACCACTCCACAACCTATCAAAATTGGTATAGTTACTTGGTTTGGCCTTATTTGAGTCCCATTTGAAGACTAGGTCTATTTACTTAAACTCCCTTACTATTGCTATCATTTCAAAGGTTTTTTGGACGTGAGCTTGGTGTGACTCTAATGTCTTCATTGCAAGGTCCCTAGTTTCTTCAAGCTCCATGAGTTCTACCATCCTCACATTCATAGGCTCACTCTCCATCAACTCAAGTTGATTGGCTAACTCCAAGGTAGGTAGTTCAATATAAATGGTCAATTTGGATTCCCTTCCATATATAAGGACATATGTAAAATTTCCAATGGTAGCTTTAGGAGTCACTATGCCAACCCATAAGGTTGTCCTTATCTTTTTATGCCACACTCTTTGATTCTCTTCCATGGTCCTCTTGATAATCCTTATCAATTTCTTGTTTGTTGACACTACCACTCTATTGCCTTGGGGGTATTAATTGAAGGATGTGTTAAGGTATATGACTAGCTTGAAAGCCCATTCACTTATCTTTATACTAATAGATACTAAGGAATTATCTAAAATTATATTATTTAGGACACCAAACTTGGTTACTATACTTTAATAGATGTCCATTACTGCTATTTCATTAGCTTATTTAAAGGTAATAGATTCTAACCACCTAGTGAAGTGTTCAGTTGTAGTGAGCACTCATTTATGTCATACACTTAAAGGTGGATTTATCATTTTTATGAAATCCAACCCCTATTGCATAAAGAGTTACTTCACCTAGATTGGGTTGAGTGAAATATCTATTAATATGTGTCTTCCTATAAATACATCACACTTATGACATTTCTTAACCCATTCATAGGCATCCTTGAAAAGGCTAGGCCAATAATAACTAGATCTCATTACCTTTACTTCTATTGTTCTTGGAGGAAAATGGCCTCCTACTAGTCCATCATGAAACTACTCCAAGAGATTTATCATTGATTTTCATCAATGCACCTAAGAAGTACCCCATTGAGGTCCCTTCTAAAAAAAACACCATCAACTAATGCATAAGGTATGGATTGAAGCCTGAAATACCTTCTTTTTACTCTATCCAAACCTTAAGGGCATTCTCCTATCATTAATAAATGTGTCATATCTTAGATCCAACTGTTATGAATTGGAGGTACATCTATTCGTGATTTATCTTGTGTCATCAAAATAAATTTATTATCTTCTTGAAGGTCATCCACCATATCCTCGTATAATACTTTACCTCTTATCATCTTGGTGACTTTGATCTCCACATCATACTCAATGACCTTGGTAATCTAGCCTTCTCTTTTCTCATTCAAGTCCTTGTTGAGTAGAAAGTCCCTCACTCCAATATGAGACACCATAAGATAAACCTTACTATTGGAGAGCATTAGTCTAAACCTTTTAAGACTCCTTAAATATGCAACAACCTATTTTTCTATGAAAGTATACCTCACCTCATATCCCTCTAGACTTTGACTAAAGAAGGCAATTGGTTGATCAATTCCTTCACCATTATTCTACATAAGCATAGTTGATATGTTGCCAATATTGGAAAATGTGTACAATATGAAATCCTTTGAGAAATCAATATTCATGAGCAAGGGTGCTTGGGTAATGACTTGTTTGATGGCCTCAAATGTTGCTCTACCTTTATTTGAAAAATTAAACACTTAGATCTTCTTCAGCATGGTAGTGATGGGTTTAACAAGGTTTTAAAAACTAGGTATAAACCTTCTCACAAATTTTATCTTTCCAAGGAAGCTCTAGATTCCTTTCTTGTGTTTGGGTAGGGATAGTGCTAAGATAGCAGTTATTCTATTAGGGTCAATGGATATTCCTTCCTTTAAAATAATGTGACCCAAAATTTTATGTTCATGAATAAAAAACACATCTTTCATGGGATTTAAAGAGATCCCATACTCTGTACATCTTTGGAAGATCAACCTTATATGGTCTATGTGTTTACTAGATTTCTTAGAGAAAATTGTGATGTCATCTAAGTAGACTAGTACCATCTGATTTAGTAACCCTCTAAAATACATGTCCATGGCTCTTTGGAAAGTGACCCTAGCATTTAAAAATCCAAAATTCATAGTTTGGTAAGCATATTTTCCCCACTTTGTGGTGAAGGTAGTCTTATACTGATCTTTCTCTCTTATCAGACTTGGTTGTAACCTGAATACCCATCCAAAAGGGACAAGTATTCTAAACCAAAAACTATCTAAAGGATTTTCTCCATGGATGGCAAGGGATAGTGATCTTTCAATGAGACCCTATTCATATCCTTGAAGTCAACACATACTCTAATTTCCCTTCTCTTCTTCCTCATAGGTACCAAATTAGTTACCCATGAGGAGTGTTTAACAGGAAAGATGATCTTGGATTTAATTAATTTAGTCAATTATTTCCTCATAATCTCTTCATTTTTGGGGTTTATAGGCCTCTACTTCTACCTAATAGGTTTATCATTGTGATCTAATAATTTAACTCAAGAGAGGATGGTTAGTATGGTGTTAGTTTCAAAATGAAAACAAAATAAAAGAAACACACTAACTAGCATAACATCTCTAGGCCTAGACACTAGGGAGTGCTTAGTTAAAAAACATGAATAAAATACACAACTAAAATGCAAAATAAACCTTCTTTTACCTACCTTGGATTCTCCAAAATTCTTGTTATAGTGGCTTTCTTGAATTGTGCTCATGAAGTCCTTGGCAATGGAAGCCTAGCTACCTCTATCTCTCCTTGACACCTTTGGCTTATGGCTTGGATTGACTTGGAATAAATTTTTCATGATAACACTAGTTGAAATGGATTATTTAATATATTTTTGCATTATAAATTTTCACCAAAATAGCTTATAAATGATGTTCATGGCCTCTCTATTTGTAGATTTTTGAGAATGTCTAGAATCAACCTGAATCATCTATCCTGAGATTGAGATGTGTGGTTGAGGATTAATTCAATTTTTGGAATTTAGTTTGTAATTATATTCATCATGACATTAGAAGAAGGTGAAATTAAGAGGCATGGAGTTCATCATGGAAGGCATTAATGAGGCATGTAGGGCATGAATCCTGATATTTGTGGCCTTTATGGCCTAGGGATGTCTTCCCAAGAAATGAGGTGACCTGATAATGTAGATATTCAATATCATATCTAAAAAAAATTATTCAACAAGATTCTATGGAATTCTTGATTATTCCTTGATTTGGATTAATTAGCTCTTAATCATGATTAAGCACTTTGTGCACAAATTACTTAAATTGATCAGAATGTCTTGTTATTGGTCCAAATTTTGACTAGATTAGAATTAAAAGGTGATTTTAGATGTATTTGATTCATTATCCCATTTAGGAAATTACTAAAAATAAGTAACAAAGTCACATGTCTTATGTAAGATATTTGATAGGAAAGATCAATCTAGAGCACCTAGGTGCAAAATTGGCATTTTGACTCAAAATTAATTGATCAAAATTAGCTAGCTCACAAATTGCATTACCCCATTTAATGATACTCTAGCCAAAATTGGCACTTGAATATGTTAGTTTCACATCTTTTATCATGTTTTAGTATTTTTAGGCCAATTTGTGCATTTTGGGTGGAAACTAGCCAAAATCCTAATTGGAGGTTATCAGTGGCCAGTTTTAGGTGTCTACAGGCACTAACCTCTAGTTTTATAGTGTTTTAGGCTAGATTGGGATCAAAACCTCTTAGGTCACTATATTCCTAAGCAAATATGTCTACATATTCTTTTCAAAGTTCTATAAAATCATGCCTTTTAGCTTTAGTTCTTACCTTTCTAATCTTAAGGGGCTTGTCCTTAAAGATAAGGACTCTTTCATAGTTCTCTTCATTGGTTGATGTCACTACCTTATCTTTTCTCATATGATCTCCCTCATGGAAAAGACATTCAAGGGTGACAATCCCTTTAGGAATCTTGTTATATCTTAATTAAATAATTTTCTCCTCATACTGATGTTGAAACTTCTCCTAGTTTATGGAGGAGAACTCTACTTCCTATTATAATAAATAGGCAATTTGCTTATCATTTTCAAAGACCTACCAATGAGTTTCATTTTCTAGAACTAATGGTATTACCACCACTTTGACATATGGTTGCACCTTGGTCTTTTTAACTCATTTGGCATATCAAATTGAGCTCCTATGGCTACCAACCTATCAACATGTTGATTCTAGTTTCTTGGTATTTCTTGGATGTTAAAATTCTCACAGTCCTCAATCAGGTTCCACACTATATGTTTGTAAGACTTCATCAAGGGATTCTTGGTGGTATCCTGGCCTCTAACTTGATGCACTATCAGCTCACTATCCCCATAAACTTGTAATTTTTTTATTCCTCTCTTATTATCCCATTAGATACCATGGATAATGCCCTCATACTTTATTTTATTACAAGATCAAATGAATTATAACTTTTAAGAAGAGAAATACTTTTCATTGGAAGGGGATACTAGCATTGCACCTATACCCACTCCATGTTTGCTCCTTGAACTATCAAAGAATAATTTCCAGAAGACACTAGGATCTTCTTGAGGTCTAATGAGGGATGGCATGAACTGATTCTCTTCATGTAAGTAGTAGATACCCATGTCCCTCTCTTCAAATCCTTATAATGGATCAACAAAATGATTATAATCTCATAGTTCATCTAAGAACATGTCTAGTATCTCCTTAGGGTGAGTGTTTAATTAATGACCAACTATTAACTCATCTTCATCAAGTATGGTGAAATTGAGGTTTATGTTATCTATCCCATAAGTCTCTATCTGTAATTTTGTAATGAGATTAGCGTTTTTTGATACTTTGGTCCCATATCTTGTTCTAAATGCCATGTATGACCAATATACTACAAGATAACCTCTAATCTTTGTAGTGAATTCTATAGATAAGCATAGTCAAAAATAAGGAGGCACATTAAGAATCAATACATGTTGAACCACTAAGACACTAAGACAATAATTTAGGGTTAAGTTGAGATCTTTGATGATACCAGATGGCTTGGTTAAAGAAGAATCAAGATGCAACACTTCTTTAGATTGAGGCTCATATTTTAGACAAAGCTGATCTTCTATAGACTTTGGCACTACTGAGTGTTATCCCCACTATCTACCAAGAACTTATGCACTAAGGAGTCACCAATTATTATTTAAATGTATAATGGAGGAGGTTTTACCACTTTACTTGATTACCCTTCACTAGGTCCTTTGGTTACATTAGTGAGAACCACATTCTCCTTGACTAGTGGTTTATCAAAAACATTGATTCTTGATAACCCTTCTTGGAGGATGTCTACCTAACCATGTATGGATAAAATATCCCATATTGGCACACTCACATTGGAACTTTCCATTTATTCCACAATTTTGATGGGTGAACAACCAATATTTGGCTATGCTTTTGGAGCCACAACTACACCTTGAGTTTGTGAGTTTTGTGAAATAAAGACATTCCCTTGACTTTGATTCTTTGGAGCTGTTGGAACCTTTGGAATAGTAGAAATTTATCTATATTTGATATTTAATGAGTAATTGTAGGAATATCTTTGACCAATTCTTTATTACCATTCATATTATCTATTTTGAACCTTGTATTTGTTGCCACTGGAATGTATGCTTGGCTAGAACTAGCTTGTTGATTGAGTGAATAACACTCTTCTTGCTCATAATTCACCATTTTATCACCTAACTAACTTGGTCCTTGATTAGGTATTTGACCTTATTGATACTCTTATATTTTTTTCATCATGGGTGCCTCTATGTTCTGATCCATAAGATATTTATTGTACCCATAATTAGCAACCTACTACCATTGATCATTGAAAGTTTGAGTGAAATCAATGGTTATAATAAAATATTATCTAAAATACTAATTCCAAGGCATGGTACCCTAAACTTCTTAAGTAACATTTTTTTTATGGGGACCAAAGTGTTTAAAGTGCTTGCAACATTTGGATTATAGTTGTTTTGTCTAACATAGTTAGGTTGCCCTTGGCCTTGGCCTTAGCCTTGGAAGTTTCCTTTATAGGGTAGCTTATTTTCTTGATAATATTTTTGTTGAGGTTGATATGAGGCTTCATAATTCCTATTAAAAAAATATCTTAACATTCACTATTTCATTTCCCAAAGATTGGAACATGCTCTTGAAAGTTCTTTTGTTCTTGGGAATCACTAGATTGACTAGTGTAAGCCTTTTCTTGATTAGGTGAGGGTATAAAAATAAGTGTAGGCATAAGAGAAATGATATAAAGGTGAGGAGTAAAAATAAGAGGTGGTTTGATCTCAAGGAACAAAGGCATTATGATTTAGGTGTGCCTACACAAAAATTTTTTGCTCTGATTGCCACCTCACATGCATTTATAAATGTTTTTCCTCCCATAGATTATATCATTACTATAATGTCACTATTTAAAGCCTTAAAATAGTAAATAAAGGCAAATGTATGGGTAGGCCTAATAGAGACTAGGATTTTACCCCAAGTCTTTTGGAACCTTGTATTGAAATCTTGCATGACTTCATGAGGGGCTCTTTGAATTGTGATTAATTGCTTTTCAAGTGATGAATGGTCACTTTTATCTTCAAATATCTTTAAAAATGCATCTTGTAACTGCTCCCATGATGTAATAGATTTATCATTAAGGCTTATATACTAGTCTAGGGATTTACCTTTGAAAGAGATGGTTAATAACCTAATTACTACATTTTCCTCATTAACATTATGATTGTTGTAGAAGTTGTATATATCCATGAGGTGTTTAGAAGGGTTTTTAGCTTGGTCCCCAATAAAATAAGGGACATTTTTAAGAGTTACCACTAGAATAAGATCATATTGAGGGAGGTCTAGAGGAACTTGGCCATTAAAGGCCATAAAAGGGAAATCTCTATGGGTTGTCATGGTAATGAAAGGGTTTAACAAAGATATTCTTATAGGGGTAGGCCTTGAAAGTGATTTAGGAACAAAGTTACCTTTATAAGGGTTTGTTTTATCAAATCTTAATCTCTTTACTAAGTTTAAAGGTAATTCATTAAATTTAAAGGGAATACTCTAGAATTTGACCTTGTAGTCACCTTTGGCATGAGATGTAGTCATTATTATACTACCAAAATGTTTAATCTTCTTTTGGAGTTGCTAAATTCTATTACATAGAAGCTATAACTAATGAAAATTGATCAAACTAGCATTAAACTTTGACCATTCTTATTTTAAGTATGTCCCATCGAGCATGTCATAAATTATTGTAAAATCAATTTACATCCTTAGAGAAGGTTATTCAAATTCCCTCTAATTGAGATACACTATGGGAATAACCCTAGGTTATGAGTCACCTATGGTGGGGTTTGACCTGTAGAAAAGGTTGACTTCCTCTCGATGGATCATCTATACTAATTTTTTTTACTGAGAAAAGGGTTAGAAAGGGGGAAAGGGATCCTAAGAAGGATAAAAGGGGTGATGCACCAAATTTAAATGATAACTCACATAAGCATGAAATAAACACTAAGGAAGCATAATACAATGCTATCTTAAATAATCTCAAAAAACTTAGATAGTTGCATAAGTGTTTCAAAAACTAGGTTCAAGAAGTAATGAATCAAGGAAAAAAGTTCTAAGACTCATTGAGAGCTTGTATCAATTATATAAAGAACACTAACTTAGACCTGCAACTAAATTGAAGACACCCAAAAATGAGTAAGAAATAAGTAGAATGGGTATGGAAGATTCTCCTTCATAATGTCATCATTCACAAGCTTTGTTACACACAATTTAGAGTGGAGAGATAGGCAAAGAAAGTATTTATTGCTTCAAGAGGTCTTTCATTACAAATTTTGATAAGGTCTAGCCTTATCAAATGAGAGTCTCTACTCTTCTAGAATTGAAAGAGAATTTTTTATCAAAAGTGAGAGAAAACTTTTCTTTTAAAAACTCAAAGAGAATTGCAATGTGTCAAAAAATGAAATATATAGAGAAAGGGGAGGAAAGGGGGAGCATGCCATCTAAGATCATTAATTGAGATACCACCTTTCTTGAATTTTATAACTAATTTCTTTAACTACTAAATCTCTTTACTTTGATCTTCCATGCCACCTTCCACTTGATTTCACTATAAGGACCAAGTCCTCATACCTTGAATCTATACAAAACCATGTTATGTCTACTTTGAGTACCAATAATTACCCACTTTATTGAGGTTGTAACTATATTGGAAGATGAAACACTCCTTTATAATAACATATCTACCCCTATCCCAAATTTGAACATATGTCTTACTATAGATTGAAATCCAATCCAAATTATTTGTTTTCTTATAGCTAATATATTGATGAAGCTCCATAGGTCGCATAGCCTCATTTTTATGATAGTCACCACCCTTTTGTCTATATTAGGTCTAAAATACCTATTCTAGCTCTAAAACTTTATGTAATCTAAGGACTTATTGTACATGACATTTAAAACATAAGAGAATTGAGTCTACATGATTTGGGTCCTTTGACAGAGGTCTCAATTGAGCTTTAATGGAGTCCTTTGAAATATCTTCCCTAGTTCAACATGAGTCAAATTTGACCTCTATGATAGTCCCTTACCTTTTGACTTTTAATTTTAGTGAGTGATCTTAATATGTGCTCCCATAATTGTGCCATATATTATCTCCTCATTCATCCATGGGATACATTGACTTTTTTGACCTCTCAAGCACTGTTGATCTTTCTCTATATAAATGAATGTGATCCATAAATATTTTTCTAGTCTAATGTGGTTGAGACACTTGTCACCCACACATTTGATTTTAGGATCCACTAACCTTTTGACCCATTTCTCACCATTAGATATACTTTATATGATTACATGCACACCATCAATTTACCTAGACCCACTGATTCTATCAATCATTATGAATTGTTAGATATCTATTTAGGTACTTGAGATCTTGACACATGTCATTGATGGGTTTATGATAACTTTTTGAATTGATGCTCACCATTGATCTTCAATTCAAGATCAAATTCATGATTTTAGATCTTTAGGACCTACTGACATTGTTAATCACCCACTTGCCATTGGATCTTGAATCAAGCTTCCATGATTTGGACACTTTTTAACTTTGTGTTCAACCTTAGAATATTTGAATTTCAATGGATATTTGTTTTAGCTTTAACTTGACATATGTGCACAAATTTCACTTTGTAAATCTAACTTTAGAAGATTATATCTTGAGATAGATAACTCATCAATACATGAATTTTATAGAGGATGATTTACGTATGAATAAATTCATGTCCATGCAATATTTTGGTCTGAGAGGCTCCCTAAATATATTTATTAAATGTACAATTAGATTGACCTACTTGTTTCTACATGACATTCTAATGATGGTCTAGCTCTTTTAGGCTTATGCAAGAAAATTTTGTCTCTTAGGAGGCTCCAATGAACATCTAAGACATTTTACAACTTTATTCATGTCCTTGAATACTTGAAACACCATGATAACCTATTGGTCTTCTTCCCTTGTAACTCTGGACCTGTTTCAAGACTTACTTCTCAAAGATCAATAAAAAACACTTTAATCTTTTCTTAAAGTGTTTTGAAATCTTTTTAAGTAATATGAGATCTTCTTATTTTACTTTTGATCCACTTATTACATCTAGAACTCTACTCATCTATTTAAACCATTTCTAGGCAAAAGATCCTTATGTGGGCCAAATTTGGCCAACAAGCACCACATTAGATATGGGAGCACTTCTCTAGTTTCCTTCCTATAACTATTTTCCTAATGCCTAAAAAATAGGAATTTTAAAAAAATTTCAAAACCTTAGCTTACTCAAAATAGTACTTAACAGTTTCATAGTCTTAGTTTTCAAAATTACTTAGAATTACATAGTTTATCTTAGATTTACTCGGTTTAGGGGAAATCATGTGTGACATATTATTCTAGTTTGGCACATATATTTCTTGTTAGAATCATTATTTCATGACTTAATCTCAAAATCTATATGCACCAGATATCAGTTGGGGGCATGTGTGTACTACATTACTTCCTCATTACACTAGTTTCATAGATGGAATGATAATTCATGTCATTATACATGTTGTATATAATAGAGATATATTATACTCAGTATTTATGCCAATTTTACACCAAAATTAAACCTTATTCCATATGTATTATTTGGTTCACTATTTTCACCAGTATGTACACTAGTTTTTGCACCAATATCTACACTAATTTTTGCACTAGATATATATATATATATATATATATATATATATATATATATATATATATATCAAGATTCATAAATGGATATCATGCTACTCCACTACTCTGGGATGATGATTATGGATTCAATAAAACCATGATTTATTGATCACACCCACTTATCGATGAGGATTGGGGCATGCATATTCCAATACAATCTATTTAATGTTAATACAAATGCACAACATGCTAAGGTCATCAATTTTTTCACTAGTTTTTATAGCAAAAAAGTCACAATGTTCATGTACTCAATTAGGTGTATTCATTCCTTGTTTATCTCTATTTTTATATTTTACTTATTGATATTAATTTTAATTAAATATTGTTATTACATATGCTTCACTATAGGTTTGTGTGCATCAAAATTTAGTGTTGTGGTATACATCCAAAACTCCTTCCCATAGGTAAGTTCATGTATGCACTTTTTTTATTTTAATTTAGTAATTTCACTTTATTTCATTATTATAATAAAATGGGAGGTAAATTTAAATAGTTAAAATTCACATTTAAGCTAAACTCATGTACTTGTCACCACTCTTTTACACACTTAGCTTTAGACCTATTGTACGGCCCCTTTTGATCACTTTTGACCACCTTACACACTCTTCTAAGATAATATATGGCCCCCAAATGAACTTATTACTGTCTTTATAAACCTCAGTCATCATTTTATTCCATGCATAACCCTAATCATGGTAAAATAATCTATTGGATAGGAGCACCCTAAGGAACAGGAGCACACTGCTCTAGTGTCCTTTCCTCCTTTTTGTATTCCTACCAAATAATAACTAATTTTACAAATTTATATTTATATGAATGTTGACCCATGTTCATAATGAGCCCCATTCAAATTATTTTCAATTATATGAATATATAAACACTTTTTAAACCATTTTACACATAGGAAGCTCCCACATCAAAAAACACTAGAATCACACTTGCACATTGAGAGAAAAATACCTATTTCTCCCAATTCTAATTTCATATAGCCCTAGTAGCCTATAAATAAAGTTTTAATATATTTTACAAGTCATAATTTATATTTAAGGCACTTAATCACATCACTATTACACTAGGATCTAGTATATTGCACCAGTTATTCACACACCACCAAAGCCTAGGAAAACTACTTGAAGTTTGATCCCTCTTCAGAGTATTGGTATATAGGTAAAACTCAACACATGAAGTGTTGATGTCACACCCAAATTCAACTATTGAATCCTTTTTCCCCAAAAATTTACATTGGTTTTCACATGTCAAAGTATCTAGGGTTTTAAAGGAAAATTAGTTACATAGTAGTCTTCATAAGTGATCATAAGTTCCTGAACTACATATAGGCTCTATAGATGAAGGCATAGAAAACCTAGTAATCCTAATTTACTCACTACAAGTGAAAAATATCACCCTAGGTTAGATAGGAGTGTCACCCCTCTAGTGTTCCTCTTCTTAACACTATTTTCCAAGCCCATATCTAGTTTTAGAATCTTGATTCTAGTCACTAAACCTCTCTACATGATAAATATTGGACTCAGATTCCTCTTAGATATAAAATTTATAGCTAAGACTTTATTTTCTCATTACACTTTTCTATTTTTATTAATTTTCCAAAATATAGTAGTTATAGATCATTAAATGTTATCATTGTTATATTTATTTTCCTAATTTTACATATAAGTATTGTCATTTAGGATTTTCATACAAATCCCAAATTTGATCAAACATTAATACAATATTAATATGATTCTAAATGCTTAAAATCTATTCTAATTTATCAAAAATGACAATGGGAAAATTTGTTTGTGATTTTTATTTGGACTCAAATGAACTTATAAGATAAAGGTAGAATTTACATTCTTGATTTAGAGAATGTGAGGTAACAAATTCTAAGTGAAGTTCATGTTTCATGTTTCTCATCCAAGTGTCATGAAAATTAAAAATGAGCTAAAAAAACTTTATTTTTGGTCTTTCTTAAATAATGACATAGCTACCTTTATAGTCAAGTGTTTTTAATGTCAATATGTTAAGGTTAAACATTAGCATCTAGGGGGTTTGTTATACCTTCACGTAATTCTTGAAAAGAAATTTATTGTGATTTCAATAGATCTTATCTGGGGACTACCTAAATCTCATGGTAAGCATGATACAATTCTAGTTGTAATTGAATGGAAGCTGTTAATTTCATAGTGGGAAATGTGATGGATGATGATACCATCCTTGAAAAATTATTAATGAAGGATTTTTTTCACCTTCATGATGTGCTATAATGAATTATCTCTAATAGAGATAAGTTTTTCACTTCTAAATTTTTTGGCAGACCTTAATGGTTACATTTGGCACTAAACTAAATTTGAGTTCAGCATATCATTTTAAAATGTATGGCCAAACTAAATCTTTGAACCTTATAGTGGAATACATGTTGAAGATGTATATGATGAATCAATAGTACAAATGTGAAGACTACCTCCACTTAGTGGGATTTTCTTATAACAATACTTATCATTTTGTCATTAAGATGGCACATTTTGAAGCCTTATATGGGTGAAAGTTTAAAACCCCTTTAGGATAGGAAATTTTGGAAAATTAATTTTTTCTAGGCCCTAAAACTTTGTAATTTTTTGATCTATAAATGGTTATTATTCATCAAAAATTAAATGTTGTTTCTAATTAGTATAAGAGTTATGATGATATAAAAAGATCACCTAGAGAATTTGAAGTATTAGATAGTTTTTTCTTGAGAATGAAACCCCAAAATAGATACATCAAGTTTGGAAAAACATCCAAAATAGCTCCATGATTTGCCAATTCTTTTTATATAGTATAAAAGATCAGCCTAGTGGTTTATTGTCTAGCCCTTCCTCCTTCCCTATCAATAATTTATGATGTTTTTCATGTGGCATTATTAAGAAAATATGTTTTTTGATGAATTTCACATCATATATTAGAATCATCTCCATGTGGAAAATGAGGAAATTTTTCCATTGGAACCCATCAACATCTTGACTTGTCATAGCATTAGCCTATGAATCAAATATTTTAATAAAGTATTGTTCCAATGTAATTAGATGAGTGAGATTAGTTCCACCTAGGAAGATGAAAAATATTTTATAGGAGCACTATCCTCACTTATTTAATTAGGCCCTAGGATAGTGCCTCTTTTTTGGGGAGTGAATGATATATCCTTCCCAAACATATTATTATGTTTAGTACTGTTTTGATGGATTACTAGGTGATAAGACATTTATATCAATTTTATGATTTCATGGATATTTATTATGATGTTACAAGAATATTATTTCATTGTATTTTAGTTTATATATTTAATTTATATTTAAGTTATTTGTGTTGGTATTATTGATTTAATTTTTACGATTGCATGGGTAGATGATAGATTGAGATAGGTTTAGGAGTGGAACATCTCATCTAACTTTGTTGCTCAGTGTATATAGCTAAATAGGTACAATAGAGATTATGAATGAGATCCCATGTGTATGTAACAAACTAAGATATACCAATAACTTATCCTACCTATTATATCTAAACTCAATTTAGGTAAATAAACTAAAACATGTTGGATACTTAGTTATATTGAGGCATAACCAATTGGATGCATTAAACGTAGCTAGAGGAGCACTTATCACACAACATCAATGGATAGGGTTCCAAATCCTATAAGAAATCAATATAATGAAATAACCCTAAATAAATATATAATAATGGAATTAATCTAATCTTGTGTTATCAAATCTTGTAATACAAATAAGGGGGATAGTTGAAATAAAACTAAAAATGGTAAGGAACCATGTTATTCAAATGAATGCCTAAATTACCTAGGGTAGAAAATGGAAAATTTGAATAACCCCATGTCCACAGTAAGTTTAAGTATAGAGGATATTTAAATAAGGATTTATACATTAAAAACTATTAATTATGCAATATATATATATATATATCAAATGAAATATCTAGGGTTAGAAATATTTACCTTGATTAAAATATGTTGAGCCTAAATCTCCACCTTGGTCAATGATGCTTTGCAAGAGATTATTGTGTTTTTAAGGATAAAAATGGTTGAAATCAACTCCAATATAAAATAATTATCTTATTTTCACAAATACTCCCAAAGATAAGTTATTTCCCTCCAAGACAAGTTCTCAACAATAGATTCTCCAAATGTAGAGTAAAGTAGAATTATAAGAGGTAATATTGAAAAAAATTAATGTTACTCCTTATTGCATTGAAATGGGAATTGTATTTATAATTATGGATGATCCTAAACCCTTCCTAAATTTTATCCAACAATATCAACCTACATCAATGTATTTTAAAAGTTATCATTTACCCTCAAGCTAGGTCATCCAATTGTGAAGCATGTGTCATGACTTTCAAACTGTGTCAAACTAGACTGACCTAGTTTGAATTATAGTGGGATACAGAATATACTACATTGACCTAGATGATATATTTAAAAAATAATATGTATTGATTTATTTATGGGCTATTAGGATGAAAATTTATTATGGGATTAAGTCTATGGGAAATTTAGTGGATCTATGTATGAGGCCCCATCAATCTCTTATGAGGCCCCATTAGTCTACCCACCCCTTTATCAGTACACCCTTTAATTCATGTACTCAAATATATTTAAACTCAATAGGTTTATATAAGAGATAAATCATCAGTAAATTATAAAGTTAAAAAATATAGGGTGTATACATATGCCCCACTTGAAGCTCAGCAGATGTCACTAGAGTGTAACATGGGATGGTGCTTCAATAAATAACATAGAAACACACTAAGTGAGATAAAAATAATTTAAATAACTTAAAATATCATATACATAACTTAACTTACCTTTATAATTAAATGGTTTCATGTTGTATTTATATTATTCATCATGAAGGGCATAATAACTATGTTGGACAAACCCTAGAGATACAAGGATAGAGAGAAAAATAAACAATCAAATGATAATAAAATTAAATGAAAACTTTCATGGAATTTTTAAGTGATTTTAAAACTTGGTAAACCAAGATGACATTGACTAAGCTAGAACCAACAATTCTAAGCTAAATGATAAATTGTAGGTAATATTAGGTAACAAACATACAAGGTTATTAATGACTAAAAATTTGAAATTTGTATCCAAAGAAAGAAAAGTAACAATATAGATCAACCCAAGGAATCATGAAAAATAATAATTTAATCAACATCAATGTGAGAGAATTAACAATCCATATTCAAACAAAGATGGAAAAACCATAAACGTAAATAACATTGATGAAAGAGAAGTAACAATCCATACTCAATAAAATATGGAAAAATAGAAGATAGTTAAAGAAACATGACAAAAATGCCCCATAAAAATGTGAATCAAAAAATAAATATCCCACATATAGATAAGGGAGTTTTGAGAAAGAAAAAATAATAACCAAGAAAACATCTTAAAACAACTCAAGGATGTATCTTCTATTATAATGATGGACAAACTAAAAATATTCAAATTCTTGTCATGTCAAAGAAGATATTGAGAATATGAAGTAAATAAGTTGGGAAAATATGTATAAACAAACCTAATTATCAAGGGAGGAAATGAAATGGGTGGTGGGGAAAGAGGGTGGTGCCAAGGTGAAAACATAGTCTTTATTGAAAATAAGACACTCACATCAGGTTAGTGAGACTAAGAAAATTTTGGCATCAATGACCTTTAGAGAACTTGATTGAACCATGAAAATATGGGATAAATATTTAATTATAATTATCATCCCATAAATTCTAGTATGCATGAAATTAAAATAGACCTACCTCCTCAAAATGGATTCCTCATTCCTCAAGACAACTTATAGAGTTGTCAGTCTACTATGAATATTGGGTATTTACATGAGAAAGTAGGTGGTAGGAGGTATTATTATATTATAATGAGACATCCTACCCTATTATACTATCATACCACACCCTAATGGACTTCATATCTATTTTAAGGCTAACTATGGAGTCTGAACTTCAACTAGGATAGGAGATGTGCTAAATAAAGATCACATCTTTTTGTGTGATTTGACTTTTAAGATTGTATTTAATTTTTTAATTATTATCTTTTTTTATATGATATACATTTTTATTATTTTGTATTTTTTCCTCCTCCATATAGATTCAAAAAACCAATAGTGATTTCTAAAAATGACTACCATAAGAGAATGTACACTTGGTGGCTAGAGAAGAGAACCTGAAGACCATGGTGTCTATAATTCTTAGGCTTGCATGTTATATGAATGTGCACTCTTGAATCTAACTTTGGTGTGCCCAGAGTGATGAAGTTTAGGAAAATATATGAAAATAATTATAAAATGATTGGGTTACCCCAAATTACAAAAAATGTGCTAATGAATATGGTATAATGATAGGTAGGCATGAATCATCATCATGAGAAATGGAGTATGTGAATGAAGACATGAGAATAGGCTATTATAATTTTTCCATGAAATAACATGACTAACTTTGAATGTATAGAAACACAACTATATACCATTACCTTATCTTTATAAGAAGACACATAGATAATAATTGAGGGCAAAATCAAGTTACTAAGTGAATTCATTTGTGAGGAAGACCTGGTCCTATACAAGTTCTTACAATGTAACTCACAAACTAAAAAACCAAGAGGAGTAAATTATGTTGAAAAGGGATGTAAAATAAAAATAATACTAGATATTTTAACAATACTAAAAAACTAAATGGTATTTAAAAGGGATAACAAAAATTAAAAGATTAAAACTAGGAATAGAAGCTAATGTGTAATGAGAGAAACTCGAGGATATGATACGAAATGATGTTTATGTGATGCCACACAATATAAAGTTTGAATAAGACTTATAATAAATATAGGATTTGGAGTATATATATTACCAAGTAATAACATGCAAGTAAATTAGAGTAGAAATCCATAAACAATATGGAATTAAGAAAAATATTTCTTCAAAATTTGAGCATTGGTTAGTTCTTTTAAGATGTGTCCATTAGTTTTTAATTTATAAGTATTATCTCTGAGAATGTCTTTGACTAGGTAAGTACCCCACCATTTTTTGGTGTACTTACCTTATTTATCATTGATGTAATCTAATTTAATCACTAAGTCTCCAAGATTGAAAGTACAAACTTTGACCTTTTTGTTATGTTGTTTAGCAATGAAAACTTTGTATTAGTGGTTATGTTATAATGTAGCCATATATCAATAGTCAAGGAAGTATAAAGAATGAAGCTTGATTAAGCTCTTCATCAAGAATGATACCATGAAGATAAATGTGCAAGGAATATAACTCAACTTATAGTGGTAAGATAGCTTTAGAACCATAAACTAATGAGAATGGAGTTACCCCAGTGGCAATATGAATGCTAGTAAAATAATCCCAAAGTGTAGGATAAAGTTTGAGGTGTCATTTAGAGTGAGAATATATAATAGTATTTTTCAAAAAAAAATTAAGGATTTTGTTCATGGCTTCAGTTTGACCATTACACTAAGGGTGATACAGTGTGGAAAATTTATGTATGATTTTCAATTTTGCACATAATTATTTTATGTTTTTATTTTTTAAGTTCCCACCATTATCATAAATGATGGTGTGAGGAATTAAAATGACATATTCTTTTATTAAGTATGAATTTTGGAATAGTGATGCCAGTGGAATTTATAGGAGGTATAACTTTAACCCACTTGATAAAAGATTTGGTGGAAGTAATGATGAAGACATGAACATCTTATGGTCTAGGTAATTTTCCAATGACATTTAATCCCCACATAGAGAATGGCCAAGGAGGATCTAAGTTTCTAATCTCAATCGAAGGATAATGAATGAGATAATCATGAAGTTATCAATATTACACTTTTTAGTAAATATAATGGCATCTTTTTCAAGATTAGGCTAGAAGCATCTTATGTGTAGGTATTTGTGGGTTGTAATGTATCAATTACAATGACCACTAAAAATGCCCCCATGTGCTTTTTCAATAATAACATGAACCTCTTTTTAAGAAACACATTAAATCAAGTTACCTTCAACATTATGATAATAAAAAATATCATATTGAAGGCATATTTATAGGCTTGTTTGTGAATTTGAGTCTTTTCATGAGAATAAAATATGGGAGCATAAGTATGATAATTAATTTTATGATGTGTTTATACCATGATCTTTGGTGAGTAGTTACAACCTTAATGTGTAAAATAAGAGAATTATTCTAGAATTGTAAATTGGATGGAAATTTCCTCATGTGAATGAGAAATTATGAATCATGAGGTACTTGATGAAAGTGAAAGAGAGAGGTTGATGAAGAAAGAGAGTCAATGATTTAATTTTTTTCTCATAGGATTTCTTCAATAGTAAATGATGTGAATTATTTTGCAAGATTTATAGTGAGTTGAAGATATGTGATAAGATTTTTACTTTTGAATTAGTAATCACCACTGACTTAATGACATCTGAGTTGTGAATATCCTAGAGCATGTAAATATGGAATCTGTAAATCAATGGTTATTTGCATCCCTAATATGAGAGCTTCAATACATGTTATTAGTGACTTGAAAGTTTAATCAAAAAGTGAGAGGTATTATTTTACCATGGGGGTCAGCTAAAACACAATCTACCCTAGCTCCTTTAAGGCATTTGACACCTTCAAAATGATGTCTCAAATTTCTACATGTAAATCAATTATAACTTTGAGTAATTATTATATGACAAATTTGGATTGATGGTTATAAGTATCATGTTATTCTAGAGATTGTGCCTCAATATCATAGGTAAAATTATGAAAGTATTCTTTAAGTGAAATATCCTTATTGAAACCTTAAATATAATGGATCTACTCATGGAGAAGAATATCTTGAAGGTGATTAGTAGCTAGTGTAGTTGTTGTAAAAATTTGATCGATAATCACTTGGCCCATAACTAGTTTTTAAGTGTTAATTATAGATTCAAATTTCATTAAGATAACCATCAATTTTCCAAATCTATCTTCAAGTAAAAAATATTTGGACAAGAAATGGTGAAGTGGATTCAAATGTACAATGACATAAGTAATTTTGAATTAAATTTTTTGGGAATATTGGAGTTTTATTCCTATTTTAGTTAAGGGTCTAGTTTAATCAATTATTAAATAGTATTTAAATAATTATAATCTTGATTTGTATAATTTATCTTTTTAACCTTTCTAAAAATATCAATAAATAAGGAGAAATAATGACTTAGATAGAAATAGGCTGAAATGACTGAGACAGGGTCTAAAATTAGTTGTGTAAGACTGGGATAGTGTCACAAATCAAAATCTATCTTTCATTTAGTGAAAGGATAAGAGAAATAAAAATAGGACACTTTAGGGTCTAGTGTTGTCATCCACTCTTGCCACTATGTTCCAAACTAGTCACAGAGACCTAAGCTTTTTGGGTTCTTTGCACTATTCCCATGTGAGCCTACTTGTGAAATCTCAAGTGTTGAATGTTGATAGAGCTCATTGTAAAGAGGATTTAATCTTGAAACCCTAACCTTCTACCATGCTTGATAAACAAGATTTAAATCACTTGAAAAGGAGGGGGCTAGTCTATGTAAGATGCACTAAATGTGTGATCCACACCCCTTATGTGGGCACACTACCTACATAATAATACTTTTAAGAGGGATAAATCCATATGTATTTCTCCACCTAATGTGCTTTGTGTAATAGTGTGATGTAGATGCAAAAATTCTAAACTTATAGAGATTGAGGTGGCTAGAGACTGGTATGAGGGTTTGAATATGTTTGCAACTATGTTGGCTGACTATATTCGAGAATAGGGAAATTTACTGTAGTCATTTTCTTGTATTCTTGCTTGATTTTTAATATTTGTCACCTCCCTTTTCAAATGAACTTTGAATGAGATTTATAAGGATATATTGGTCATGGGTCAAATGTATTCATGCTAAGTTGACATGATGAAGGATAGGGATCAGATGAAAATAACCATTTGGGCTCAATTTTCAAAGGGATAAGAGTGACAAAAACAAGACACCCTAGGGTTTGATGATATAGTCTAGGTATGGTGTTCCTTCCCTACAAGATTATGACCTAAGGGATAGGACTGGCCTAGGAAATAGATTTTAGCTAAGCTAGAATGACCATTTAGAAGTCTATGGATGATAGGAAATGAGCAAAAAGATGTCTAGAAGGGTCACAAAACCATTCAAGAAGTACCTATGGATAGAGTGTCACAAGCCACACTCAAACTACTAATTTAGACATTTTATATGACTACATTTTCCCCCCCTTTATTGTAGTGATGTAACAAAGTGAATTAATAGGATAAAGGAAAAGTATAAAGTGTACGTAAACTTACTTGTAAGGGTGAAGTCCATGAAGCTATGTGATGTTGAGTGTGTATAGAGAGAGCACATCATGATGTGTAAATCTATAAGAGAAAATAAAGAGTAGATCAGTTCTTATTAGACATGTTATGTATAAAATAAGAATGTATAAAATATGGGTAAAATATATAGGAAGAGAAATGAATTAATACACCTCATCAAGTATGTGAACCAATATAAAAACTATTTTGATGTTGAGTGATGTTGGGTATATGTTATACCAAGAGTAATATCATAAACAGAGTTGAGTGCTCAATTGCATAAGGGAGGCTCAAGAATATAAATTTTGGCCCTTTGGCTCCATCATTTCCCACTAAATGAAGTTATGTGATCATGTGTGTGTTAATCTATGTTTGAACTATGTGTCCAATCCTTCTAAGTAGGTGGCTCAAGAATACAAAGGCTAGCTAGTCCTTTGGCTTCATCATTACCCACTAAGTGAAGCTATGAAATGATATTGGTATTATGTGTGTCATATGTGATGGATCTTGAAGCCCATGAATTCTCTATAATCTAACAATGTGCCATGGATATTCGAATGTATGTTTAGAACTAGGCCAATCTTGGCCAATCTAAAAGGTAGAGATTAGGCTTATATGAAAGCCACTCCAAAATTGAGAACTAGGCTTATATTAAAGCCACTCTAAAATGATTCCAACCACCTTTAGATAGAATAAGGCATGAAACTACTGAGAATACCTAGGTAATATACTAAACTCATAAAGAAAAGAAGGCAAATGTGTCATGCACATTTCCCCTAATCACTAGTGTTTGTAACATGGATTTTGATCTAGAAGTTTTACCAACTACCTAATCTAAAACTAGAAGAGAGATCCATCATGCCATGCGTGATTCCCCCTATATCTGGATACTCTGAGAAAAATTATATCAAAACTACCCAATCTAAACTAAAATTTAGCTGATAAAACTATAACTAAACTTACCTTTTTGTCTATTTTTTTAAAATTTGGTTTTTTTGCTATTTGGATAGGAGCAATAAAAATAAGACACTTTATTATCTACTATTAGAGTCCAAGTATGGTGCTCTTGTCCTTTACTATTTCTAATGATTATTCTATATTCATCACTATTTTCCTGGTTTGTTCTACCTAGTTTGGGTTTTGGTTGTTGTTTTGAGTGTTCTAAAAATTGGTTTTTGATCAGTAGAAGGCCTTGATCTCTATGATAAAACCCCTTTTTATTTCCCCCTCTTTTGAGGGTAGGAATGAAGACCCTACAATGACTTCCCTCATAATTAAGAGCCCTACAAGTGTGTTATGATATGAAATACATGATATAACAATGATGATCAAAAAGATGTCTTATGATATAACATAGTTTGTATTTGAGATTATTAGATCACATGGGTATGCCTAGATAGATGTAACAATGTAATAACATGTGTAGTATATTGAATTAAAACTATAAATGTTAGTTGTTAGTTATTATTTTTCAAGGAGGGATAAAACATGATGTCTATCATGGCATCCAAGAAAATAATATAATGCATGATATGGATCATGGCATTACAAATAGATGAGAAGAAAACAAGAAACAAGCATGCAAGGCAAGAAGTAAGAAGCACACAAAATTGGCCAAGGGGTCAAGAAAACAAAGGACATGGACACATGTGACTCAAATTGGGAAAGAAAACATATAAGGCATGTTCAAATTCCACATACATATTCAATTAAAAATAAGCAAGGTTGGAATGAGGACCACAAGCATATAAAAGAGTACAAGCAAAGTACATTGGAAAATGTCCTAAGGCACACACAAGAGACAAAATATGAATTGAGAAATGCAATCACATCTAGCTACTCTAAGAAATAAAGTAAGGTATGTAAATATTGGAAATACTATTGCATCTAACTAATCAAAGCAAGAATTGAAAGTATGCAAAACATGTAGTATAAGCCTAGATATATGATAAGAAATACACAAGTGTTATATCCTAGTGAGTGTCAATAGAGTAAAAAAATAATTAATGTACATCAACATGATAACTAGAGTGTGTGGTGTAGTAATGACATAACCTAGATAGTGTAGTCATGTAGAAGATGACCCCGATGGGTTCATATGTTGATGTATGTCTCAAATGTAGAAGTAGGATGCCCCCTCAATGGGTAGAGTGAAGAAATCAAGGATATAGGTGTCACTAAAAACACTTAATTAAGATCAAGTGAAGCATGGTAATATAGATAAATCAATAAACAACAGCATAAAATAACAAAATGTAAGTTTGGCATGGTAGTAGAAATGTAGAGCATAGAAAATGTATACAATTGAAATGTTTTGGGTGTTTTGAATTATTTTAATGTTTTTGTATTTTGATATATTTGATGTTTTTGTATTTTTTAAATAAGATATGTACAAGCAAGCATAAGGAAACTATGTACAAGTAACTAAAAATACGTTATATATATGTAATTTGAAAAACTTATGTATAAATAAGCTGAAATGAAACTATGTACAAGTGTATGAATAAAGTAGTATGTATATGAATGACGTAAAAGACTAGGTTGGAGGGGGTAAAGTATTCAAGGATGGAGCCCATTGGGGATGGAGATGGAATAAGGGATCATGGCCATCATCAAATGCCTCAAGATCATCATCATAAGTATCATCATATGCCATAGACTCTGTATACATAGTGGTTATCCCCTCTAGTGTTAGTAAGATATGTGTTCTTTATATATTCAGAGATCTATCACTTATAGTGGTGTTATCCTATTAAAGGTGAATTGAGGGTTGCTCTAGTGGTGGAGATGTTGGTTCTTCTCTAGGTCATTTAGCTCTATTAGTAGATGGCCTCAATGGAAGTGGTGGAACTAGTACTAATGGTGATATAATCTAAATAGTACCCTAAACTTGTAGTTTATCCAATCTTTTTTGTAAATCCATATATGATTTTATGTCATGGATTATGATTCTATGAAAGATAAAAAAATGGGTGACCATCCTATCATGATAACCTACTAATATATCTATATTTTACTATAGGTAATGTGATTAATCCATGATCAAGTACATTTATAGCATAATTTATGTTTGATTCTATGTCTTGGCTACCTATATCTAAATGATTAGCTCTATATCCATAAAGGTAACCATGTGAACTGTATGTGCCAAGTGTTATTTCTATGGATACAAATGTGTAGTATATCCTAAGAGTGTAGTGTGATATTCTAAGAGTAATGTAAGATGTGTGATGAGGGCTCTAAAGTCATCTTGGTACTCTCGTGGGCCAACTGGTGTAAAGCTCAATCCACACAAATAGTCATCTATAAGTGTGGGTGTCATATCATCATCTAAATTATCATGGGAATTTGTATTAACATCATGTATATATGGTAACTTAGAATTACCATAAGGGGTAACTATGATATGACAGTCTCATCAACTATAATAGTAGAAGATAATGGTGTTGCAAGAGTATTTGTAACTGATGGAGTAATTGTAACTACCTGAGGAGATATATCTATAGAATCAACTAGGACTACTATAAATATTGTTAGTGATTTCATAATTGTAATAGGTGTAGGAATTATGACTACTGGAGTAGCTAGAATGGCTGAAGCTATTATAACTAGCTGAGTATCTGAAGCTGAGGAAATAATTGTAAGTGGAAAACTATGAGATGTGCTAGTCTCTCCTACCTCATATATATATATATATATATATATATATATATATATATATATATATATATATATATATATATATATATATATATATATATGTATCTGGTCAAGATAAATGTGATGAGGTGGTGCTATAACTATTATAGTAGGTGTCCCATCTAGAAAAATAGTCAAAAATAACTCTATAATTCTATAATATATAAATTTTTGGTTATCTTCTAGGCATGTGTATAGGAATCCTTCATGGATAAACTTAACACATCGATTAAGAGTAGAAGGAACTACCCCCATATCATGTATCCAAGTTCATCCAAGTAAAAGGTTATAATGAAGAGGACTTGGCATGACCTAAAACTATGTAGAGATGGTTTTGTGCCCTACCATGATATCCAAAGTAATGGGTCCTAATGTTTATCTTGGTATATCATCAAACCCTCTAATGTTTTTATATGACTTTTTTATGGATGTCATATTTATGCCCATGGTCTATAAAAATGTAATAATACATATATTAAGTCCAAAACCACTATCAACTAGAACTCTCTTAATTTCATTGGTTTTGACTTGAGCTTAAATGAGCAGTGGTAAATTTTGATCAATAACTATCTAAGAAGGCATGTCCTGAATATCAAAAAAAAAATCATCTTCTATAGTTTTTAATGTGCTGACCACTAATGCAAAATAAGAAGGCTCTAAATTGGTAGGCATAAAAATCTGAGTGAGTACTTGATAAATAATGTCCTTGAACACATTTGGTTTTTGGAGTAGTTCTAACATGGAAATATTAGTTGGTGTATTTATTAACTGATCAATAATATCATATGCCCTATGTACATCTACTTGTGTGGGTGGGTTGGGCTTGGAATAGAAAGGAATAGGAGGGTTTAAGGGTTCTTGACTAGGTTTTGGATGCATTATGGCATGTTGAGTAATAGCTATAACTACATTATCTACTAGCCATATAGGACTAGTAGTAGCTATGGGAGGAGAGCATAGATAATTGATAGTTCGAGGTGGTAGAGGGATAAAAGGTGTCAATTGGGCTCTCTGATGATGAGTAGTGACCTATAAAAGATTAAAATAGATCATACAACATGACTTAGCATGGGATAGAGGATCCAAAAGAGGAGGTAAGAGGTGTCTTAACATGTTTATCAATGAATGTGATAATATCATCCCATAATATAAAAACTAAGCATGAAAAGAAAAGAATGAAGCGTTGCATTAACATATAGTAAATTCATCATTCATATACATGATAATACCAAGTATGAACTCATTATTATTTGCAAGAAATGTTTTTAAATGAGTAAGATCTATTTCTAATTTTATGTAAAATCTATAAGGTGATACCTCAATAAGTAAAGGGATCTAGTAAATTCAACTAGGGTTTGAAGGAAATTATTTTTTTAAATTACTATATTAAATTTTAAAAATTAAATGTGGAATTTTGATTTATATATGCAAAAAAAAATAAAAAAAATACTAGAAAAATTAGAAGGAATTTTCCTTTGGGTTTCTAGGGTTTTTATGTGCAAAGAAAGTAAGTCGGGTACACCAATTGATTTAACTTTTTTGGGAATATTAGAGTTTTATTCCTATTTTAGTTAAGGGTATAGATTATAAAATCATTCAATAATATTTAAATAATTATATTCCTAATTTATATAATTTATCTATCTTTTTTACCTTTCTAAAAATAGCAATAAATAAGGAAAAATAATGACTTAGTTGGAAATAGGTTGAAATGGCTAAGATAGGGTCTGAAACTAGCTATGCAGGACTAGGATAGTATCACAAATTAGAATATAGATTGTGTTTTATGAAAGGATAGGAGCACCAAAAATAGGACACTTTAGGGTTTAGTGATATTGTCCACTCCTACCACTATAATCCACAATGGTCATAAAGACCCAAGCTTTTTGGGTTCTTTGTGTTGTTCTTATGTGAGTGTGGCTATGAAATCTCAAGTGATGAATGTTGATAGAACTCATTATAGAGAGATTTAATCTTCAAACCCTAACCTTTCATCATGCTTAATAAATGATATTTGAATCACTTGAAAATGGGGGGCTAGTGTGTGTAAGATGTATTGAACGTGTGATCCACACCCCTTGTATGGGCACGTTACCTACATACCAATACTCTGAAGAGGGATCAAACCATATATAGTTCTCCCACCTAATGCACTTTGTAAAATAGTGTGATGCAGATGTAAAAATTCTAAATTTAGACTACTTGAGGTGGCTAGGGACTGGTATGAGGTTTTGAACATATTTGTAGTTGTGTTATGTGACTGTATGCAAAGGATAGGAAAATTTGCAATAATAATTTCCTTGTATTCTTTCTTGATTTGTACGATTTGTCACCTCCCTTTGTCAATGAAATTTGAATGGGATTTTATAGGGATCTATTGGTCATGGGTCAGATTTATTCATTCTAGGCCAACATGATGAAGGATAGGGATCAAATGAAAATAACCATTTGGGCTCAATTTGGAAAGGGATAAGAGTGTCAAAAATGGTACATCCTAGGGTCTGGTACTATAGTCCAGGTATGGTGCTCCTATCCTATATGCTTGGGACCTAGGAACATAGGATTGGCCTAATAAATAGAGTTTATCTGAGCTATAATGACCATTTGGAAGGCTATGAATGACTATAAATGAGAAAAAAATTGTCTAGAAGGGTCATAATATCATGCAAGAAGTTCCTATGGATAGTGTATCAAAAGCCACACTCAAACTACCAATTTGGACATTTTATATGACTACAAGTTTTATAAAGCATATAATATCAAATATTGTTTTGGAGAAAATATATAGTGAGGCAATCACATTTGACTTTTGTGTAACATGTTTCATCATCTATTAAAGCCTGATTGATGTAATATATGACATATTCTAATCATGTTTCAACTTATTGAGTGATCATTTCCCCAAGTAATATGGGGGTAGATGAAGTATACAAGATGAGGGGGTAGTTATTATAAGGTCATCAAATATTAGGAGGATAAATTAGTGATTTACTCATGTTATCAAAATATTTTTTACATGCATCGGTCTGTTTAAGAGTGATACCCTTTTTAAGGAGTGAATGTATCAAGTAGATGTAGTAAGCCATCTCTAGAATAAATCATTGGATTTCCCTAATTTTACCAAGATATTTTTTTATATGTGGAATGGAATGAGGGATAAACATATTGACTATAATTTTGATTTTAGTGGGATCTACATCAATCCGTCTGAGGGAGACTAAAGATACTAAGACTTTGTCAGAAGTAACACCAAAAACACATTTATAAGGATTAAGTATAGCTTTATATTTGATGATTCAATCAAAAATGATAGCTACATCATGGAGACAATTTTCACAATGCTTTGATTTAGTAATAAGATCATCTACAGAAGTTTCAACTATTTTATGAATGAGGTTATGAAAATTTTGAGTCAATTCATGTTGATAAGTATCTTTAGTATGTTTGAGGCCAAAGGGAATTTTAACATAACCATAAGTTCCCAATTTAATGGTGAAGGTATTTTTACATTGATCTTCGGAAGTGATATGAATTTGGTTATAGCCTTAAAAACCATTCATGAGAGATAACATTTTAGAACCAGTTGTAGAATCAATAATGGCCTTGACTAATGGTAAGGGAAAATTGTCTTTAGAACATGATAAGTTAAGATTACAAAATTATATACATATATGAATGACCAGTGACTTTATTGAGAATAGGAATAATGTTTGAAACCCATTATGAGTAATCTACAAGTTTGATGAACTTAACAGCCAGAAGTTTGATAATTTATTTATGATAGAGGGTAGAAATCTCAAGAGGGAATTTATGTTGCCTTTCACACATGAATTTTACATCAAGATAGGTGATGAATTTATGGACAACAATACTAATATTGATACCAGATATGTATTCATATGACCAAGCAAAAGCTTCATAGTATTTTTCAAAAAAAATGACTAAAATTATCATGTTCTTTAAGATAAATTTATTTAGAGAAAAGAATAGGTCACAGAGTATCTATGGTACCATAATTAATTACAATAGATTCTTCAATAAGCATGAAATTTCCATCTTATAAATGTTATGGAGTTGGAGTAAGCTTGGATACAAGATGTGCTTTGGAATTAATACTAGAAACAAAATTATTGAAGTAATGAGCCTTTTTCTAAAATGGCCAAGCTTGTGATGTTGGCATGGTAGTTCAAGCTCACGAGCATGGAATATTTAAAATATAGATTTATCACTAGGAAATGTGCATAGAGGTCCATAATATCCAACATCCACTTTTAGATCAATGATTTTATTACCTTAGATATCAAACTTATAATGTATCTATCTTACATTATTTGTTGTATCATCTAAGGTAATGTCAAGAGGTTGAGTAGAATATAGAAATTTTATTTTTTATAGTTTTGGGTGTTTCATGTAAATTTTTTCTTTAAGTTTTAAGAAAGAGGAAATAAACTTGATATGGGTATGGTTGAAAAACCTATGTGTTTGTGCATGTGTTGAATCAAAATATTGTGAAGATCTCCTCTTTAGCTTGGGAGGAAGACCTACATATAAGAGAGCACTAAAGTAAATGTGTTTGTTAGATAGATAGTTGGGTGGATTTCCTAATGATAGTTATATCTTGGAAGCAAGAGCTTCTTTAGGGGTTGTCAATCCACACATTTTAAACAATTAAGTTCACAAAATTGGAAATAAGGTACTTACATCAATAATTAAAAGGTATTAAAATTGAATAGAATAATGTTTGCTTAGAATATGGACTAAAAACTATCAAATTAGTAATGAACTAATTAATACTAGTACTAAGGGGTTGGGGTATGCTTCAAAAAATCTTAAAGAGGTCTGTGAGTGATCAAAAACATAAAAAATTAGGTTTAGTTGGGGGCAGATGGGTGAAAATAGCTTGCTAGTTTTCACTACCACAGTGACCATCAGTAGTTAGGTTAACCATTGGTAGTTAAAGTGACCATTTGTAGTTAAGCTGACCATAAACCATTGGGAATACTATCAGTGGTTGAGCTAACCATCATCAATTAGTGTGTAAGTTTTGGGTTTTTAATTTTTAGATAATGGGATCCAAAAGATGGATTCTAGGAGATGGGAGGGCATTAGGTTGATTGTGAAATGGAAAAAAAATAAATGAATATTGAAAAACAAGTACTTGTCTTAACAAAAGTTGATTGGGTGATTAGTTTAATTAGTTAACTTATTGGTGGAATTTGGCTTAATTCTGATAGAATAATGATACTTGAGAACTTGATTGAGAGATGATAGCAAGTTGAATCTCAATGATATTGCTGATGATGCTTGATAATGATGATATCATTGATTGACCAATAAAATAAAATTACTAAATCTTTGAGCTCTTGATAATTATTGTAGATGGATTTATCTTCTAGGCTCCTCTCTTCCTATAGGCATAACTAAGAAGTGGAAGTCAAGGTGAAATTAGTCCATCTAAATATAATTTGTCCATATAAAGATGTAGACACTATAAATCCACACACCTATGCTTTTAAATGTTTAAAATACCCTTGGACCCACATAGGCTCCCCTTGGGACTAACTTACACCTATTTGGCCAAAATTGACCTATCTACACCTAGTTTTACCAGGCTAAATGACCCTAACCTTCAAAACCCTTTTCCTGTGGACCTTGACCATTGATGGTCAAGGTGACCATCAATGATCAGCCTTAGAAACCCTTGAGCATTGATGGTCAAGATCCACCTTTTCACCAAAAGCATGTAAGCTTCACCAACCCCCTTCTAAATATAAATTTGTCTTATTTATGTTTTAATCCTTTACATGAATGAATTATATTTAGATGGCCCAATTATACCTTCACTTCCACCTCTTACTTGTGCCTATAAGAGAGAGAGGCCTAGGAGATCAATTCTATCTACAATAATTATTAGGAGCTCAGGCATTTAGGAGTTTTATTTTGTAGGTTAATCAACATCATTTGTGTTATCAAGCCATCTTACTAAGAGCCAACTCATTGTCACCTCTCAATTAATATTTTAGGTACCATTAATCTGCTAGAATCAAGCTAGATTTCACCAATAGGCTAACTACACCAACCACTCACCCAATCAAATCCTGGTAAGAGAAGTGCTTATTTATTACTATTCACTTACTTTTATTCCATTTTACAATTAGCCTAGCCCTTTCCCAAATCTTGGAATTCATCTATGAAATCTCATCATTCAACTATTGATCAAACTTATAAATATATGTCAACCATTGATGGTCAAACCTCAACTGTCAATGGTCAGGCATAACCATCGATGCTCACCCCAACCATCGATGCTCACCTATGGTAGAAAACTAGCAAGCTAATTTGACCTACATACACCCAATCAAATCTAGTTTTCTATGTTTTTAATCATTCATAGACCCCTTTCATATTTTTTGAAGTATACATTGACCCCTTAGTACTAATATTAATTAATTTATCACTAATTTTATCATTTCTAGTCTATTTTCTTAATGATCATTCTTGTGTTTAATTTTAGTAATCTTCTTTAATTGATGCAAGTACCTTATTTTTAGTTTTATCAACTTCACTATTTAGAACATGTGGATTGATAGCTCCTAAGGAAGCTTTTACTTTCAGGATCTAGCTATCACTAGGTAATCCACCCAACAATATATCTAACAAACAAGTTTGCTTTAGTGCTTTCTTATCTATAGGTATTCCTCCCAATCGAAAGAGGATCTCTTCACAATATTCTAATTCAATGCATGCATAACCAAATAGGCTTTTCAACCATACTTGTACTTAGTTTCTTTTTCACTCTTTCCTAATAATAATAAAAAAAATCATTGAAACATTTTGTCACACCCAGTGGGACTTAGAGTCTTTACTCACATTTTATTTACATTTATATACTCTTCTCTCTATATGTACTCATAATTAAAACTAAAATTTCCTTTGGGTTTAAATTCAACTACATCCATTACTTGATTTTAACATTAGTTCACTTTGAATTAAATCACAATAATCTTATCATAACATCACTTTTGTTTCACACACTAGCTAGACCACTTTCATCAATCAAACATCAAAACAATTTGAAACAAGGCCCGACTGGGATTTCATCACTTAGCAGTCACCTTACCCATTCCTAGTAATCCTGCTTAGAGGTCATTACCAAGGGGAAAACCAACTTAGCTCTCTAGTTGGGTATAAACTCTAGATATCAATTTATATTGGCTAAGCACCTGATACCCTTATCGTTGTAGGACTGTGAAGTTAAGGGGTAGGCCCAATTACCAAAACATGTATTGATTCCAATACATATTATTTTGAGCACCTAAAAAACCTAAAATTGACCATAGACAACTTTTATAGTACCTGATCTACAAGCCAACTTCTATCACACCAACTAAGGCATATGCCAAAAGCAAGATTAAAACTAACCTCTAGACTTAATGTAATTCATAAGGTGTGTCTTGATTGCCTTGATCATTTTCTTGTCTTCTTCTTGTTTGAGTGGTGATTTTGTTGTTTTTTCTCTCCCCTTTTTCTTGTATGGTTCTCACTCGCTAGCAGTGAAAAGACCTAGTAGAGCAGAACCCATCACTTAAATCAACCTCTTCTACCTCCTCATATATGGAGTACATCTCTGAGGTAGAAGATTCACCTCATCCATTGGGAATCCCTAGTTTTCCTAAGGTATTTCCCTAATGAGACATGGATTTTACCACTTTTTAGACAACAATCTAGTTTCCCTTTAGCACTATCTTAACACTTCCCCTCACCATATCATGGTTTCAACTCCACCTTAAGATCCTCTTTATGGCATGCCATCCCACCTTATGAAGGGTATCCCTATTTCCATGATCACCACCCAACCTTTGATCACCCAATCATATTCATCTACTAACCCCTTTGACACCATAGCTAAAAACTGACCCATCCAACCAATCGCTACCCTTACACCTTCCACCCCTACTAGTGACTCCTCTACCTTGGGGACAACCCAATCATTAACCCATCATACTCTACTTGTTTTTGGATCACCCACCACTAGCACTACCAATCTCCCCTCTATCAAACCTAACCCATTAGTTAATACCCATTTACCAAACTTAGGGGTATCTATCCCTTCTACTTCACCACCCATTAGCACAAAGGTCACTACCTTACCTCTTGTCACCAACCCAACTACCACCCATGCCCAATCCATAGGGACTCTTTAGCAGTTACCCATTTCACCTAATCTAGGATACATCCCTAACCCACAAGGGCATGTACCCACTACCCAACCACCATCATCCACCTACCCTACCCAACCTCTAGCATCCACATTCTAATATGTGGTAGCCTTTCAACTGCCAAACAATTACCAAAATGTTGCCCAAACTCAACCAAAATTTCAACCTTACAACCCTTTTAGTGCACTACCCTAAACCAACCTAATGAAAATGCTCATGGACAAGATAACCAACCTCAATTCATCCATTTTAGGAGCTCATAACATCTTATCTTATGATCAAATTTGTAACGAACCTATTCATCTTTTTGTCCCCATCAGACCTTACCCTCCTTAATGGTAGATTCCAAAATTTACCAAATTTCAAAGAAAGGAAGACCCCCAACAATACCTTAGGGATTTCAAGTATGCATGTTACATGATTTCTTACAATAATGCCCTTCTACTTCGAACCTTACCTATGTCTTTATCCAATCCAACACTCGACAGGTATAGTGCCCTCACCAAGAATTCAATATTTTCTTTCATCCAAATAGTCTAAGTCTTCTTAGATCACTTTTCCATTAACATTTCCAAGGTCTCTATCACAAACCTCTATTCTATAAAGTAATTCAATGATGAATCCATTGCCAATTTGGTTACACATTGGACAAGTTTGATCAATCAACTATCATTATCCTTGCCTCAACTTGAACTTATAGAGATTTTTACTTGAGCATGTGCCAAACATATCTCTTCTATGCTACACATCCAAAGCTTCAGAACTTTTGATGAAACTTTCACCATAGAATGCAAGTTAGAGAACCAAGCCATATATGAGGGTAAAATCAAGTTATGAAACAAGAACTCTACCTTCAAAACTAATGAATCATCTTCCTCCAAAATAAGAAACCAAGCTAACACTAGGACCAAGAACAAGGGAACTATGAATGCAGTTATCCTTAAGGCTACCCCACTACCTAAGGTTAATCAGCAAAACTCTCCCAATCAGTCTAACCAAAGCTTACAAAACTCAAATCAAAGCAACCAAAAATAATTTACTCTACTTGGGGAATCTTATGCCTCAATTTTGGAAAAGCTACTAAAGGCTAACCTTATGCAGATTCCACCCATCAAACCTCCCTAATTTATTGACTCTTCTCATCTTGCACCTACTTGGTACAATGAGAATGACCATTGTTCCTTTCATCGAGTAATTATACATGACGTCAGCTAATGTAATACCTTTAATAATTTTATCTAAAGCCTCATTAACAAGGGGTAACTCATATTAGATAATTCCAATGCCCCTCAAAATCAAGCTCTTGACATCTTCAGGTAGCATTTTCTAAACCATGCCCCTATCAAAAATGAGGACATACAAGCTAAATGCTCTCATGATGCCCACACAGTTAATATGGTTCATGATACACCTATCCATGAGGACCCAATCTACCTACTCTACCCCTACCTTACCTACCAAGGTGATGGAGTCACCTTCCCCTCCTTCAGATACATAAACCAAGGAGGTTCTTTTCTCCCTAGATACACTCATAAAAGCTTTAAAATTATCACAGACCGCCTTAACTAGCACATTTAAAAAATTAAACATTCATGATTCATCACCTCTACCAACTACCAAATAAACCACCACTCCTATGGGCATAATCCCTAGAGGAGAAGCTTTTCTAGCACCTCTCATGGAAGAGTTATCTATCCCAATATTACCTCTCTCACCTCAAAAAATCAACCAACCTACCAGCCACCTTCCCCAACCTACAAGTCTATCTTTTACATCCATTGCCTATGGATCAAAACTAGTACACAAACCTTTTTCAATATTAGTGAAAAAATTAGAATTTTCTTTAAAAACATATATGGATCAAACCATATTTTGGCAACACCAAGGGCTCCCTTACATCAATAAATTTGAACCCTCTATCATTCCTCTAACCAACAAATCCATGATTTCTCCACTACCTCTTAAACCAATCAGAACTCCTACCAACCCCTTACCTTCTCAACAAACCAAAGAAATCACACCTCAAGCAATCAAACCACCAATAGAACCCATTTCAAATCTTGGTGCCTTATATATGTGAAGTTTAGCTCACCCATCTTTGAAAGTGTAATTAACCCCATCTAAACCTCTATCAAACCTTGATTCAAACCAACCAAAAAGGAAAAACTATTAAATTGCCACATGCCTAGGGTTTTACCTCCCTCCACTTTACTTTCTATCTTGGGCCCTCATCGATCAACCTTACTTAAGAAGCAAGCCCCCTTTAACATATGTCACCCAATACTATTGGTTACACCAGCCCATTTACTATCTAATACATTAGTCTTTCCTGAATTACTAGTAGCCAAACTATCAACCTTGAATGCTCCACCTACCAACATACCTAAACCAAAACCATTAACTAGAAACACCACCTCACCTAATCCTTCTCATACCAAACCCATTACCACAAAAACACCCTAATTACCAACCAAAATAAAACCTTTAGACCTTTCCCACCTCTGGCTAAATCCTATTCAACCATTTTTCAAAGGTTGTTGGAAGCCTCTTACTCACCTTACCACTTATCAGATTTTTTAATCCTCTTGGTTCAATTCCATTTTAGTATAATGATTGCCAAATCTTCTCCTATCATAAGACAACTAGACATGACAAAGAGAATTAAAAATATCTCCAAACCATTATCCATTAGCTCTATGATGAGGATTATCTATTACTAGATGAACCTCCCTTGACTCCTCTACCAATACACCCAAAAACCTTTCACCAATGAACACTTAATCCTCCACTCTTACCTTAGAGTGATTGAGAGCCTACCCAACCTCATATCCTACCTTTCCCCTCTATCCATACTATTAATGTGGTCACATGATCACAAAAAAAGGATAAAGGGAAAGCCAAAGTGTCTATTCCATGGACATATCCACCAACTCATCCTCAACCAAACTAGATCCAAACTTCTATGTCTATAGCTAAGCCCAAATTTACCATCTTAGGTACCTCAAAAGCTAACCCCTTTGAATCCATTAGGAGGTTCATCCTTAAACAACTTCACTAGACCCTAGCTAAGGTGAGCCTCTATGAGTTCATTTCCACCTCACCCCACCATCATCAGGCCATGATAGAGGTTATGCACGTCATTAAGGTTAGACTAGGAGACTCCCAACTTATAGAAGCCTTCATAGGCACTCTCTAGATCTCAACCCTTGTTACCTTCAAGGACTTAAAGATACCTTATATCCACTTTGAAGACATGGATCCCCCTCTTTTTATTACTTCCCATATCAACCAAACCATATTAAATGGGTTATGATCGATAGGGGAGCTAGTATCAACATCGTCTCTTCTTATGCCTATGAGAAACTCAAGATACCAGATAATGTCATGTCTGAAACTTCAGCCATCTTTAGATCCTTTAATGACACTATGACCACTACTTTGGGAATCATCATCCTTCACATTTGTCTAGGAACTCGCATGCTCCTTGAACTCTTTTATATGGTCAAAGGTGAATTCCAATACAATGTTTTACTAGGGAGACCTTGGATTTGGGTCATGGGTTGTGTACCTTCTACTCTCCATCATTATGTCAAGTTTGAATATAAAGGTTAATTTGTTACCATATAAGCTGACCCTCGCCATTTTACAGTATGAAATATGACCTACCAACCTAATGACATTCTCCTACCTCCATCCAATACACCACAAATATCCACCACCAAGCCCTCACCTATGGAAGCTAAAGCCATTACTTCCCCTTCTATATAAGCATCTACCATTTCATCTATTATTGTAGATTGAATACCCATCATTGATCCCTTGAATCCTACCTTCTAATACCTTACCCTTTGAGAATACCATCTCCTTAACCTTGATGCCTTCCAAACTCCTCAAGAATATGGAAAGCTCAACTATTAACTAGGTTATGATCCTAACATTAGAGATATTATTCCTTTAGGACCTCCCAGATATCAAACCCACTTTATTTATGGGGGAATTAACAAACCAATTAATTCTTCCACCACCCAACCTTTACCTTAACCATTCACCTCTAACTTCTCTTACTTGGATAACCCTAACTTCACCAAACTATACCTTCACAAGTGTGCCTAGAATGGATTTGGTTTAAGATAATATGAGCATGGCCCACACACATTAACCTTGATTAAGACCCACAAGCCTCATGATAAACACATCCTTGGATTCATTATACCCTTTAATAAGAAAGCCATGCAACCTATGACTAACATTATTGAAGAAGAAACCCCTTCCTCACCAACACCCCCTCAACCCAAGTGTGAGGATGAGGACATCATCCCACCTAACTTTTTTTCATCAACATGATTACCCTTAGCCCCCTAGATTATAAAAAAAAAGGGGCACCCATTTCTATCCCTTTAATCCATCCTAAACTAGTAGGATAAGATTCTCCTACCATTTACACTATTTAGTGTCAGGATGATGATTCTATTCTCACATACCATGGTGCACCTGATTCTTCCATCCACAAATCCTTACCTCTAGAGACTTTAACCATGTTGAATGAACCCACCACAAATATTTACATAGGCACTCTAAATAACCCCCATGTTATTAAACTAGGCCAAACTCTCACCCCTAAATAACTACATGACTTTTATACCTTCCTCTAAGACCACAATATTGCATTCACCTAGTCATATGCTAACATGCTCAATATTGACCTAGCCATTTCCACCCACAACATTATGACTAATTGTAACACCAATATTTTCAAACAAAAAATCTATCAAATGCATCCTCACATAGCTCTCCTTATCAAATAATATCTCTAACACCTCCTTTCTATCAAATTCATTCAACCTATTAATTATCCTTATTGGGTTTCAAACATCGTGCCTATCACTAAAGCCACAAAGGGACTACATATATGTGTGGAATTTCATGACCTCAACCTCACATACCCAAAGGATGAATTTCCTCTACCTAGCATTAACCAACTTATTGATCTTATAGTAAGCCATGATATGTTGTCTCTCATGGATGGATTCTTTAGTTATAATCAAATTTTGATTTCCCCTAAAGATTAGCATAAAACTACCTTTATCGCCCCATGGGGGACTTTTTGTTATAGATTCATGACCATCAGTCTTAAGAACATTGGTGAAACCTACCAACTTGTTATGACCTATATTTTCTATGACCTTATCCTTACAAGCATTGAGGCCTACGTGGATGACCTCCTTGAGAAATTCAAACTTCACAAAGACCAATTAACCATTCTCAAAATCATCTTTGAAAGACTTATCCATTACCATGTCCACCTCAATCCCAAAAAAATTATCTTTAGGGTCTTGTTAGGAAAACATCTTGGCTTCATCATTTCCCTTAGGGGAATCAAAGTTTATCTAACTAAAATCAAATCCATCCTCAGTATGCTACCTCCATCTAATCTTAAACAACTCCATAGTTTGTAGGGGAAGCTCCAATCCATTCACTACTTCATTTCCTAGCTCTTAGACTAGTGTCAACCCCTCCATGACCTCTTAAAAAATAACATCTCTTTCAAGTGGAATGTTGATTATTGAAATGCCTTTGATGTACTCAAATAGTACCTTCTATCTCCACATATCCTTACACCTACTAAGGATGACCAACTATTCTACCTCTATATCTCTACCACAGACCATTCACTAGAGGTAATGCTTCCCCATCATGATGAATAACACAAAGAGTAATCTAGTTATTACATTAGCCACACACTTGTAAAGTACAAGACTTAGTACACATATAACAAGAAACTATGCTTGGATATAATCTTCATAACCACCAAAATTTTCCACTACCTCCTTAACCATAAAACTTTTTTCATAACCAACACTGACCCACTCAAGTACATGCATTCTAGACCATACCAAATCTATTGTATGGCCAAGTAGCTCATGATTTTATCTAATTTTGACATTGAGTTGCTCTAGTAAAAGTTAATTAAGGGGCAAGTCATCATTGACTAATCAGTTGATGAAACTCTAACAGACAACCAACCTCCTATCAAATTCCCAAATGAGTCTATTACAAGCCTATCTCAAGTGGTTTTAACCAAACAAGTAACCTTTTTTTTTGGTTTCAAATGTCAGCATGGTGGGGGAGTTGGTATCATCCTTATCCCCCTCATTAGTGACCCATTTCCTTTGTCTTTTAAACTTGACTTTGATTGTACCAACAATGTAGCTAAATATGAAGCCCTAGTAAAAGGTCTCCAAATTGCCTTAACTTTGGGAGTTAGAACAATCAATATCTTTGGTGAATCCCAACTTGTGTTCAACCAAGTCAATATAATTTACCAATGTAAGAATGAAATTATACAATTATATAGATAACTAGTTATAGAACTCTTAGCATTATTCAAACACTACCATATTCAAACCACCCCATGATCTACCAATAAATTTGCCAACACCATAGCTTATCTTGCCTTGTAGATCCCATCAACACCCTTGGACTCCAAACTTTTAGTCATTATCTATTACCTCATTAAACCTTCTTACGCCAAATCAGACACTCTAACCATCTTCAGTGTGAAAGAATTTATGTCTGACCTTTAGTATTAACAAACCTTCAACTACCTTCACCTTGGCATAATTTCCTCTAGCCTCTCTAAGAATGACCATCAAGTATTTATTTAAAATCCCTATCATAATACCTTAATGGGAGGAATCCTCTACAAATGTAGTTAAAATAGGCTTCCTATTTTGTTAACTTTGTAGTCTTGAAGCCTCTCACACTATCAAATAAATGCATGATGGTATTTATGGGGGTCACTTTGGTAGACTCACTATGGCCAAATGCATCCTCCACCGAGGCTATTACTATCCTACCCTTAACCAAGACTTCTATGATTATGTGAAAAGGTGTGTCAAGTGTCAATAACATGATAATTTACATCATGTACCTAGCAATATCCCTCGTATTTCTAGGTATTTTTGACAATGGGGTCTTGACCTTATTGGTGAAATCAACCCGCACTCTTCATAATGACATCATTCTATCATTACCTTGACTAAATATTTTACCAAATGGGTAGAAGTTATTTCCCTTATCTCAACAAAGCTAAATAGATTGTCAAATTTATCACTCATGACATCATCTACCATTTTTATGTTCCCCATAAGATCATCACCGATAATGAAAAATCCTTCAAAAAAAAACAAGTCTAGGGCCTTTATGACATATTTGGTATTAAACTTATATTTTCATCACCTTATCACCCATAAGCAAATGGACAAGCAGAAGTCTCTATAAAAACCATTAATAACATGCTTACCAAAATGGTCAATGCCTTAAGTCAAGATTGGCACTTGTACATCCCTTTTGCCTTATGGGCATATTATACTAGCATCTGAATCCCTATAGATGGTACACTTTTTTCTCTCATGTTTGGAGTTGAGGTGGTATTGCCTCTTGAAATCCAAATACCTTCTCTTCATATATCTTTACATTACCTTATTTCAAAAGATGACTATAGTTAGGAATGTTTATCCTAACTTGAGCTACTTGATGAGCATTATTTGGCCATCCTTTCTCATATTTGTGTCTATCAAGAATGAATCAAACACACCTATAATAAACACTTGAAAGTCCAAGAATTTAATATCAGAGATCTTGTTCTCAATGAAAATCAACATGAAACTAATATGAATAAAAGTAAAAGGGGAAAATTTGTTTTCAATTGGCTTAGACCCACATCATAACCCATAAGTATGGATTAGGAGCTTATTGTTTTTCTTCCTTCAAAGGCAAACTAGAACTTGATCCTCTTAATGCTTCACATCTGCATCCCTTATAATGTTAAAAAGGAATCACAATCATCACTTATCTAACTTAAGCTCATCCCTTGCAACCATATTCATTTCCATATTTCTAGGGGCAACCAACTACAACCAAATCATGTGATTATCCATCATAGTCATAGCCTAATCTTGAACTATGGGTATCACAGCTCTATCCATGGCATGATTCTCATAGTACTTCCCATCTCTTTGAGATTGGTTCCTATGGTTATTGTCACCTATACCCCTTTTTCACCTATTAGACTTTTGTGTTAGCTTAGGCTTGCCTTCATAAAGGTAATCCGTTGAGCATGTATAAGCAAGTTTATGTCAAGCAAAAACAAACAAAAGAAAAAACAATATCAAAAGTCAAAAATTAATCATGGGTCATCCTTAGCATTTGTAGACTACTCCCTTGAAGGATAGCTTGTTAAGCATGGGATATAATGAGGGGGGGTGAATCAATATATCATATATCTTATAAAATGTTTACTTAATCTAACTCCACATAACCATACATTTAAGATATGTAATAAAACTCAAATAATAGCATACACCACACAAGAGAGAGAGAGACACCAGATTTTACATGGAAACCCAAAGTGGGAAAAACCATGGAGAAAAATCTCATGTATATAAATGAGCACCAACTCAAGTTTATAAAGTTTGAAAGCACCAACTTGCAGGAGCACCAACCCCTTTACTCAGCACCAACATAGCAATGATTTGTGAGCACCAACCCATAGGAGCACCAACCGCTTTGTGTATAAAACACCATTATCTCTCAATGTTTCTTTCTCGACAAATGATACCACACTACTATATCTCTTCTCTTTTCTCTTCTCTCATATGCTTTTCTTAGGTGGATAAAATCATTCACTTCCATCCATTGATCAAATAGAATCCCAAGACTCATTTAATAGCTTTCTAAATGACCTTTGGCTTTTACCCTTTATGACCCTTTAATCCTCATGGAAAATGGAACCAAACTTATATGACCCTTCAAATTCTTCCATATGAAAAGTCACATGGTGACCCTTCATGGGAAAATGTGTCCTTTCCCTCTTTTGTCTTTAGTGGTGAATCTTTGACTTTTTCATGGGCCCTTTTTTGTCTTTATGTAACCAAGAATATATCCATTAATATATAAATAATATTAACACAATTTAGCCAAGATATGAACATTAAAAACACATTTAAACATTAAATACTATGGGGAATTTATTACCAATAATGTTAGACCTTTGACATCAATGACAATATTTCCAACAATCTCCCCCTTTTTCATTGATGGTAACCTCAAATTAAAGTTACCATATCTTGAAACCTGTTCCTGTACTTCTCCTCAAAAACTAAGACCTACACATCTAGCAATTGAAAACATATAGTAACTCCCCCTTATTGTAGCATCATGTTTTCTAAACATGTTCCTGTAGCTATTCTTGTACCTATTCCTGTACCTATTTCTGTATTTCTCCCCCTTTAACATCAATGGTAAAGGGTATGTCCTAGAGATAATACTTAGCTCCCCCTCAATTTATGTTGATCCTCAATGGAAAGAAGTGAAAAAATTACTCAAAAATTCTCTCACAGATACTTGAATGAGTCCTTTGATAGTACCTTTGTGAAGATATCTGATAACATATATAAATTGTTGCCTATCCTCTGAGCATCTACAATCAAGTCATCTAAATCTTTTCTTATAATCTCATAACTTTTTGCATACAAATTTAATGTGTGTCCTTGATCACAAATTTGACTTACACTTAATATATTATGCTTAAAACCTTCTACATACAGAACATTCTCAGTCCTAGTTCTACCATTATCCAAACTTAATATACCTTTTTTGGCTATCTTGGTAGTGGTATTGTCTCTAAATTTCATTATGCCACCATTGATCTTCTTTAGAGATATGAAATTTCTCTTGTCTCCTGTCATGTGCCTCGAATATTCACTATCGATGAACCATGGCTGATCTTCATTTCTTTCATGCAAAGTTGTCTAGACTAACATAAACTCTTCAAGTTATTTCTTCTGCCATGAATTTGTCTAAACATTCTTATTGATGAATGAAGCCTTGAAACCTTGGTCTTTTTTGACTTATTTGAACATGATTCTACAATTTTGGGCTATATGTCTTAAATTATTACACTTGTAACATACTATGGCTTCTTAATTAAAGCTTGACAAAGGAGTAAAAGAGTTGTCGCTTCTACTTGACTCTGAATGCATTCCCTTCTCCTTGTTTCTAAAATTATTAGCTCTTTTTTGATAGTCTATTTTCTTATGACCATAACCATTACAATAAAAATAATAACCATGAAAATATAATATATTCTAGTTTTTGAATCTTTGACCTAGTTCTCTTTTGTATCTTTGTTCCTTCCATCCCTACTTGTTTGAGTTATCCTCTACATTCTTAACTTCTTCCCTTTTTATTTACTCTTTTGTAAGGGATTCAGCATAGCTCATTTTCTTTTCAAATCCAATACCTATCTTATCTGATATTGATTTTTGACTTTCTAATATCTTATTCAACATGTTAGCTCTAATCTAAAATTTTGAATCATTGGTTTCTTTATCATTGACTATTTTATTTGTTTTCTAGATATCTTTTTTTAAAGAGTCAATTTCAACAACATACCTTTCACATGCTTCACTTACTTTTTGCAATTGAGTTGTTAGATATTTTTTAATTTTTTTTGGCTTTTTTAGTGTGTGCTTGTAGATCTTCAATTATTTCCTCTGACTCCTTTTTACTTTTCTTGATCTAGAGTTTCGATCTTTGATTCTTCTTCTCAAGAGATTTTAATTATTATAAAGCACAAATGAGTTATCCTTCTAGATTTACATCATTTTCATCCTCATTTTCATCATGTTCTTTTTCTTGATCATCTATATTTTTAATTGTGGAGTCATCTTCATGTATGGTCATAAATAGATTATCTTCTTCATCTGAGTCACTGACTCCACTATCTTCAACTAAGTTAAGATCATTATAATATAAACTTTTCTTCTTGAATCTCTTCTTGTATGTAGACTTTCATTCTTCATTGTCACCATTATTCTTATCTAGGAACTTGAATCATTATATCATATATCTTATAAAAAATTCACTTAATCAAACTCCACTTAACCATACATTTAATATATGTAATAAAAATTGAAATAATAACATGCACCACTTAAGAGAGATGTCAGGATACCTACAACAATCAATATGCTCTGATACCAACTGTTAAGAGACCCCTTATCCAATCTACTTGAGACAACAAAGAATTTGAGAGACAATACACACTCTTGTATTAAATATTACTAGAAGAAAATGCATAAGGAAGATGCCACTTCTTCCTCCACCTCAAAATGTCCAATCTTATCATATTTAAATGGTAACTTTCCTTGATATTTACTTGTGCCCCTTTTAGGCTTAGGAAATGAATAGTTCTTTGTTGTCATCTTCTTCATCATTGGAACTGTCACTTGATTCTTGAATCTTGGCCTTGTTTTTCTTAGATGTTTTGAAAGAAAATTCCCTCTTTGAGGGTTTCTTTTATTTAGTCTACATCTCATATGTTGTAATAATACCATAAAGCTCATCCATCGTTAACTTCTCTAGATCCTTCATCTCCTCAATTGTAGATACCTTTGCATCATATCTCAAAGGGAGAGATCTCAAAAAAAAAATTACCACCATTAACTCTTCTATTATTTCTCCAAAACCTTGAATTTGATTTACTATTTGATCAACCCATAAAAAATAACTTGTTATATTTTCTTCCTCTTCCATTTTCAAACTCTCAAACTATCTCCTAAAAGTTTGAAGCTTAGCCTGCTAAAATTTTCCATCACCTTCATAAATATTCTTGAGTTTTACCCAAGTCTCATGAGAATATTTGCATTGCATAACTTTAACAAATTTTGATTCACATAAAATAGCATTTAAAGCTTTAGAATTATTTTGACTTGCCTTCTTTTACATGGGAGTAGTTACAAGTGTATGTGGCTCTTCATATTCATCTATCAATACTTACCAAATGTCAAATCTGAGGGCCATAAAATAAGTCCTCATACTTATGCTCCAAAATGCATAATTTTTTCAATCAAACAAATGTTCCTTATTTATATAAAAACCTGCATGTTCTCTGACCATCATGTTTTACCTGATATACCTTCAGGTTGTTAAACTCTTTTCAAAATAACCTAATCTAATACCAATTGTTAAGCATGGGATATACTAAGAGGGGGTGAATCATTATATCATATATCTTATAAAAATTTTACTTAATCAAACTCCACTTAACCATACATTCAATATATGTAATAAAATTGAAACAATAGCATGCACCACTTGTGAGAGAGAGAGAGAGAGAGAGAGAGAGAGAGAGAGAGAGAGACCAAATTTTATGTGGAAACCCAAAGTGGTAAAAACCACAAATAATAATCTCAAGTATATAAATGAGCACCAACTCAAGTTTACAAATTTTTCAAGTACCAACTTTCAATAACACCAATCTTTTTACTGAGTACCAACATAACAATGATTTATGAGCACCAACCCATAGGAACACTAACCCCTTTATGTATAAAACACCACTATCTCTCAATTTTTCTTTCTCAACAAATGAGAGCACACTACTATATATCTTATCTTCTCTCTTCTCTCATATGCTCTTCTCAACTAGATAAAATCATTCACTTCCATCCATTTATCAAATGGCTTCCCAAGCCCCTTTTTATAGCTTTCTAAATGACCTTTGGTGTTCACCCTTTATGACCCTTCAATCCTCATGGAAAATGTTGTTAAAATTGCATGACCCTTCAAATTCATCCATATGAAAAGTCACATGGTGACCCTTCATGGGAAAATGCATCATTTCCCTCTTTTGTCTTTATATGGTGACTCTTGGAATTCCTCAAGGTGACCCTTCATGGTAAAATGTGTCCTTTCCCTCTTTTATCTTTAGTGGTGACTCTTTAACTTCCTCATGGTCACTCTTTTATATTTATGCAACCAAGAATATATCTATTAATATATAAATAATATTAACACTTTAACCAAGATATGAACATTAAAAACACCTTTAGACATTAAATTTTATGGGGCCTTTATCACCAATAATGTTAGACCTTTGACATCAATGATACTATTTCTAACATATCTATTAAAACCTCATCTAAAATCATAAAATGTAAGGTGGACTACTCCCTTAAAGCACACTTATCAAAAGTATTTGAACTAAGCACATAAACTTAGACCACTCCCTTGAAGGATGGCTAAGTAAAGCATTTGTCAAAGGTAGTAATTTCTTGGAATCTTCCCACATTGATCAACTTCCCCAAGACTAAAGCAAAAGTAGAATAGCAAAGATCCCCAAGTAAAAATAAAAGAATTTTGAAAGTCACAATCAGCTCTCATAATCTTGTAAAGATGCAATTGGATCTCTTTAGTAGACTTCCTACATCAATCAGTCTACACTTTATATATGAAAATAGGTTTTTTTATACTACCTCTTTGGAAACCTATATAAAAGGTACATTGGTCTCACTAATGGTTCCATTTTCATCTATTCTCTCTCTACATATCATATGCATAGGACTATGAGCTTACTTGACATACTGTGATCAAAATACCTATTTATCCACCTAAACATGCCAATGCAAAGCATCTAAAAGGCTTATCTTAGCTAGGCTAATCTGACTTTGGGTTTCATGTCAATCTTTACCAATGAAAAGGCACCATGTTCCTTTTTATTATCTTTTATCAGTTCATATGTATATACCTCTCATGATTATTATCACTTTCATACACATATATTTTGTTACCTACTTCTTGTATTTTCATCTTTAACCGTATTCACATTATACCTTTATGATCATGAACAATAAACATCACATCAAAAGAATGAACGTTATCAACTTTGTCAACAAGCAACACCATCTATCTCTCTATGCATCAAACACAATGTAAGCATATCACAATAGAATATAAACATCAACCTATCCATTTACAATTATCACATCATATGAGCCTATAAGCATATCATACATTAATATACGTATAAACCAAATCAATGAGCATGACATTATAAAATATACCATTTACCATTCCATCCATATGACCATGAACAAAGCCAATACATTATCATATAACATACATCCATCAATAACACATCCTATCATATCAATGAATAAAATCACAACATCATAAATATCTTTCTGGCATCACATGCCTGAGCTACTAACTGGAACACTAACATCATAAACCACAAGTCAGGAACCATAGTCATAAACATGAGCACCACATTAACCATAAGCATCCATATTATATAACATCAAAAATAATACATCGTATATATCAAATCATCAAAAAATAATACATGTAACAATGTGTCAACTCTCTCAAAAATATATGCATCTCGCTATATCAGCACATAGGCTAGTATCAAAATAGTACATCACAATAATGCATCTAAACATAATCATGATCCTACACCACTACCACTATCCCCATCTATGCCTACACCTATACCTATTATTGGTCCCCTTGGGACCCCTATTTGACCTGCTATAGCAACCCACTGACCCAAAGTAGCTATCAAGAGCCCACTGGCCAAACTATCTCTATACTCTACATATCTCATGCCTAGGGAAATTGGTCTAGAACCATCACCTCATAGTATCTAAGCTCTTCTATAGTGGCTAGGTACCATGACCATGGAACTATCCCTAATGGACCTCTTGTTGTTTCACCTGATCTAACCCTCTATCTCAGTAGGTCCCTCTCCTACATAACTATACCTAGGGATGCATGTGCTTCGTCTCTCTCACTTGTAATGGTGAAAAGTTCACCCTATAGTATGGTGATTTGGACCTATATTTTAGCCACCTATCCTTGTAAAACTTGTATATAAGCCTAAGCTATATCTAATGCCAACCTACCCATCCATCCTAGCTGACTAGATCTATATCCATAAACACCACCCCTCTATCATCTCCACCCACATCTACCACTGTATAGATTGGTTGGTACCAAGCCATATAACCATCTATGTACCTTACATCATCTACAAGGTCCCTAGCAAGAATTTCCTCAAAACCACCATCTAAAACTGTCAGGGTAGGTTGGGGTACCAGAAACTAAACCTCTGAGTCTTACCTTCTATACCAAGGATGTAGACCTACTACACCCTATAAAAATCCAAACTATTACCACACCTAATTGAATGTAATCAACTCAACCTCACCCTCTTATTGGCCCACTATCCACTTGTAGCTCTACATAGTAAGGGTCTACCTCCTATAGCCTACCCAAATTAAGAACTATAGGTATGGTCTCCAAGTGATGTCCCCAACTACCAACACACCTAGGGTACATCTAAACCAATCAACATCATGTGATCTTCCTCCTACCCCTAATGTAGCATAGTCATATCTCTATCTAATAAAACCAATAAGGAACTCTAGTTGTGTGTAACCTACCCATGGTAATCCCATTAACCTCAAAACTTGAATGTTCTCATAAGTCTAGTAATGAAGAACTAGGCCCATATTGATACCATATCTCTGATGGTATCTAAATCCCCACAACTCCCTATAAATATGAACTACCAAAACTGGGACCCAACTAAATATTTTCCTCCCAAGTAATAAATCCACTAATATAGCTAGCAATACATAAGGAAACCTCTTAATACTCAAATTTAAGAGCCAAAAACATGTAACGAAAACCATCAACATCATCATCAATCACCTCTCCTCTAGAGCTCTCTCATATAACCCTATGTATCTAAACCATCCAAAATGCCATTAGACCTAGTCACTATCATCTCCATATAGATACTCAACATACTCATCCCATACTTCCTACTCTATCTAGTATATCACTTCACCACAGAGTGGGAGTCAAGTGATCCTATGTACATCCTCTGGGAGAATAGCCATCTCCCTTATCAATAGTAAGAAGGTATTAGTATCAAGATTCCATTTCTCAATGAGTGTTACTATCATTAATGTATCTCTAGGAACATGTTGGTAGTGCCTCATCTCTCATAGCCCTACCTCCTCCATGTGTGCCCAATCATCTACGATCATCCTCTTGAGAAGCATAGGGAAGATACCTGGTACATGGTCACACATCTAGATGTACTCCTGATCCTACACCAAACCAAACACTAGGCTTAATTATTATTAATAGGCCTAACTACCTACCTTTTTTATACTTTATCTATTACCCTATTACTCCTACCCACCTATATCAACCTGGCTACATTACCCCCCATCAACCTATATTAGCTTATCAACCCATTACCCTTACCTAATTGTTAACCAAAACCCTAACCTTACCCTTAATCTAACCCTAACCTACTTGACCTAACCCTAACCCTTAACACACTTTGAAAAAAACCTAACCCTATAAACCTAAATAAACACCCACCCATTACCCTTACTCAATCCATTTAACCCTAACCACACCCTAAATAGTTTATCAAAACCTAACCATCAAAAACCTATCCTAAACACTTAGTTAAACTCCCTACCCTATCCTACCCAACTGCCAGTGGTCATGTTGACCATTGATGGCTCTAGACCCCTACTTCCTAGGGTGTTGACTATTGATGGTCAGACCTTATCATTGATGATCATTTATGGGTGTTCCATCTTTGGAATACCTAAACCCTCCATAGGCATAACCAATTAATAAAACTTTAAAAACCTAGCCTAATCACCCTAACAACCTAGCATATTACCTAATTCACCCACCCACCCTATTAAATACACTTTCACCCACTAATTTACCTAAAATCCTTAAAAACCCCACTCAAGGCATATAGGCAAAATTACACATTTCTAGACCTACCCACCCAATCAAATTCAATAATGTAAAAATAAGCCTACTCTAGCAATTTTAATGCACTCACTACCTCATCTATGACCTTCTCCATGGTCTGAGCCTACAAGAAGGTGCCTAGCCATGTCTTCATTCTCCCTACATCTTGGACCCATGTAATCACCCACACAACTCTAGCCAATGATCAATACCCACCTCAGCAAACACCTTCCTTGTAAAGTGTTGAAATCACCCATGCAAAGCCAATAAAAAAAATAGTAATAATAATAAAAATGAATCTTATTTTTACTTTTTACCTATTTAGGTTATTAGGGTTTCTCCTGATCATTGATGATCAAGGTGACCATCGATGGTCACCTTCTAGGGACCCTGACCGTTGATGGTCAAGAAACCCTCTAAACCCTAGTTTCACTTTTTACATGAAACCTACCATTCCTAGCACACTATCTTAGGATTTTGCCTACTTTTGGAGATGTCTTTCTCCCATCAACTTGACCACCTCATCATCAGTCTCTTTTGGCCCATATGGCATGCAATTTAGTGATACTTATTACCTAGTCCTTTGACTACAGTGATAGCATTTTCATGTTGACCCCTTTTGCATTTTGTGCCACCTCACGCATATTGACCCATTTGTGTCTCATTAGGACAAATTCCTACCTTGAATACCCATGATATTTGACCCATTTGTGTTTTCCCTAAGAGCACTTTTTACCTTAAATACCCATTAAAAACATGAAAATCACTTAGGATACTTGCATTTATGAGTGTTTCTAGCTTCCACACCTATAAGCAGTCATGTGATTCACTTATCACTTATCCTACTTAGCACCAACCCTTATTTTTACCAACCTTAGCAATTCTAGTCTTTGTATGATCTTGGCTATCATACCTTTTATCACATTTTGTGTGCAACTTTGCATTTCAAATGCCTGACCTCATGTCACCACCTCATGACTCATCATATACCACTTATCAAACCCATACCTAATTTATTTTCACCTCACCAAATCTTAGGTTGAGGGGGAACACCTCCTCCCACTCTTGAGGTAACTAAATCCTTGACCCATTATTCATTTTTATTTTGCATCTCATTTACATAAGTTTCACAACAAAAAGGGGTAAAATGTAGACACCATAAATCCACACACCTATGTTTTTAAATGTCAAAAATACCCCTAACCCCACCTAGGCCCCCCTTGGGACCAACCTACACCCATTTGGCTAAATTTGACCTATTTACACCTAATTTCACCAAGTTGAGTGACCCTAACCTTCAGGACCCTTTTCCCTATGGACCTTGACTATTGACGATCAAGGTAATCATCGATGGTTAGGATCCACTTTTTCACCAAAAGCATGCAAGCTTCACCAACACTTTTCTAAATATAAACTTTTCTAATTCATGTTATGATCCTTTGCATGATTGAATTATATTTAGATGGACTAGTTACACCTTCACTTCCACCTCTTACTTGTTCTTATAAGAGAGAGAGGCCTATGAGATCAATTCCATCTACAATAATTATCAGGAACTTAGGCATTCAAGATATTTCTTTTTTAGATCAATCAATGTCATCCACATTATCAAGTTATTGTATTGAGATCCAACTCACTATTACCTCCCAACTAAGATTTTACCCACCAGCTAACTATGCCAACCACTCACCCAATCAACTTCTAGTAAGACAAATGCTTATTTATTAATATTCACATACTTTTATTCCATTTCATAATTAGCCAATCCCTTTCTGAACTCTCAAAATTCATCTATGTAATCCCATCATTTAGCTATTGATCAAACTCAAAAATACATAGTCAACCACTGACGATTAGACTCCAACCATTGATGGTTAGGCATAACCACTGACAATCACCCCAATCATCAATAGTCACTTATGGTAGAAAACTAGCAAGCTACTTTGACCTATCTAAACCCAATAAAATATAATTTTCTATGTTTATAACCACTCATAGACCCCTTTCAAATTTTTTGAAGTATACCTTGACCCCTTAGTACTAGTATTAATTAGTTTATCACTAATTTTATCATTTCTAGTCTATTTTCTTAATGAGTATTCTTGTGTTCAATTTTATTATTCTTATTTAATTGATGTAAATACCTTATTTCTATTTTTATCAACTAAACTATTTAAAATATATGGATTGATAGCCCCTAAGGAAGCTCTCAATTTTGGGATCTAGCTATCACTAGGCAATCCACCCAACTATCTTTCTAACAAACAAGTTTGCTTTAGTGCTTTCTTATCTATAGGTCTTCCTCCTAATCTAAAGAGGAGCTATTCACAATATTTTGATTTGATGCATGCATAACCAAATATATTTTTCAACCATACCTATATTTAGTTTCTTATTTTATCTTTCCTAATAATAAACAAGAAATTCATTAAAACAAAAGGCTCACAATAAGATTTAGATGAGTTATATTTAGAAAATCCTAGTAGATGATTGCATACTTTTGATTGAGGAGGTGTAATTTTGATCATTGATGGTCAGGATAACCATCGGTGGTCATCCTAATTATCGATGATCAAAGTTAAATGTAAAAAGGTGGGTAAAAGGCAAAGTTAAGCTAGTTTAAGCCATTTAAGGTAGTTTGGTAAACTAGCTGTGATTAGGCCCATTTAGTGGTTTAAAGAGTGAAACTAGTCCCAAGGGGGTCCTAAGTGGTCTAGGGGGTTTTGACATTAAAAAATCATAGTGCACATATTTTCGGTATTTACATTTTACCCCTTTTTATTGTGCAAGTTATGTGAACAGGTTACAAAACAAAAATGGAGTATGGGTCAAAGGTCTAGTTGCCCTGAGAGTAAGAAGAGGTGTTCCCCCTCAAATTGAGATTTGATGAGGTGAAACCAAAATATGGTCAAGGTTTGATAAATGTTATATGCTGAGTCATGAGGTGGTGATATGAGGTTGGGCATCTGAAACACAAACATGCATAAACAATGCAACTAGGTGTGATTAATAAAGATGACATAAAGACTAAAGTTACTAATGTTGGTAAAAATAAGGTTATATAAGTACAAGTGATAGGGTAAACAATCCATAACACAATTCATGGTTGATCAGGTAACTCTATAATTCATCTAGATAATGTTGGGTGTAAGTATATAGGGTAGGAAGTACTACAAAATAACATGATTGGTCAGGTCGTGCATGAGGTAGTTCAAATTATAAAATTTCAACATGGCAAGGTTGATTGGTGTTATCAAATGGACCATGTAAAGTTATTCCAAAATGAGTGACTAGTCTAGGTAAAACATCTTACATCATGATGGGTTATGATGGAATGGTTTGGTTAGGTTGATTAGGAATGACTGAGCTGACTCTAGATGCACTAGGTAAGTAGATGCTACCTACATAGTTCCCTAGATAAAATATCTAAAAATAAGATTCAAGCCAAATGTAGTTCTTTGAATAGGTCAAAGTCAAAATAGGGTTTGTGGTAAATTTTATGAAAAATAATGGGATCTTGATCAAGTTGGGGCATTGGTCAAAAGAGAATGGAAAAAAAGTGTGACCCTAATAGTCGATGATTAGGAGAGGTCCCAAGTTCAATCGTCGATGGTCACCCCAATTGTCAATGGTTAGGAAAACCTTAAAAAATATAAGAGGGTAAAAGTAAAGAGTGAATCTATTTTTACCATTTATGATCTTTTGTGTTGGCATATTGCTCTTTAGGTGTTTTATGCATTTTAGCATTTTATAGTATGTTCACTAAGGTGGAGGTTTGATTGGTTGGGCTCCCATTTTATTAGTATACATATATAGAGAGTTTAAGGCTTTCCATGCACATAGGTAGTATGAGATTAGTGTCAGATTTGTAATCCACTACTAGGCATATGAGCATATTCAGGTTTTAAGGCAATTGGGGTACCTTGGTAGGGATTTACTTAGGTAGCTTTTCTAGTGGGATTTATGTGTTAGAGATATATTGATGCTTTGATAGGGGTAAGTGGAGGAACCAAAGACATTGAATAGTTTTGTGATTCACTGGAAGGTCTGGTGGTAGGAGATGTGGTATGGAGGTCATATCTAGATTGGTCTACTTGACCCAAGCATAGGTACCACATAGTAGGGTTACAGAGCTAGTCGTGGGCATTCAAGATATGAAATTGGGAGGATGAGTGTATCCCACTAGAACATGTATGGAAGTAGTTTGGTTTGATATAAGGGATCCCACCTAATTTTCCTCAATATAGGAGGAAGGATATCAAGTTTTTACTATCAGAGCCATAGCCAGAGGATGTTATTTTAGACTATGAGGAGTTTCCCACTAGAGGCCTCATTAACGATGTTGGTAAGGTAGATGGATATACAGCTTGATACCAGTCTAGATATGTAGCTATTGATTTCAAGTGGGGTGATGGGGGTCATTAGCCCATGGATTTGGACCCTATAGGGGCACTGATACATGATGGTCAAGTAGTAGTGGCATTAGAAGTAGCACAAGCCCAGATCATAGGATTATAGGGATAGGTGGTCACCTTTTAGGCTCAAGATGTCACCCTACAAGGGAAGGTTGTGATTTTGATAGGTGAACATGATTTAGTGAGGGCCTTTCTTGCTTTAGTGACTTGTGAGAGAGATTCTTTGAGACATGGGGTAAGAGTAGCCATAGTGATAGTAAGAGGACCATCTAATATAGCTCTATGGACATGATAATTATCAAACATTTAAGAGCTCAAGTATTATGAGGTGATTTTGTTGGATTAGCTACCATAGGTAATGAGATATGGGGAGTACAGGGTTAGTTTGGTTGGCGGGCCATCTATAGCTACCATAGGAGAGTGGGCCTCCATAGTGGGCTAGGTAGTGATACTAAGGGGGCCACCATAAGATGGGAGTGTAGGGGTAGGTGGTAGTAGTACAAGTGCTCTAGGGGTATGATTTACATATGTTCTAATATGTTGTATAGATAGGTGGACATTATTTTGATACCATCATGCATATCGATGCAGTGAGATGTACATGGTTTGAGAGAGAGTTTACACATTGTTACATGTATTTATGATGACATGATGTATATGCTGTTGATGTGTTTTTTATGATGTTATATATGATGTATGTTTATATTTCATCATTTATATGCTACTGTGTTTATTCATGTTTATGCTTATTATTGATGGTCTATGTTTTCCTACATATGCTTAATGAAATGTTGACGTAGCTTAAGCATATGATGGTTATGATTCTCTTATTTAGTTCATGGATATGAAAGGATATGTTATGGATGGGTATATGTCATATGATAATGACTTTTTTTATAGTTATGTTGATGTTATAAGATGAATTGTTGTGATGTGATGGTTGATAAATAGATAGGTATAGGATATATGATATGGTTCATGATGTTTTGATGATTGGTTTTGTTGACATTCATGATGTTTAATGGTGTAATTAAGGTTTTTTATGATATGATATATGTTCTCAAGATGTTTTAATGGTAGATGGATAAGATGATATTTATGCTATGATGTGATGTGATGTGATGTGCTTTTATGGTGTTTTAACCAAAGATAGATATATGATATGTTTCATGGATATAGTTCACAATGTTGTGTTTGTTATTTGATATTTGTTATTTATGATCATGGAGATAAAATGTGAACATGGTTAAGGATGTAATTAGAATACATAAATTAAGTAGATAACAAACTAAATGTAAGGAAAGTGATAAGAATCATGAGACGTGTGTCTACATAAACCAATAAAAGATAAGAAAAGAAACAAGAGGCCTTTTCATTGGTATGGACAAAAACAAAACCCAAATTTAGATTGTCTTAGTGAAAATAATCCTTTCAAATGCTTTGCATTAGTATGTGTAGGTTGATAAATGGGTATCTTGATCACATTGTGTCAACTAGGCTCATAGTCTCATGCATATGATATATGGAGGGAGGATGGGTGAAACTAGGACCTTTGTGTGAAACTAGCATGTTTCCTTTGTAGGCTTCCAAGAGGATAGTATAAGTAAGTCTATACTCATATATAAGTGTAAACTTATTGATTTGAAAAGTCTATTAAGGAGAGCTGATTGTGGCTTTCCAAGATTATTACTTTTATGAGAGTCAGGTGTGGCATTTCTCATTGTTATTATATTTGCTTATGGGTTTTTCACCACTTTTGATTGTGCTTTAGGGTTGGGGAAGTTGATTGATGTGGGAAGCTTCCAAGAAATTACTAGATTGGACAAGTGATTTACTCATCCATCCTTCAAGGGAGTGGTTTAAGTTTATATGCTTAGTTAAAATGCTTTTGATAGTTGTCCTTCAAGGAAGTATTCCACCTTACATTTTTGTAATTTTGATTAAGTTTTCAATAGCCACCCTTTAAGGGAGTAGTTTTTGAATGCTAAGAATGACCCATGATTCATTTTTAACTTTGATGTTGCTTTCAATTTTGTTTGATTTCTCTTGACATAGACTTACTTATCATGCTCAAGGGGTTACCTTTATGAAGGTAAGACTAATATCACAATAATTTTGTGTAGGTGAAAATAATATTAGGTGATAATGACCATGGGAACCAATATCTAATAGAGATGGGAAGTACCATGAGAATAATGCCATGGGTAGAGCCATGGTACCCATAGATCAAGATTAGGCTATGACTATGATAGATAATCACATGATTCTGCTATAGTTGGTTCCCCCTAAGAAGGAGATTAAATGTGATTATAGAAGATGAACTTAAGTTATAAAAATGATGATCATGAGCTTAAGTTATAAAAAGGCTTAGGTTCCAGTTTACCTTCAAGAGAGGATAAATGATAATCTCTTGATCCATACTTATGGGTTATGATGTAGGTTCCAAGCCAATTGAAGGCAAATTTTCCCCATTCGCCTTTCTCCATATTAGTTACATGTTGATTTTCCTTGAGAATGAGATCTCCAATATTGAATTCTCACACTTTCAGGTGTTTGTCGTAAGCATGTTTGATTCACTCTTGATAGACATGAAGATGGGAAAGAGATGTTAAATGACACTCATCAAGTAGTTCAAGTTAGTCTAAATGTTATTGGCATTAATCATCTTCCTAAATAAGGTCATGCAAAGTTATTTAAAGAGAAGGTATATGGACTTTAAAAGGCAATACAGCTTTAGCTCCAAACACTAGAGAAAAAGGTGTATCACCTATGGGGGTTCAGATGTTAGTCTGATATGCCCATAAGGTAAAGGGGATGTGCAAGTACTAATCTTGACCTAAGGCACTAACCATTTTGGTAATCATGTTGTTAAGATTTGTGTTAGAGGCCTCTGCTTGTCCATTTGCTTATGGGTGATAAGGTGATGAGAAGCTTTGTTTAATCTCGAATATGTCATCAAGACCTTGAACTTATTTTTTTAAGGATTTTCCATTGTTAGTGATGATCTTATGGGGCACACCAAAGTGGTAGATGATGTGATGGGTGATAAATTTGATAATATTGTCAGCTTTCATTGAGACAATAAGAATAGCCTCCACCCATTTGGTGAAATATTTGATCATGATGATGATAAAGTGATGTCATTATGAAGAGTGGGGATTGATTTCACCAATAGTCCCAGACCCCATTGTGAAAAAGGATAGAAGTTGGTGGAGACTTGAAGGCTATGGTTGGGTGTATGGTGAAAATTAACATGTTTTTTATTATAAACACACTTTTTCACATAATAACAATAGTCTTGGTTAAGGGTAGGCCAATAATATCCCAGGTAGAGGATGGACTTAGCCATAGTGATTCCACTAAAGTGACCTCCATATATACCATAATGCATTTCTTTCATAGTGTGAGAGGCTTCTAGACCATAAAGGCAAAAAAAATGAGACCATCAAAGCCATTTTTATAGAGGATTCCTCCCATAATCATATAACAAGAGGTGCTCTAAATAAATGCTCGATGAGCATTCTTAGAGATGTTAGAGGAAACAATGCCAAGGTTAAGATAGTCAAAGGTTTACTAATACCAAAGGTTAGGCTATATCCCTTCCACATTTAAGATGGTTGGAGTGTCTAACTTGACATAAGAAGGTTCAGTGAGGTGATCGATAATCATTAATAGCTTGGAGTCTGAGGGTGTTGATGAGATCTGAGAGGCAAGAGAATCTATGGTGTCGACAAACTTTTTGGTAAATCATGGGGTGGTTTAAATATGGTAGTGTTAAAATGATGCTAAGAGTTATGTAACTAATTATTTTTACAATCATAAAATCTCATTCTTACACTGGTAGATGTCATTGACTTGATTGACCACAATTTGGGATTCACCAAAGATGTTGATTGTTCTAACTCCCAAAGCTAGCATGGGTTGGAGACCTATTACTAGGGCTTCATATTCATCCACATTATTGGTACATTTAATTTCAAGTTTCAAAGAGAGAGGAAATGGGTCACTAATAATGGAGATAAGGATGATATTGGCTTCCCCACCACATTGACATTTGGAACCATCAATGGTGAAATCCACTTAGGATAGGCTTATGATAGACTCATATATAAATTTAAGAGGAGGTTGGTTGTCTATTAGGGGTGCATCAGCCAATTGGTCAACAATGAATTACCCCTTAATTTACTTTTCCTAGAAGAACTTAAGGTCAAACTCAACTAAAATCATGAGCCACTTGGCCATACATTAGTTTTTTATGGCTTGGAGTGCATGTGTTTGAGTGGGTTAGTATTGGTTATGAAAAAAAATTTATGGTTAAGAAGGTAGTGGAAAAGTTTGGTGGCCAAAAAGACTAAGTCCAAGCAAAGTTTCTCAGTATGAGTATACTAATTGTCATAGTCTAAAATGGTATAGTTTATGTAATAGATAGATTGATCTTTGTGTTGTTCATCCTGATGGTCAAGCATTGCCCATGGGAATGGCTAGTGGCAGAGATATAAAGGTAGAAAGGTTGGTCATATTTAGGGGGTAGGAGGATAGGTGGAGATAGAAGTGACTCTTTAAGTATATCAAAGTCATTTTGACAATCAATATTCCACTTGAAATTTATATCCTTTTTTAAGATGTGATGAAAGGGTTGACACCAGTTAGCGAGCTAAGAGATGAAGTAGTGAATGGATTGGAGCTTCCCCTTTAGATTATGGAATTATATTAAGATTGGTTGGAGGTATCATCATGAGGATGGTTGGAAATGATGAAGCCAAGGATTTTACCTAACAAGACTCTAAAAATACTTCTCTTGGGATTGAGGCAGACATGGTAATGGATAAGTCTCTCAAAGATAATTTTGAGAATGGATAAGTGGTCCTTACAATACTTAGACTTTCTAAGGAGTTAATCCACATATTCCTTGATAATTCTATGGATAAGGTCATTTAAAATATAGGGCATATCACATTGGTAGGTTTCCCCAACGTTCTTAAGACTGAAGGGCATGACTCTATAATAGAAAGTCCCCCATGGAGTGATAAAGGTATTTTTTTGATGATCTTTAAGGGAAATCAAAATTTTATTATAACCCAAGAATCCATCCATGAGAGACAACATCTCATGGCCTATTGTAAGATCAAGAAGTTGGTCAATGCTAGGTAGAGGAAAATCATCCTTCGGGTAGGTGAGGTTAAGGTCATGAAATTCCACATAGATACATAGTCCCCCTATGGATTTAGTGATAGGTATGATGTTTGAAACCTAGTAGGGATAATCAATGGGATGAATGAAGTTGACAAAGAGGAGGTATTTAATCTCTTCTTTGACAAGAAGGGCTATGCGAGAATGCATTCATCAAAGTTTCTATCTGGTGGGCTTGGCTTCATAATTGGTTACAATGTTATGGGTGGTAATGGATGGATCAATACCAGGCATGTCAATATATGACCAAGTGAATGCAATGTTATGTTCTTAGAGGAAGGAAGAGAAGTCTCAAAGTTCCTCAATGATGAGGGATTGGCCAAGTTTGAATACATGAGGGTTGTTCAAAGTGCCTATGTTAATATCCATAGTGGATTCATTCAACATGGTTGAGGTTTTTGTAAGGATTTGAGGATAGAGGAATCAAATGCACCAAGGTAGGTGAGAATAGAATCATCATCATAGCACTAAATAGTGTTTATAGTAGGAGAGTATTCACCCACAAGTTTAGGATGGGTCAAAGGGATGGATAAGGGTGCCCCTTCCTTTTGATAAGCTAGGGGGCTGAGGGTGATCATGTTTATGAAAAAAAATTAGGTGGGATGATGTCCTAATCCCCATATTCATGTGTAGGGAACATTGGTGAGGAAGGGGTTTCTTCTTCAACAATGTTAATGGAAGGTTGTGTGGCTTCTTCTTATTGGGTAGAATGAAGCCAAGGTCATGCTTCTTATGAGTATTTTAGGTCTAAATTCATATCAATGTGTGTGGTCCATGCTCATATCATCATAAGCCAAACCCTTTTTAAGCACACCTGTGAAGGTATACTTTGGTAAAGTCTAGGTTGTCCAAGTAAGAGAAGGTGGAGGTGAGTGGTTGAGGTGAAGAGGGTGAAATGGAAGTATTAAGTGGCTTGTCAATCCCCCCATAAATGAGTTTAGTTTGATATATAAGAGGTCCCAAAGGAATAATGTATCTAATGTTAAGATCATAACCTAGTTGATGGTTGAGTTTCATGTATTACTAGGGAGTTTGGAAGGCATCAAGGGTGAGGAGATGGTATTTTCCAAAGGTGAGGCATTGGAAGGTAGGTTACAAGGGATTATTGGTGGGTATGTGGTCCATGGGAATAGATGAACTGGTAGATGCCTCTAAGGAAGGGGAAGTAATGGCTTCATTTCCCATGATTGAGGGCTTGGTGGTGGATGTTTAGCATGTTTTTATTGAGGGTAAGAAGACATGATTAGGTTGGTAGGTCATGTTACATGCTAAAAAATGGCTTAGGTCAGCTTGTATGGTGATAACTTGACCATCATGTTAAAACTTGACACAATGATGGAAGGTAAAAGGTACACAACCCATATAGTGGATCTAAGGTCTCCTAATAGAACATTGTACTATAATTCACCTTTGATCACATAGAAGAGTTTAAGGAGTGTACGAGGTCCTAAACAAATGTGGAAGACAATAGTTCCCAAGGTAGTGGTCATAGTGTCATTAAAGGATCTAAGGATGGTAAAAGTTTTGGACATTATATTATCTGGTAATTTTAGTTGGTCATAGGCATGGTAAGAGATGATATTGATAATGTCTCCCCCTTTGATCATAACCCATTTGATGTGATTTTGGTTGATATGGGTAGTAATAAAGAGAGGGGCCTCTAGGTCCTTAGGGTGGATAGAAGGCATCTCTAATTCCTTAAAATTAACAAGGGTGGAGAGTTGGAGATCACCTATGAAGGCCTTTATAAGTTAGGAGTCTCCTGGTCTGAACTCAATGGACTACATAGCCTCTATCATAGCCTGGTGATGGTGAGGTGAGGTGAAAATGAGCTCATAGAGGCTCATCTTAACTATGGTCTAGTGGATTTATTTAACAATGACCCTCTTAATGAATTCAGAAGGGTTATCCTTAGAGGTGCTTAAGATGGTCACATTGGGCTTAGCTAAAGACGAAGAGATTAGGATCTAGTTTGGTTTAGGATGAGAATATGGGTGTCTATGGAATGGACACCTTGGTCTTCCCTTTATCTTTTTGTTATGATTGTGTGACCACATTAATGGTGTGGATATAAGGGAAAGATGTGATAGGAGGTTGGGTAGGTTCCTCGTCACTCTAAGGTGAGAGTGGGGGATTACGCATGTTTTGGAAAATGATTGTTGGGTGTGTTGGTAGAGGGGTCGAGGGAAGTTCATCCAATAAAAGATCATCTTCATCATAGAGCTAATGGATAATATTTTGGAGAGATTTGTAGTTCTTCATGTCATATCTAAGTGTCCTATGGTATGAACAGATTTGATGATCATTATACCAAGCTAGTTTTGAACCAAGAGGATTGAAAGGTCTAATAAGAGGTAAGGTGAGGTAGGAGGCTTATGATAACCTATGAAAAATGGTTGTATAAGATTTATCCAAAGGTGGGAAAGGTCTAGAGGATGTGGTTTTGGTTGGTAAGATGGGTGTTTTTGTGATAATGGGTTTGGTGAGAGGGGGTTTAGGTAAGGTGTTGATCCTAGTTAACAATTTTGGTTTGGGCATGTTGGTTGTTGGAGTGTTCAAGGTTGATAGTCTAGCCTTTGATAATTTGGGAATAATCAACCTATCAAATGGTAAGTGGGTTAGTGTAACCAATAGTAGTGGGTGGCATATGTTAAAAGGATCATATTTCTTAAGCAAAGTTGAGGGATGAGGTCCCAAGATAGAAGGTAAGGTGGAAGGATGTAGAGTCTTAGCCATATGGCCTTTCAATGGTTTCACCTTTTTGGTTGGTTTGGGTTGAGGTTTGCATGTAGGTTTAGATGTGGTTAATTTCACTTTTAGGGATGGAAAAATCAAACCCTATGTAGGGAAGGCACCAAAATTTGTGAAGGGTTTGGTTCACTATTTAATTTCTTGAGATATGATTACCTTGGTTGATTAAGAAGGTGAGGGGTTGGAAGAAGTCCTGATTAGTTTAAGAGGGGGTGGAGAAATGATAGATTGGTTGGTTAAAGGTGTGATAGAAGGTTGGGTTTTGTTGATGTAAGGGATCCCTAACTATTACCATAAAGTGCTTTGATCTATATCTAGTTTTAAGGCAAATTTCAATTTTTGAACCAATGTAGAGAAAGGTTTGTGTACCAGTCTTGATCCCTAGGTAGTGGGTGAAAAAGATAGATTCATAAGATAGGGATGATAGGTGGTAGTTTGGTCCATTTCCTCAAGCAAGGGATATAAGGTTAAAATAAATGGTTTCTATATGAGAGGTGTTGGTGATAAAGTTTATCCTTTAGGGATAATTTCCATAGGAGTAGTGGTTTGTTCATTAGTTAGGGGAGATGGTGAATTAATAATGGTTATTTTCTCAAATATGTTATTCAAGGTGGTATTTGATGATTCCAAAGCCTCTATGAGTGAATCTAGGGAGGAATAAACCTCCTTAGTTTGGGTCTTTGAAGGAGGGGAGGGTGACTCCACCACCTTGGTAGATGAGATGGGGAGGAGTAGGTAGATTGGATGCTTGAGTTTTCATGGATGAGTGTATCAAGGACATTATTGATTATGTGGGCATCATGGGAGCATTTGGTGTGTGTGTCCTCAATTTTTGTAGAGGCATGGTTGGGAAAAGGTTTTTTGAAGATGTCAAGATCTTGATTTTAAGTGGTATTAGGGTTATCCAAAATGATTTCCCCTTTGTCAATAAGGCTCTAAAAAACATTTTTAAAGGTATTACATTGGCTAACATTATGTCTAATTACCTGCTAAAAAGTACAAAGGTCATTCTCATTATATCAAGTAGGTATAGGATGAGAAGAATAAAACTATTGATAAGGTTTGATGGGGGGAAGTTATATGAGGTTAGCTTTTAATATCTTCTCTAGAATCAAGGCACAATATTCTCTAAGTGGAGTGAACTATTTTTAGATATTTCATTTTTGGTTCCTTATGTTTTGGTTGGAGGTAAAGGGATAATTTTGTTGATTGACATTGGGTGGAGGGGTGGTTTTGAGGATAATTGCATTTAAAGTTCCCTTGTTCTTGATTTCAGTATTGGCTTGGTTACCCGATTAAAGGAAGAGGTTTCATTGGTCTTGAAAGTAGAGTTCTTGTTTCATAACTTCAATTTACCATCATCTATGGCTTGGTTCTCTAACTTATGTACCTTGGTAAAAAATTCATCAAAAGTTTTGAAGCTTTGGACATGTAGTGTAGAAGAAATATGTTTGGCACAGGCTCAAGCAAAAAACATTATAAGTTTAGGTTGAGGCAAGGAAAATGAAAGTTGATTAATCAAGCTTCTCCAACTTGTGATGAAATTTGTAATGGATTCATCATCAAATTGTTTAATATAAAAGAGGTCAGTGATAAAGGCCTTCTTGTAAATATTAATGGAAAAGTGATCTAAGAAGACCTAAGCTAGTTGGGTGAAAGAAAAGATTGGATGCTTGGTAATGCAACTATACTAGTCAAATGTTGGGCTAGATAAAGACATAGGGAAGGTATGAAGGAGAAGGGTATCATCATAATCAATCATGTAACATACATGTCTAAAATCCCTAAGGTGTTGTTGGAAGTCTTCCTTGATCTAAAATTTGGTAAATTTTGGAAGCTCACATTGAGGAGGGTAAGGTATAATAAGGATAGAGGGATGAATAAGTTCATTAAAAATCATGATCATAGGGCAAGATGTTATGAGCTCCTAAAATGGATGACTCAAGGTTTGTCATTTTGTCCATGAGCAACTTTATTAATTTGGTTTGAGTTGGTGCACGCAAAGGATCATAAGGTGCATAATGTAGTTGTGGTTGAGTGATATACTAGTAATTGGTTAGAAGTTGAGGGGCTACCACATATTAGAATGTGGATGCTAGAGGTTGGGTAGGTGGTATGTAGGGGTAGGTAGAGGATGGTGGTTAGGTAGTGGGTACATACTCTTTTAGGTTCGGTATGTATCCTAGGTTGGGCATGATGGATACCTATTAAGGGATTCCTATGGGTTTGGTATATGAGATAGTTGGGTTGGTGACAAGTGGTGAGGTAGTGACCTTCATGCGAATGGGTGGTGAAGTAAAGGGTATGAATACCATCAAGTTTGGTAAGGGGTATTTACTAATGGGTTAGGGTTGATAGGGGGAAGATTTTTAGTACTAATGGTAGGTTATCCAATAGTGGGTGGAGTATGATGGGTTAGTTTTTGGGTTGTTTCTGAGGTGGAGAAGTCATTAGTTGGGGCAAAAGGTGTAAGGGTAATGATTGGTTAGATCATTTGGTTTTCAATTATGACATCAAAAGGGTTAGTATATGAAGATGCCTAGGTATTCAAATGTTCGGTAGTGACCATGGAAATAGAAACATCCCCCATAAGGTTGGATGGCATACCATAAGGAGGATCTATAGATCGAGTTGAAACTGGGGCATGGTGAGGGGAGGTGTTAAGGTAGTGTTCAAGGGAAATTGGGTTGTTATCCAAAAAAGTGGTAAATTCCTTATCTCCATGGGAAAACACATAATGAAAATTATTTTTTCCCAAAGGATGGGGTGATTTTTCTACTTTAGAGATGTACTCCATAGATGGGAAAGTAGAATAGATTAGTTGGTCCAATGATGGGTTCTGCTCTGCTAGGTATCTTAATTTTTGGTGAGTGAGAACCATGTAAGAAAGGGGGAGAGAATACAAGAATAAACTCACCACTCAAATAAGAAGACAACAAATGATCAAGGAAATCAATACACACACTATAAAGTACGTTAATCCTAAACATTAGTTTTAATCTCACATTTGGCTTATGCCTTAGTTTATGAGAATGTGTGATAGAAGTTGGCTTATAGAATATGTACTATAGAAGTAGTATATGGTTAGTTTTAGGTCATTTAGGTGCTCAAAATAATCTATATTGGAATCAATATATGGCTTGGTATTGGGTCCTACCCCCTCACTTCAAACACTGCAGTGATAAGGGTGTTGGGTACTTGGCCAATATATATTGATATCCAGAGTTTATACTCAACTAGAGAGTTGAGTTGGTTATCCCCTTGTTAATGACCTCTAAGTAGGATTTTCAATAAAGGGTAAGGTGACCACTAGGTGATGAAATCCAATCAAGCCTTGTCTCAAATTGTTTTGATGTTTAATTGATGAAATTAGTTTGGCTAGTGTGTGCAACAAAAGTGGTGCTACGATAAGATGATTGTGCTTTAATTCAAAGTGAACTATTGTTAAAAACAAGAAATGGATGCAGTTGATTTTAATCCCAAAATAAATTTTAGTCTCAATTATGAGCATAGATAGAGAGAAGAGCATACAAATGTAGATAAAAATGTGAGTAGAGACTCTAGGTCTCACTGAGTGTGCTAGAATGTTCCATGTAAATTTTCACTTTAAGTTCTAATAAAGAGAGAAAAGAAAATTGATATGGGTATGGTTTAAAAACTTTTTTGTTTGTGCATATGGTGAATCAAAATATTATGAAGAGTTCCTTTTTGGCTTGGGAGGAAGACCTACATATAAGACATCACTAAAATAAACTTGTTTATTAGATAGATAGTTGGGTGGATTTCCTAACGATAGCTAGATCCTAGAAGCGAGAGCTTATTTATGGGTTATCAATCAACATGTTTTAAACAATTAAGTTTACAAAACTAGAAAGAAGTTACTTACATCAATAATCAAAAGGTACTAAAATTGAACATAAGAATGCTTGCTTAGAAAATGGACTATAAATGATCAAATTAGTGATAAAATAATTAATAATAGTACTCAGGGGTTAGGGTATGCTTCAAAAAATCTAAAAGAGGTCTGTGAGTGATCAAAAACATAGAAAATCAAGTTTGGTTGGGGGTAGATGGGTGAAAATAGCTTGTTGGTTTTCACTACCATAGTGACCATCAATGGTTAGGGTAACTATCGATGGTTAAGGTGACCATCTATGATCAAGCTAACCATCGATGGTTGGGCAGACCATCGATGGTTGGGTAGACCATCAATGGTTGGGTAGACCATTGATGGTTGAGCCAACTATCAACAGTTACTATGTAAGTTTTGGGTTGTTAATTTTTGGATAATGGGATTCAAAATATGGATTTTGGGAGATGGGCAAGGCTGGGCTAATTGTGAATTGGAAACAAAGTAAATGAATATTAACAAATAAGTACTTATCTTACCAGAAGTTGATTGGGTGACAAGTTGAAGTAGTTAACCTATTGGTAGAATCTAGCTTAGTTATGATATAATAATGGTACTTGAGAACTTTATTGAGAGATGATGATGAGTTGGATCTTAATGAGATTATTGATGATGCTTGATAATGTTGATATCATTGATTGACATAAAAAATAAAACTCATGAATCTCTGAGCCTCTGATAATTATTGTAGATAGATTTATCTTCTAGGCTCCTCTCTTCTTATAGGAACAAACAAGAGGTGGAAATCAAGGTGTAACTAGGCCATCTAAATATAATTTGTCCATGGAAAGGTTCACAACAAGATTTAGATGATTTATATTTATAAAATCTTGGTAGATGATTGCATTATTTTGACTAAGGAGGTAGAATCTTGATAGTCAATGGTCAGGGTGACTGTCAGCAGTCAACCTAACTATCGATGGTCAAGGTTGAAGGTAAAAAGGTGGGGAAAAGGATAAGTTAATTTAGTTTAAACCATTTAAGTTAGTTTGGTAAACTAACTACAATTAGGCCCATTTAGTGGTTTAAAGGATGAAACTGGTCTTAAGGGGGTTTGAGGTGGTCTAGGAGGTTTTTTGACATTTAGAATCACAGTGCACATATTTTTAGTGTCTACATTGGGCTAATCATTATAGTCAGATATAATGGTATTAAGTAAAATTTCTATAGTTTTATAAATAAATATAATGGGATTCATTATATCAAATTAATTGATATAGGATACTATAATTGATGAATCATAAATAATTGTATCAGCTAAGTATTGGTTATGGCTGATATATTTGGATATGAATGATGAAACTATGTCAGGTTGGTTAACACAGTTAAAGAGATGTGAAAAAATTGTATATCTAAGAAGGTGTTTTGAATGGTATCTAGTTGATCAATATCATAATATGTTATAGGTTTAAATGTTTCTTTGAAAACCTATGGAGTATCTTTTAAGGGTGGATTAATAGGAGGTACATAATGTTTAGGTTATTATCAATATTAGATGATATATGAATGACATGAACATCATGGATGAAGGAATGTAATTTGTAAAAGGTCTTTTGATAATGCATTACATCTAAGACTCATTATTGGGTTTGATCCATAATTTAGGCATCATCATAAGATGGATAAATAGTACATGTATAAGTCTTAGTATGGATATCAATGTTGGGTACACCTATGTTACTAAAATAATGAGGAGACATAGTTAAATGTTCTTTAAATGGTTTGGTAAATCCATATTCATTACAAGTGAAATCATATTTTGTGTAAGAGACTTCATATTCATTGTATGGGGGAGGACTATTGGAAATATAATAAATTAAATGAATGGTGTTATCCTATGGAAGCAAAGAAGGGGGGATCCATTCCTCTAGATAAGGAGGTAATCAAGTGGCATTATAAATGGTTTACAATTCATTGGGTTTGTCATCATCAAATTTTTGCAAGAATGACATGTAAATCAAAATGATTGTTCATAAATTTAAGCAAAGGAGGAATATTAATATGAGAAATTTTAGGAATGCAGTATTGATATTTAGGATTTGGAAGTTGGACACTCCAAGTGTTTAGATCTGATTCATGTTTATAATGTTTTCCATTATGGATAAATTTGATACATTGGCTATCAAAAGATGTAATAACTCTCATAAGATTAGTCCATGGACATCCTAAAAACATGTTATAAGATAAGGGAAGATGAAGGACCATAATTTTGGCTCTAATTATTTTGGTTCAAATTGTGAGGGGAAGCCAAATACAATAAAGTGGTTTTTGGTTGGTTTTATCAAATCCATGACAAGTAAGGTGATTTTGATTAAGGTTTTTTGGAGTATCTAATTTTTTGGATGTGCTAAAGAGAGGTAACACTAATTTTTAAACCTTTATCCACCAATAAATTTATAACTAAGGTATTATTGATTCTAATTTTAATAAATAGTGGTGGATCATCAACTCAAAAAATAATTTAATCATTAATCATATATTATTCAAAGAATTATATGGTGAGTTTTTTGGAAGAAGAGATTATTTTAATAGCATGAAGTTTTATGGGTGTGAGACCATCAAAAGATAAACTAGATATATTAGAATAATTAGATGGGGTCTCTTAGATGTCTTGCATTTGTTACATAAGGAAATTGTAATGATAAGGAGAAGTTCTAACTAATTTCATGAGTGTAATTTTGAAAGGCATAGAATTAAGTTCATCTATAAAATTCTAGTGAGGTTTAGAAGAGTAATTATCATGAGGATTAGGTCAATGAGAAATAGTGGTGTTCGTAGGAATGGAAGAATTAGGTTCATATTCCACATGTGGGGATGAATCATCACTAGTGGTTGGTTCTGAATATGATGAGGGAATAGTTGTAGTATCTTTAAGAATTTTTTTGGTGGAAGGCTTCTTTGGTTTGGTAACATGATATTTTTGAATGGGTTTATGATGATAATTAACTTTATCCACATTAACATACTAATAATTAGTATAAAACTAATCGTAGTTAACATCAATAACATAAACATTTTCATTTGGATGTTGTGTATTGGGATTAGAAGACAATTTTTTAGATTTATGATTGGTAGGTTTGGAAAATTTTCTCTTTTGAGAATATTTAAGGTACTTAGTCTAACGATTCTTAATTATATCATTATGATCAAAATTATCTCCTAACATGAATGACACTACAATTTTTTTAAGAGCACGACATGTTTCATGATAATGACCAACATCAGTGTAGAACCAACAAAAATTGTTAGGATCATACCATGAGGGAGGAAAGTTGTTGGTATGAATGAAAGGTTTAGATGGAGGTAATAATTTACTCATTTCTAACATGGTCGAGGGTGGTTAGGAGGGAGTTTAAATATCTTATTAGTTTTTTACTATTTTGGATTAAGGAGGCTTAGAGTTATAATTGGTAATGATGATTGCATTAGTTGTAGTTTAGAAAGAATCCTTGATGAGACTATGAGAAGGATCAAATTGATTCATGATATAATCTTGTCTTTTGGCTTGATCAAAAGCATCTTCTAGAGTTTGTGGAGATAAAATCCAAACCTTTTTTTGAAAATAATGTTTTAAGGATAGTGATGAAGAGTTTGAAAATAGTATCATCACTCATGTTATGATCTACTTTGTGAGATAATGATTTACATCATTTGATAAAGATATGAGTGATTTCATTAAGTAATTTCTTAGCATTGATGAAATGGCTAAGGTGATTTTCAAGAAGATCAATTTGTTGAAATTATTTAATTAGAGCATTAACTAAATATTCTAGTTGTGAAATTTAATGTTGAGGGAGTTGGTTATACCATTCTAGAGCATTTCCCATATATGTTTTGATGAGAATTTTAGTAGTAACGAAGGTATTAGTTTAAACCCATTATTTATAAATGTTACCAAAAGATTTAAGGAAATATTTGGATCCTTAGTCCCATCATATGTAATAGTTGGAGAAATGCTTCCAATATCTATAGATATAATAAAGGGAACTAAAGTTTAATTTTGAATATGTTGAATAATTTTATAATTCATAATAGGTTGAGTAATAATGTTCCTATTGGCATCTTAGAGAGGAGGAAAAATTTTGATTATGTTGAGGCAAGGTGATGGGAGGTTGACTTTCCATTTTTAAGATATTATTTTGCATTTGGAGCATTTGGGAGTTGTTATTTATTTGCATAGCATTCATTTTTTGAATCATTTTTGCAATAATTTGGGTTGTATCAATATGTGGATTTTGATTATTAGAAGGGGTTGTTGTCCCTGTATCACTAGGAAGAACATTCCTTGGAGTAGTGATAGGAGGATTCCCTAGAGGAGGTTTCCAAGGATAATGCCAATTACTCCAATGGTGTACTAGGGAAGTTTGTATAAAGTACAATTCATATTAGCAGTATAAATGGTATTATCATCCAGGTTTTTGAAGATATGGAAATAATCTAGATCATTATTTTGAGTGAATCTCACCATGTTATAGTTGATAAATCTAGATGATTATTGGGATTAGTTACACCATGAACTATGGTCATCATTGGTGGATAAATTAGGTATAAAATATCAACCCATGTAATATAAATGGGTTAAGACTATCAAGAAAGATTCTAATATGTGATTTCATGATGTGGTAGTGGATTGGAGATGTGATAAAGTATGTGATTGATTATAAGAAATGAACATTACCGGCCATCTTAGTAAAGTAGAAAATATACTATATATATTGTGATCGATGTATTTATATAGCAAAAATGTGAAGGATTAACTATATCAATCATGGTTAATGTAGTTATGTCTAGGAGAATGTAATAGTATTAGGAACAAGAAATGTACTATATCAAGCTTGGTCGATGTAGTTACATAGGCATAAATATAAGTATAGAACTATATTGATCCTGGTTGATATAGTAAAATATGGAAATATTAGAAACATTAAATATATTGTATCAAGCCTAATTGATGTAGTTATACAATTAGAAATGTGAAAGGATAGACTATATCAAACCTGATTGATGTAGTCAGATTTAGAGAATTTATCAAAAGTTTTAATCGATTATGTCAGTATTGGTCGATATAGTCTGATAAATAAAATCATAGGAAAATAAAACTCATTAGACTATATTGAACTTTGTTTATATAGTTTGTTCACACATAGACAACTATATTAGCATTGGCCAATGTAATTGGAATACACAACACATAACTATATTAATTTGGTCGATATAATTTTCAATACAAAATATAGGAAAAAACAACAAATTAGAAATTTAACTATTGTTTTTAATTATTTATTTGAAATGAAGATCAAGTAGACGTAGTAAAAAGATGTGACTGATTTTTAGGCTCTCAAACACACTTGTTTGTTAGATAGTGTCGGCCTAATATTTTAGAGCATTGATTATGGAGTGAGTACAATTCCCATAGCCCACTAAACATAGTTTCAAGGGTAAGTTGAAATTAACTTCTCGATGCTAACCACTAATTGATGCACTACAAAATTAGATGGATAGTTTACTTCCTAAGATTCAATAAAAAAAGGGAATTTTCGGCATTTCTTAAATACTATGAGGTATTTGAAAACTAAATATCATGTTTATATCTATACTATGGATATTATTATTAAGGAAAACCCATCATGTCATGATGTCTCTAAATAATAGACAAGGATTATAAATATAGCACCACATAACCCTTCACAATAGTAGCTAAGTAGTTGGAAAAATTTTGGAATGTCATTTCTAGGGAAAGCCAAACAAAGAGAAAATAAAAAGATAAAATCAAATGCTAAAAATAAATTTGAAACTTTTATATAATTAAAATAAACATTCAATCATATTTTAAATGTTTGATTAATTAATAAAAAGGAAAGTTAATTTACCTTGCTTATGCTAAAAATAAAAACACCCTGAATTATATCAGTGCAAGCTGATGTAGTTTATTCAGATAGTATAAATAGAATAAACTAGATTAGACAGGGTCAATAAAATTTAATGAAAACAAATACAAACACAAAACTTTATTGACCAAGGTTGATATATTTTGACATGGAAGAAAATGAATGCATAACTATATCAGTCTAGGTCGATATAGTTTTGTGTAAAATTAATTTTAATAAAATGTAAAATTTTCTTAATATAAATGACTATAAAGTAAAAATATATCAAATTAGGTCGATATAGTATGGTAAAGGATTACTTGGAATATATAACAATATCAGCTTTGGCCTATATAGTATATTGATAATGCATATATGAGTGTGAAAACTAGATCATCCTACATCAAATTAACCTATAGGAAAAACACAAAATAAGCACTATATCAACCTCTATCAATGTAATTTATTGGAAAACACAGTAAATAGACTAGATCAACATGGGTTCATGTAGTTTTCATTAAATATATAAAAAATAAGACATATAAATAAAACTAGATCAAGCATAGTTAATATATTTGAAAGACAAAAATGCAAAAAATAAACTAGATGAACCTGCATCAATGTAGCTTATTGAAGAAAAAAATATAGAATTAAAAAAATTATCAACCCACACCAATGTAATTTTCCCTTAAAATACATAGAAGTTAGACTAGATCAACCTGCATTGATGTAGTTTTCTAAAAAATATAGAGAAATAAAATTTTATTGATCTATGCTGATATAATTTGCTAAAGAAAAAAACAAAGGTTAGTTCCTGTCAAGTTCACCAGAATGTATGTAATGAATTAAGATTGACCTAAAACTTATCTTACCTAATATATCTAGACTTTGATAAGGTAAATCAACTAAAACTTGTTGGATGCTTAGTTATATCAGAGTATGACCAATTGGATCTTCTAAACCTAGTTAGAGGAGCACTTATCACACAACATCAATGAAGAGGATTCCAAAGCCCCTACGCAATTAATATAATTTAATAACCCTAACTATATATATAATATTAAAATTATTCTAATCTAGTGTCACCAAATATTACAACAAAAATAAGGGGGGTGGTTATAATAAAACTAAAAAGGGTAAGGAAACATGGTAAGTAAATGAAGGGTTAGGTTACCTAGGGTGAAAAATGGAAAGTTTGAATAACCATATAGCCACACTAAGTTATACATTCAAAACTAATAATTATGCAATATCTATCTATCAAATGAAAGAGCTAGGGTTAAAAATACTTATCTTGAATAAAACTTGTTGAGCCTCAATCTCCCCTTTAGACAATGGTGCTTTGTAAGATATTGTTGTGGTTGTAATGATCACAATGGTTGTAATCAAATCTAAGATAAAACACATCTACTCATTTCATCCAAGACTCCACAAGACAAGTTATTTCCCTCCAAGATAAGATCTAAGCAATGACTTATCCAAATGCAAACTAAAGTAGAATTATGAGCAATAATAGTGATAAAAATGAATGTTCATACTTATTAGATTAGAATGAGACTTATATTTATAATGATGGATGATCCTAAACCCTTATAAATTTTAACCAATAATATTGACCCACATCAACATAGATTAAAAGTCATTTTTTACCCTTGAACTAATTTTTAAGCATGCACTGTGACTTTTGGACTATGTCAACTTGGGCTGACCTAGTTTGAATTTTAGTGGAATATAGAATATACTACATCGACTTGGCTTGATATAGTCAAAAAATATAGGTTTTGGTTTAGTTAGGGGCTATTATGAGTAAATTTACTTATGGGATTATTTTTGGGGGAAATGTAGTGGATATAGGTATGATAGATAAATAATGTCTCTCACAAAGCAATATCAATCTGGCCACCCCTTTCTCAATGTACCCTTTAAGGCATACACTCAGAGAGATTGAAACTCAACATGTTGCTACAAGAGAGAAATCATCAGTAAATGGTAAAGTATAAAAATATTGTGTATACATTGTTCACTATTTTATCTTATATTATGGAATTCTTTATACTTTGTAATAGTTACTTGATGATTGATTATAATGTGTAGTTGTTCATGATCAGGTATGTTGTTTATTTATCTTATGTTTATGTTTTATTGGTGAAGCAATTTATGGATTGTATATGTTTGAATGATGGTTTATGTTATGACATGGGAAGTCAAGACTGAGCCATGAGTTCATGAGAATTTTGTAAAAACTTATTCAAGGTTGACACAAGCCTATTTTCAAAGGATGTTGAAGGTCAACATGGACTTAGAGATCATTTGTGTGATCATCATGATTAAAAAAGGTTGATTTTTAAATTCATGAATACTTGGACCATGGTAACCATTATAAATTCCTTAGGACTTTGGCCATGGTAAAGTTTATAAAAACTTACTTTAGAATTTAACATGGTGATTATTATTTTGAAAATTTCAAAGACTTTATAGTGGGAAACATTTGACTTTGAAGTAAAAATGAATACATAATCATGTTGATTAGAGTTTTCAATTGTCATTTTTACATGGGTTAATTTTAAGTTAGATTGTGAGTCTTTTATGGTAGACTGAGAGAATGTTTGTCAATGAAGCTCTTAAAATTTGAATTAAAAATCTAGGGTGACATCATCCTTGGAAAACCTATATAATTTAATACTATGAACCAACATGATTAGTGAAAAATGCTCTAATATGGAAAAACTTTCTTATTGAAACACAAAATGGTTAAGTTATTATAGACACAAATGATTGCAAGGATATTTATGATGAATACTCACTTGTCATGAATGTTTCAAAATATTGAGATGATTAAAGCATAATAGGGGTTGAAGGTTGTACATGGTTTGGGACCAAGTGACAGAATATTTGAGCTTTGGGAAACTTCTAAGTTGAGAGTTTTTAGAAGGGTCCCCTTTTCTTCTATGAAAGGGGGGTACTATTGTCCACAATAATAAATTTTCATCTTTATTTTATCTCTACATGATTTTAATCCTTTTTCACAATCCATATAATGCCAAATTATAATAAATACAACTTCCCTATACCTATGTTAATAGTCACCTAGACAAACATATGTGTCTCACCCCGAGACACTTAGATAAAAGGCTCTATTTAATCAAATGTCTAATATTGTGTTCCATTAAAATTAATTTGAGGTAAGCTACTCCTAACTAAATTACTCCACTTCCCATACTAAAATTCCTCACTCATCTACAACTAACTACTTTTTGGCCTTTCATATTATAACTCCTCACCCTTCTAAACTAACTAATTTCCTCAGCCTCTCATGCTATAACTCCTCACTTTTCTACAAGTAACTAATTTCCTTGATTTATCATACCAAAATTTATCACACTTCTACAACTAATTACTACCTACAAATGCATGTTATAATTTTACAAAAAAAATGTAAACACTTTGCTTTGTTTAGACCTTTCTTAATTACCCATTACATTAAAGGACGTGTCTTTTGCCAAATTTATGTATCCACCTAATTTTTTTAATATTAAAATGAAATTTTAAAGATTAAATAGAATTTGATTTCAAAAATGTGATGCCTTTCTAGAGTAGGATAAGTGGCTGAAAAAAACCATTTCCTGAATATCCCCGTCAAATTAAACCTCTATTCTATGATGGTATTCCACAAGATAACCTTGAATTTAGTTTATGATCATTCCAATGCTCCTACTTTATGACATATTCCACCCTTAAAATCTCCATCTTGGGTATAAACTTATGTGTTCAGATGCCTAGTAGAAAATCCCATTCCCCAGTTGTGTCACAAGTGCCTTTACTATCATATCCATCAATTTTCCATGTTTTCTTAGAGACTAAAGTGTCATCAAATAAAATATATAAAAATCAATATCTTTACAAATAAACCCCACCCAATATTGATATTTCTCAAATCTCAAATAAAATATAAATATTGATACTTCATTGTATCTTTGTATTTCATGGTACCAAGTTGCCTTGATACTTCAACCTCTAATGCATTATCTCCAGAAATAAAGAACCACTTATCACATGATTCCAACCTTTCACCATTGTCTCCTTATTATCTAATATATACAATAGTCTTGGATTATTTCATACCTAATAGAGTTCCCTAAGTAGCATTCCATTTATCATATGTGTCACACATTATTCTCAATGCACTACTTTAAATGGCATTCCTCCAATGCACTTTATCCAGCAACTTAGGTCCAAATCCCAGTAGCCACACAAAATATTGGATTTTCATTTGTTTAATATAATATATTATGAAATACACTTACACAAAAAATAACTCATACAATAATTAAATCAATAAAAGTAGATAAACATAATATAGGATATCTATATAAACCTAAATAGTTCCTTCCCATGGCCAAGAGGCCATGGGAAATAAATCTATTAAAATAATGGCTTCCTCTTTACTTCCTTCTTACACTTGCTTATATAATATCTTTATCTTCTCACTTGACTATTTAGCTTCTCACTTGACTCTTCAGCTTATTAATATCTTTTCATCTTTATTTTATCTCTACATGATTTTTCTCATTTTTCACAATTCTTATAATTTCAAATTATAATAAATACAGCTTCCATAGGCCTATGCTAACATTTTTTATCACCTATATGGGTATATTTTGGTGTATTAAACACATTTTTATTTTTTTATTATGAGACATTAGATATATGGTCCTTGGTGCGACTATATATGGCCTCTGAGCTTCTCTCAAGCCTCATATGATCACCCTCAACTTTCTTCTAATAAGTAAGCCTTCTCCACCGTAACCTATAGGGTCTAAGTATAAAAGAGTCAAACCATAACACTAATTTCAACACTGAGCCCTATAAAAAATGGTTCACTAGGAGATTCTCATCTTGCATAAAAATAACATATTGTAGGGGATCTAAAAATATACTCTCATACTAGGCAAATATCCCACCTTGTTGTTGGAGGTTATGGAATTATTCTATCCAATGTTGTACAAAATGATTGACAAAGTAAAACCTTAGAAATCATTCTAGGAACTAATCCCAATAGATTGTATCCCTTTTAAAATGGTTTATACTCCTCTTACTTCCACTAATATCTTATTGAACCTCTCATGAGATGAATCAAAAATTGAGATTTAATATTTTTTAAGTATGAGCACATACCAAAGTAGATCCTCAAACTAAACAATCAATATTTTTCCTCAATGCTCCTAGTAGATCCTTAAAAAATATGTGGTTGGAGCCTCATTAAATATCTAAAAAAATATCATGCCTATCATCTATGACGATAGCCTCTATCTAGTGATATTAATTTTTCATGTTCCCTATGATCTTCTCATTCTAACTGACCTACATATATCACAACTTGGTCACACGGTTTTAGATATCTTTTGATACTTAAATCCTCCATAAACTATACGATATGGTTGTGCAACCCATAACTTTGAGGCCTTATAACCCTTTGGTATTCTATCTAACATTAGCCCCACTAGTTTATAACTAGCCTAAAGGATCGAGGGTCCCATCCCCATAAGTATACCCTGCTAACCATGTTGACTAAGTTGTCACTCATCTTTATAAATACATTTTTATTTGTCCCTTTGATCATCATATTGTTGATCATGTTCACTAGGATGCTAATCATACCTTTGATTAACATATTGATGTATCCTCTAATTAATATGTTATTTTGGCCCATGATCATTATGTTTTTGTGGCTCACCCCTTTTAGCCTCAGTTTTTACCACTCACAACCTAGAAATAAATGGTTGATGGGGTTCATGTACATGAGAATGCATCTGCCTCCTACGTATAATTATGGGTAGGAAAAAAGGAAAGTGTTAGGTTTAATGGAAATGGGAGGACAAAATTACTTTTTGTAAAGCTCTTAGTGTTGAACTTGAATTTTTATATGAAGCATAATACCTTATAAACTATTCAAAAATATAAGAATATAAAAGAGGTAAATGTTAATTTTATAAAGGTGCACAATGCACAAGACATGTTTTTAGTTTATATTCATAAGGGTATACATCGAATCTTGATCAAGTAATTCAAACTAGTTCCTTAAGGCCCATACATCACTTAAAGTTGTAAGGGTTTCGTCTTGTCAATTTTGAGGGTCCTAATAATGTAAAAACTACAAAAAAAAATCCAAATTCCACATGTTAGGTTGGTCCATAAGGACAGGATCTTGTTAATTAATTAGGTACCCTAGTAAACTCAACTTATAATTTTAGAGATTCAAATTGGGTAAATAATCTAATTTAATTTTGAATTGCACTTTTAATAATTACATAATTCATTTTAAAGTTGTGTATAAATTATGTAAATCACCCTAATTAAAATAAACATATGCATAGTAAATTAAAACACCTAACAATAAAATGCAATTATACAATTAGTTAAATTTACTAAAATAGAAAATATATTTAATAGAGGGTTAATTCTCATCCATAGGATCTAATTAATTATATCCCTCCATTAAGATAAGCCCTAAAATATACACCCCAAACCCTAAAAATAATTATTAAGTCTTACTCTCACCTTTTCCTCTGCATTTAGATGTGTGATTAGGTGAGAGGAAGTTAAGAAAGAAGTTGGAGGATATGTTATGCCTCCATTATTTATTATATTTCCTTTACAAGATGTTTTCTCATCCATGGAATCAATCTTGAAATCCTAAAATAAAATAAAGTCAAGGAGTGGAGGAGAGAAATAAGGTTTTCATACCTTTTAGGGTGGAGGAGGCATATCTAGATGATGTATATAGTATAGTTTCATGTATTTTGATTTTTTTAGGTTTAGAGTAGCAATAAAAATATACTAGGTAATCATATAAGTTATAGTACTAAATTTTTCAATTCTTAGTTTTTACCCAAAATGTACATTTATGGATAAAATTTAGTATACTCCCAAGTGTCCTTATAGATCCTTAGAATGTATCAAGGCAAAAACCCTTAGTAATAACTTTAAGAATATCAAATGAAAATTCTATATTATTCTTCATTGAGTTATAAATATTTTTTTATTTTTACAATTTGTTTGGAAATCTTATATATTTTTCCTAATAGGAGTTTTATGTTTGAAAAAAATTTAAAACAATTAAAAGGGGGAGGTTGTGGTGTCATTCCTCGATCACCTAGCTTACATGTCTGCTCTTCTAGGGATGATCAGCCTTTGGTCCTAAGACCCTGATGTATGTATGTATGTATGTATGTATGTATGTATGCATGCATGCATGTATGTATGTATATATGTATATATGTATGTATGTATGTATATTTTTTTAATATAATAAATAATTAATATTTAATTCTATTTATCTTTCTAATCCTAAAATAAAAGAGATAATTAATTATATTTTTTTTATTTTAGTAAAATAATTGGGCACTCAGATGATATAGGGCGACAATCTATAACATGTAGCAATGTTTTTTTTTAATATAATATCACATTTATAGTCTAATTAAAGAATACATTCTTTTTCCAATAAGAAAAACATAATAAATTAACTAGAGATTTTTTGGCAACAAACCTTAATATTATATATATATATATATATAATATAATAAATAATTAATATTTAATTATATTTATTTTTTTGTTCATAAAATAAAAGAGAAAATTAATTTTAGTTTTTTAGTTTTAGTAAAATAATTGGTAACTCAGATGATACAGGGTCGACAATCTATAACATGTAATAGTAGTTTGTTTTTAAATATAATATCACATATATATTCTTCAAAAAGAGAGCAAATAATAATTAAATAATACATTCTTTCTCTAAAAGGAAAAACACAATAAATTAACTATAGGTATTTTTGGAAACAAACCTTACTAAAATGGTTAGTTTACCAATCACGAACACTAAATGGAATAAACATTGTTTTATTTTTAACTATAACTAGATTTTCTTTAAGAAATATAAAGGACCCATTCCTTGAAATTATACAATAGTGAAATTGTAAATGGACTATATAGAAGTAATAAATAAAATATGATCAATTTATTTATTTATTTTTAACAAATTTTCTCTACCCATACTAAACCAAATTACAACTTGAAAAATATTAAGTCTATAACAAATGTTATGAAAAAAAATGCCACATGGTCCAAATCATGAGCTACTCACAACAAGCCTTAAAAATCCACCAAACTTTGCACAAACCATCTCCAACTTACCCATGGAGAAATATGAGGGTGTACTCACCTCCCAACCATATGAATTCATTAGGTACAATTGCCCTTGTCAACCCCTGCTCCCAAGAAAGTGCAACCACTTTTTTAGACATTACAATATGGAAAATCAAAATAGATAAATCACAGAGTCAACATTAGCTAGATGGGTGCACAAGTGAGTGGCTTTCCATGCCATATTTTCATAGTAATAAAAAAAATTGATCTAAAATAAAACATAGTGGAGGAGGAGAATAAGAGGTTTTAAACCCAAATCATTATATTTTATCATGTGCCCAAGTTACCAAACTCCCATATTTGATCACTAGTCATTCTCTAAGAAAGGAAGGGAGACAACAAGTAACCCAAATCCTAGGCCGTAGTCTCAATCTCCAAATACCAAGGGAGCCAATAAGCAATCTTCTAGGGCCTAAAGCTGACCCATGTCTCCATTTATCTACCCCCACCCATGACAAAAAATCCCTCACTCATTAGAAAAAATATCATACAAAGGACTATGAAAACTTAAAAGCAATATATGTCCCCATACAAAATTTGAAAAAAGAGATAAACTCAAAAATATTATAAAAATATAAATCCCATAAAAGCAATAAGATGACATAACTTTTTTGAAATAGAAAGTATAAAAACACTATGCTCATAATTTTCCAAAAATAGAATAGGACAAATTCACAAAAAATACATGCTGAAATTTATCTATCCAATAAAAGACAAAATAAAATTAGCATGGTAATCCTACCTAATGTCCTATAACTGATACAAAATTTCTCCTCCTCTTCCCTTACTCGTGTTTTGCACTCTGATTGACTAATGCATAAAATGAGGTTTGCAAGTAGATACCTAGGAATTAAAGGGGAATAGGTTGTTTCCCTAACTCCCAATGAGGAATGAAGGTTTGAGTTGTATAAACCTCATTTGAACAGCACCTTAGGAGCCTCACCTAAGGGATTGGGATGCTTGGGAGATGGCCCCAAAGCACACTATTCAAAGTAACCCTTAATAAGCACCTCAAAAGAGGAAAGGGGTTGACATTTATAAGGTTATTAGTTTTAGCCAAGCTTCAAATTTGGATTTCACATAATAATTAACATTTATATTCTTAAGAGAGGGGGAAATGTAGGAAAATGGGAGTGGTGAAGGTTAATGTAAAAATATACATGGGTGTCCTATAGGGTAAAATGGATCTTATGTACGTGGCCATTAGGATGTATGTGTAGGATGCATAAGGATACTCAATATGACCATGGAAAATATTAATGTCTTCTGGTGTAAACTACATAGTACTCCCTTGTCCCCATCATGTTTCCCACCCCCTGTAATTGTACACTCAAAGTACCCATCAAAATGCCCAGAAATCTAATGTATATATGGAAACAATCATGTAAACAAAATAATATGCTAGAATATTTAATCTATATACATGTGGTAAACTAAGATATAACATTATACACATTAGTCCACATCATCTATAATAAAGCATGCTTGTACCCACCCACAAGGTACATGGAAAAATAATTATTTTCTACTATAAATAAAACACATACATAATCATGATAATCATATGCTACAAAAGTGTACCAAATGTCATAATAAAAATTGTTCATATAACTATCTAATACCACAAATTCTAGAATAAATCACATAACCAAGGTCTAGAATGGAATTACACCATACACCAAGTGATAATTAATAAAGACATTCATATGTTACATCCACATAAAAGCATGACAATAATAAAATGAAACGACAAAAATATTATAAATAAAAGTATTTAGGCACCATGTACCAGTATAAAGACTGATAAAATGGTTGGATAACAACATAGAAATAGTGTATGACTAGTTGGAGTAAATTTGGGCATCACACTAAGAATGCCATCAAGTATTATGTATAAAAAAATTTGATGATTCACAAGGATCATGCAATAATTCAAGTTATTTTTATGTTGGGTAGGGTCTATGATGTTGTGTCCCATGAATTTTTTATCTTTTTTTATGAGGAATTATGAGGCTACACTAAACAATGTTTGTGTTTGATTATCCACATTTTAGCACAAGATATTGCATGTCAACCCCACATCATAACTTACATGCTTTGCTTCTTTTTGTAGATACTAAAATATGATTTATATATTACCTCAATCTTTTACACTTGGAAAATACCTATCATGGTTGTATCTTTTAATTTTTTACTTTCCCAATGTTGAAAGGCCCATGTTCACTATCTATTTATGCCAAATTGCTTATCTCTTAGTCTGACCATTTTATTATTATTATTGGTAAATGAGATTTTTTTGAGAAGGGACCTAACCCTTTTACAAGGAACTAGTAGACTAGGCCAACAAAGCCAGAAAAGACATTAAAGTCTACCCAAAAAGACTAACGAAACATAGAAATAGTAACTAAATAGTTAAAAAATAAATAAACATCAAAAAAGTAGTAGACATAATTAAGCAACCAGCTAAAATCATAGCATTTGAACCACTAATTCATCCTTCTAAACTATGAAAAAAGCTATAAACTTGATTAGTATCCTTCACTATCAGTTTTGGACATGTACCTATTTTATAACTCCCTTGACACTTGTGTCTCAGTGGACACATGCATCGAGGCAACTATCCATTTTCCTACAAAGTATCTAGTGCCCAAAATTCATATAATTTTGGAAATAAATGTATCCAAAAGATCAGGCTAAGTGTTTTAATGCAAGATATTTCCAAAAGGGATTGATATATATACAATTCAACACTTATTCTTTCTTCACCTAGAAATAACATATGACTCACAAGGTAATATACTAAGAAACACTCAATCAAGCATTCAAGTGAGGAAATATGCCTTATTTCCCCTATTTACATATTAATCATAGGAGAAATATTTTTATAGGTTTGAAGCATTTAAATAAATGCCCATGAGCCATATTTTCTAAGTTACAAGCTAAGTCACTCCATGTCTTTACTTATCACATATTACACCCTTATACACACATAAGTCAACACGTAAGCAAAAAATACATCAATTTGAGGCCCTATTTAGAGTATTGGATATATACGTAGTGCCTATTGACATAGAGGTATTTGGGATTATCTTGACAATGTTATTCTATGAACCCATTATTCTCATAGTCACTCCAAGGGTGAAGAGATAGGGTTTGATCATTTGATAAAGAGTGGTAGCTTATGTGCATGACCTGAAGACATCAAAATAAAGGTAGCAAAAAACATAAAAGGATCCAATTGGTCACATCCATATCTATTAAATATTTCATATATGACACCTATAGTAGATTCAGAAACTTGTATTGATGCGACTATCAAGATCTGACATAAGCATTTGAGGCCACATAAAATATATTTCTAGATTATGACAATTATTTCAAGATCATCTTCTATTCCACTTCTAGATTATTTCTACCCATACCTGCATCCACATAATAAACCAACCAATTATTATATATTTTTTAATTTATTACAATATCTATCAATCATTTTACTTAACAATTTTTAACAATCTCAAGTGTATAAATTTAGAATATTGTTTATATGATTTATTTATTAATTGGTTTATTTATTAGATTAGTTCACCTCCCTTGTGTAAAATTTAATCTAATATAATTAACCCTAAATAATTACATATCTAAATTTAGGGTTAAACATTCTGTGGAACACACTTATGGTTAAACATTGTAATCCCTAGTTTTCCCTAGGGTTTCCTTCTCAAAATTTTATCCTCCTAGGATTTCTTGATTTCCTATTTTCCTAGATTTTAATTTCTAGTTTTGATATATAAAAAATTTAAGAATCAAAATTCTTCATTTTCTAAAACCATGCTAAATATGGATATGTATGTTGTACACTTCCTCTTCCAATATCTCATTGTAGTCATTGTTTATTGTCTTGCCTATATTGTTAGAAGTATTAAAGCAACCAAATTATAGAATGATCCTAATAAAGATAAAATTCAATCCTCTCTTTAACACTCTTTTTAAAATACTATTGAATCTCTTTTTCCTCCTAACCCTAAGGAGGGTGATATTTATCATCCCTATAATTAGGTACATGTTATCACTTCTTCAAGGGGTAAATTAGCCCAGATTATTATGTCAAAATAGGGTATCTAAAAAACCCTTTCTATATTCTTGGATGGTACATGTATGAATATTCAATCGAAATCACTTAGGCTTTATTCTTGTGAATCCCTAAAATATTAAATTACCAGTATGAGAATGGTAATAGAAGAGCTACAAAATCAAAGAACATATATGTAAAATCCTAAATATGCTAGTGGTAATCATGTGTTTACATCTTCATCAATCAAGGTTTCATATCCAAATGAAAAGATACAATATAATACATCTAAAACAAGTGATTAAAAAAGTGAAAAAAGGGTCAATAAGATCCCAACTAAAATTCTAAGAGAAATGCTTCAAAACAAAGTGATTTAATTATCTCCTCTAGATCCTATAAGGAGATCAAAATGCTATTGTTCATATCATAGAATGCATGGGCATCATATGGATTGTTATTTTTTATTTAAGAACAAAATACAAAAGATGAATGATCATCATGATCCTATCATTGACACATCTATGAAACAACAAATTAACCTCTTTACAATCACAAGTACAAACAAAACAAATATGGGTACCAAAAGATAATTCAGAGCAAAAGCAGTTGAAAATGAAACTATTGATGTGGTTTTTATGCACACCTCAGAAAGTTTAAATGGGTCATCCTCTAAAATTTTGGGATCTTTATGGAATAAGGTTCCACTCTGGGACATGAGTTATAGGTATGTGGTTAAACAACCAAGTGATGGAATAGAAGATTGAGCATGTGGATTCTTTAACCAAGTTTTATGGATGGATGTGTGGAATCTAATAGAAAGTAATCACTAGGTGATTTTTATGGGAGGAGACTTATTCTACGTTTTTTATATCTCCAATAAAATCAAAAGTGGAAATGAGGGTATGATACAAAATAAGGTTATGTGTTCTTAAAAGGTAGCTTCTAAGACTCTTTCTTTGGTGGATAGGTATCTCCAAGACCAATTTTTTCCATTTATAGTTATTTCACACTCAAAAACAATCATGGTTAGAAATTTGTGATAACATTATAGGATGTTCAATTGTCTCAACTAAAGGTTTCTCTTTTAGGACATCTATTACACACCCTTGTCTAAGAGATTATAGTTTGGACCACAAAATTTTTTAGGGTAGTTATGACTCACGCCTAAAAGACTATATCAAAAGAGCTACCTCTAAACCCCTTTGATTAATAATCATTTAATTGAAACACTTAGATTAATATATAGCATTAACACTCTTCAAAATTATTGAATTAATACAAACAAAGAAACTTCAATTGCATTAACATAAAGAAGGAAGAAGAAAGAAAAAACACAGTTACATGACAATCAATCTCTTGATCTCTTCCTATATATTGATCCAAAACTTTGACCCTTTGAAAAGAGGTTTCTAAATTTTTATAAATAACTTGGGGAAGAGGTTTCCTCATCCTCCATGTATAGAAAACTTTGATTGCATCCTGAATGACTAGATCATAAGTCTCAGTTGTATGTCATAACTTATAGATATATCAAACATGTAACGTGTGCATGCTGGAAAAAAATAATTTATTTAATTATATCATGGATGTAACTAAAACTTAAATATTCATTTGTAATTTTTACATGTAAAATTTTACAAAAATATCCTTTGACTTAGGCCAAATTAGCTCCTGCTTAACACTTTTCAAAACTATCGTTAGAACTGTTATTGTGCTTTTTGTTATAAACAAGGTGATTGAACTTGTATTTGGTAATGTACTCATTGTTTGGATAATATTCATAGCTATATCTTAAGTGTGAGGTAGTGTTAATGTATTTTTTAAACTATAATGGGTTGAAGTTGATGGCAATGTTGTTATTAGCACTTTAGTTGGGGTCTGAGGAGTAAAACTAGTATTTCTTCTTTACATATAACTCTTTATAGTACTTCTATTCCTTAACATGGTGTGTGTGAATTAATTTCATATCAAGAAGATGAGGTATATTTGCCTTACCTATTCATTCTATTAGCCTTGTATGTTCTATCTTGGTGGCTCAAAAACCAACCTAAAACACCTCTACCTCTATTTTCTTCCTCTGTGATGTGCTCAATTTTATTTTAATGCCCTCTAAGATTATTCCTTGTAAAATCTATTTGAAAATATCTAAAACTTGTTGAATCATATGATCAAAAGTGATTCTAGCTATCAACTTCCCCATGTTATCCTAAACTCATGTTAACTCAAACTCACCAAGAATTTGTGTTGCTTGCTTTTTGTATTCTACAAAATTATTCACTAGATCTTAGGAAGATGACACATAATATTAGGCTTCTTGTGTTATTATTAGAGATAAATTCAATACATTATCTACCTCTAGAGGATTCATCAGATCTAGGTGGATGAATGCCTTATTAGGGGTGTATAATATAAATAAATTCAATTTATTTTCATCTTCTCTAAGAAACTTGAACAAATTTTTTATTGAATTCACTTGCAAAGCCAATTAGACTCTCTAAGAATGAATTGCATCCAAAATTTCATAAATCCTAAGTGTTGCCTTTTTTACATCATGATCTATACTAGGGGGAACTTCTATTATTTATTGTTACTCTATGAAAGTTTCTAACTCTTCTTCTAGTTCTTGTCTAGCCAATTACATTCTCTCATGGATGGCCATTACTACCTTAGTATGGGTCTTCATATAGGAATTGAGGTCTTAAATATATGGGGATTGACCCTTATTCTTGTTTTGCCTTTTTTAAAGAGAATAAATTTCTTCCATTTCCTCCAAAATCAACCCTCTCCTAGAACTATCCTCAATCTTTCTTTTTTTGATCCTCTAAATCAAGGTAGTGGCTTTAAAATAAAGTGAGATTATTGTGGGAAGCTCAATAATATTTAGATTGGGCCTTTTATAATCCAAATCTCTTAACTCCTTGGCCCATTCTATAAGAGTGATCTTTGAAGGATTTGATGGTTGAGTTTTTATTTACGCATGCTCGTTAGGCTCAAGTACAGGCTCAGTGGAGGGTTTGGACATCAAGGGCCAAATTATTTTAGACCAATTTATGTTCCAAAATTATGTCATGGGGTGCACAATATAGAATAATTATTTTTTTTGGTCCCTTTTAGTTGTTACCATTTTTTTGCTCTGAACTAGTCTTGAATAAGGCAATGGTGAACCCAATTGGGTAGAGGAAGTAACTATTTGAGTGATGGTTTGATTGATAGTTATGGAAATATAATTGAAGACTAAAAGAGTGGGATAAGATGTGGTGGTGATGTAAATAATTATGTTTGAAGGGATGGATACCAAAGGAGTGGAAACTATAGTGGTAGAGACTATAGGGGCAATGGTGTAAGAAGTAAATGTGGTAATTGGAAGAGTATAAGTTGGGTGCATAAAAATAAGACCAACAGAGAGAGATTGCATTGGAATAAAATTGGAAACAACTATAAATGGCATGGTAAAATCAACTATTAATGACATTAGAGGACAAAGGCCTAAGGGGGTAGTAAAGAGGGCACCTTTACCATATTAATCACCATTGAGGGGTGTCTTTGCTTTCAGTGCTTACAATCTCAAGATCTTGGCTTGATGTATTTATTCCTCATCCACATTTTGACTTGGTTCACCTTTCACTAAATTTTATACCTCTCTAAGTGATTATATGGATGGATTATGAGGTCTCTTCCCCCTTAGTTTTCTTTGATAACACCATGTCATGTTCCTAGCTTGTGGAACAGTCACCTATTATGGAAGAGGAGGGAAAGTCATGTTGGATGTTAAGACTATTTAATCCACCATAATAGGTATCATTTATTCCTCATCAGAAGAATCCAATAAAATGATCTCCATATCTTCCCTACTTATGTTGTCATTTTCTTTTATCAACTCCTCTACTAATTCTTACTTAACTCTCCACAGTTTAATATCAGATGATTGAATTGGAGGAGTTTGTTCCTCTTATTCTTGTTCAAAAGTTATTTTGATGGATGTTTGGGATATTATCCCTAGTTTTTTGGCTATTGGTATGGCCTACCACTCCAGAATCTAGAGGATCTCCATACTCATGGTGGTGGGATCCTTAATTTAGCTTGGTTGAGGGTAAAATAGGGGTTGGCTTGTATCACCCTCAATAAGTATTTTCTCAATCTCATTGTCACTTCTCTTTCTTTTACTTCCTAATCATCCTTGGGTTTGATAAATAGGAAGTCATGGCAAAATGGCTCATGATTATATGGGATGCCTAGGTTATGGATCTTTAATTGTACTCTTTCATGGGGGTCCGAATCTCTATGGGGTAGAGTGGTCAATGCATATGCTTTCTTTGCATTCCTAAATTTTTTAAAATGCCTCTTTAAATTATATTACATCCTCCTAATAGTGATATGGGAGCCATGGAAAATTCCCTTTTTGTTCTTTATTAGATCTTCATCTATACCATTCCATATCCAAAAGGCAATTTCTTATTTTTCCACCTTATCAAGAATGAACTTGGGAAGTTAAAGAGGGTCTACCCTATAACTAGTAACCATGATAATGGTTTAATGAGGTTAGATCCAATAGTCTCCCATATTGGTGAGTGTTTTGGAAATGTTGGGTGAAATTCTAGTGAGAGGATGGACATGAATGGCTATCCAAACTTGAGGGTAGAGGTCCTCTATAATTATGGTGATGTTCCTAACATATGCATTTATGTGAATGAAAGATTAAAATTCACATATTATGTTCTTTATAACATCAAGGTTGGGACTCCATAAAACCCCATTATGCAAGTCCACTATAATTATGGTGATGTTCCTAACATATGCATTTATGTGAATGAAAGATAAAAATTCACATATTATGTTCTTTATAACATCAAGGTTGGGACTCCATAAAACCCCATTATGTATATACACTATTCCCATGACTACATCTAATAGTTATGACATCATATAAAAATTTCCCCCTTAGGGCCTCTTGCCTTTATTCAAAATTTGTTCCTGTAGGTGGACACTAATGACTTCCCTCAATTCATAGGTGTACTTTGAAGTAATGAGCAAGTTTAGCAAGGGTACCCATACCAGATGAAAGAAGTGGATGCTTAGGTGGCCAAATATTTGGTTCAACAATGTCATACCTATGTGAATCCCCATCTTGAATTAGGTGATAGGTATGGAATTCTTAATATTCTCTTTGATAGTGAACGTCTCACCTAGGAGAAGCCACTTCCATACTTCTCTCTCCATATTATTATTTTTATTCCAAGTGACCATAGTATGTAAGTCAAATGCAACATTTGGCATAGGGAGACTTAAATACCTCATGAATGTTTCTCTAAATATGTATGCCATAATTACGTTATTATCGATGTAGTACAAATAACCACCATTTATAATTCTACCTTCAAATAATAGGCCTCATAGAAAGTCTATACATGACATGACCTCTAACTTACCAGTTATATAGTGAAGATCATGTCACTTGAATGAAATAGGTCTGATGTAAGTTATTTATCCTCGACCGAGTTGTCTTCTTCCCAATAAAATGAATCAATATTCTTTATGACCTCCCATAAGATGATTAATTTGGATAGAGGTCATCGAACATAGTTACATCAAAATTCATGTCTATTTATTTAGTATATTCCTTGATAAAAAACCTAGAGGGTGTTGAGGGTCCCTTATATGACCTAGATAAAGATTCCATGGTTGTTATATGGATGTTGGTATGATTTAATATTTCAAAAATTGTGGTGCAAAAATTAAATTACATAAGTTACAAGTCATTTTGGTCACAACTAGGGCTTTTGAGATTGAAAAAGGTTAAGTTTACTTGAGCTCTTAAAATTAAAATGAGATGAATGTTATTATGGTATAAATGTTATATCTTTATACATTCATTCCATTTCATGCACCATTAATCACCAACATCTACGAGCTCATCACCTTTATTCAATTCAAACTTGACCACCTAGTCTTAGTGTACATGCCATGTAGGATGCTTGTTCATTCAGGGTGCCATGTTGTTGCCTTTTATTTCTAACATTTGTCATTATATGGTTTAGTTATGGAATTCAAACTTTTCTTTCAATCCTAATAGACCCCAAAAATTAAAAGGCTCTTTTGAGAAATTCTTTCTAAAATAATTTGTCTGAAAGATACTGAAAGAATAGTCCTTGAAGACTAATTACTCTTCAAAGAGATTATTGTTTGGGAGGAAGTTGTCACATATAAATTTATCTAAGATAAACCTTTAGAATGAAATCTATCAAAGATAAATTTTTTGAAGTAAATATTTTGACTACCAAAGTTCCTCAACATAAACCTTTCCAATGAATTTCTCCAATAGAAAGCTTTTGACTAAAATAAAGTTCACAAAATAAAAGTTCTCAAAAGAAAGGTTCCTAAATTATTTTTGAAGACCAAAGTTTATAATTATCATATCCAAATAACCAAAACCTTTGGAAGGAAAGTTATTGAAGATAAAATTATCAGCCAAAACAAATGATCTGAAGAGAAGTCTTTGAAATAAGGTTTATTAACCAATAATTTTTGAAGACTAAAAATATCCAAACAAAAGTATTCTAAATGAAAATAATTTGAATACCTATCATACATAGAAATTCTTCCCAAATTTTCATTAATATAAAAGTTTCAATAAGTCCTTTCAAATGAAAATAGGTGAATGATAATCAAAATACAATTTAATATCCAAAATATCAATCTCCTTTAGATATTAAGGCTCATATACACCCAAATAAAATATGCATCCTCTAAAAATAAAAGGGGGTCCCCACAAAAGGAAACCAAGGTGGGGTGTGTTGAATACAACAAATGGAAACTCACATGGGGTGAATACTCCCAAGTTTTTAAGAACCTACAATCCATGATTTTACAATCCCAATATCAACCATGAACCTTACTAAAATAAATGATTTGAAGAGAAACTCTTAATAATTAAATGCAACATACTAACTTCAATTAAACTTTTGAATTATGTGTGGGAAAGTGATGTTCTTTATCTCTTGTCTAAGGGTTTTAGGCAAAGACATGGGTTCAATTGTAGGTTTCATTATGATTGGGTATTAGGTGCATAGACATTATATAGCTTAGGCATTGCTCTACTACCAGCTAAGGGTCCATAGCCCTGAAAGAGATACCTCTGATCACCCCTTCTCTTTTTCTTCATATTTTCTATGATGCATGATACATTGATCTTATTTTATCATGTAGCCTTTTAATCCTCTTTGATTTTCTTTTGGACTTTTGTATTATGCCTTCTATTTTTATTTTATTTTTTCTTTCTAATGAAAGAGGGAAGAAGATGACCACCATGCGCTGGTCTTAGTAAATTTTTAGTTAATCTAAATGTCCCTGTCAACTTTTACCCATGTCAATGGTTATTACCTTAAACAAGTATTAGCATTTTGTATGTATTTGACCCAAGGGGATAAGGAGAGATTTCTAAATTTTCAAAAAACTATGGGAGTAGCTTTCACATACCTGATGGAATCATTAGCTTTAGGACATAGTCATGTCTAACTTTCTCATTGCTCACCTAGATTAATAATTTTGAACTACAGTATGCAACACCCTTTGATTTGATTTGGATTCAAAACACCCCAAACTATCATTTGATTATACCAAGATTGATCAATTTAAACTGACATGAAATTAAAATAAAATTACCTTAGAAAGTAGGAAAACTACCTAATATAAACACACCCGATGAAGCAAATAAAATTACTAAAGGAAAAAAAAAGGGCTAACCTAGAAAACATGAACTACTATAATAAAATCACTCGACTAAAGAATGAAGTTAAATAATAAATCAAATATAACCTACTCTTACCTCTATTAGAACATATGTCATTACTTAGATACCTCTCTAGATAGAGTAGCCATGAAATAATGATTCAAAAATTATCAATTAACTGGATATGTCAAATCCTTACATTGAAGATCTTTCAAATGGTATGCATTATTACCCAAGATTTTGAAGATCTGATATGGTCCTATCCACAAAGGGTTAAACTTGTCATGCATTCATTTTTTCTCATAGGCTTTGTCCCATAGTAGCACCAAGTTATAGATCCTAAATGTTTTAAATTTTGCTCTCTTATTGAACCATCTCTTGACCACATCCTGATGTTCGTTGAACTTTTACAATGATTCATTCTTAGAGTCTTCCATTTTAATGATATCTATAAATTTGGTGTTATGATTCAAACTTATAATATTCATAAATAATGAAGAATATAATGTAGATCAACACAACATAAAATATATAGATGGACCAAGATGCCTAGATACTCAATATATGTAGAAATAGAATACCCTTAAGATAGGGCAACACCATACAATATTCCTTTAGGAAGGAATAACTCTACAATGTCTCTTTGAGGGGAAAACCTCCAATATCCTCTTATAATAGAAGAATCAATGCTTAATTACCTCTTTTATAATGATAATCATCTCCTTTATATAGACCTCTATCTAACTAATAATGTATGGGTAACCTCCTAATCCCAATATAGGTTGACCATTACCCAATGCACTAATTCCATAAATTAATCAATTATCCTAATACATTAGACCCATATAATTAACTAATGGGGATGTGTGCCACATGTTATCATCTCCATCAACTCATATACATTAATATATCATATTCTTAGGTACATAGCATCTAGACTCTATTTTGTCATTAGGTTCCATGTATTCTTACATAGACTGATATGTTTTCAGCTTCATTATGATTGGGAACATTAGTTATTTATTATAAACTAGTAGATATGGAGAGGCTTTAAGAGCCTATTTATATCTAGGTTGGTCTACCTAGAGTGCATATTTCATTAATAGATATCACTCCCTAGGTTTATCTATGGTTGACTTGTTGATAGTGTATATGAGGTTCTTGTTGGTTGACTCAGCCAATCCATTCCCTTATGGGTAGTGATTATAGGATGATATAATTATAATCTAATTATCATGGTCCCATTCAATAAAATTAGTTGATTAAAATGTTGTCCCATTATCACAAACCAAAGAGATAGGTGTACCAAACCTAGTTATGATATTTTCTTCAAAAAAATTGATTATGTCTTGGGCTCTTGAGTTCTTGGTGGATATTTTCTCAATCCATCTAGTGCAATAATATGTAGTAGTGAGAAAAAATTTGTGCCCAAATAAATAATTTAGGTTTATAATACTAATTAAATGCAAGACCCATTGGGTGAATGGTCTACCTTCAATCACATGTTGTAGTGGCATTATTTCATGTACCTCTCTTTTTTCCAATACTTGACATACATGGCACATCCTCACATGAAAGTGAGAATCCTTAAATATGGTTAGCCAATAATAACCCATTTTGAGTATTTTATGGCCTATAGTATTGCCATATGGATGGTCATTGTGAATATTTTGATGCATATTTTCTAAGATTTCTTGAGCTTCTTCATGTGAAACACATCTTAAATAGATGCCTTCATAGTTATTTTTGTCGAGTATTCCTTACCAAATCATATAATGAACATATTTGAGCCTGAAATCTCTCTTTTTATCTCTCTTGAGTTCTTGAGGGCATGTTCTAGTGACCCAGAACTAAATAATACTTGAATACCAATCTTCTTGGGAAACTTATGTTTGATAGACCTCTTTGATGGTGATGCATTGTTATGGTTTAGTCATCAACTAAATAATGTCTTGTCCTCTAAAATTCTTGGTAGGTTTAATTTAAATATCAAACTCCTACAAATTTTTCATCCATTTAACTCTACGCTTCCCTAATTCATTTTGTCCCAATGTAAACTTGACAAAAAGATCTGGTATTATGGAGATGGTATTATTTCAGAGGATTTAGTGCCTAAACTTCTTAACCTATTTGATAAAAGTGAAAATGTGTTTGTCAATTAGGGAATCCTAATATTTCAAGTTAGTTCTCATGAGCATGATAAGATGATCAATTTATTACATTTTTGGTGTACATATAGTAGACATTAACCAAATTTTGATCTTTCAAATCAAAATCAACCACCCATATTGGAAAAAACAAGTTTTTTGTTCATATGTTTGGATGAGTCTAGTGTGTGTCTTTGTCTAGAAAAAATCTTTGTGCAAAGTTCATGGAGAAGGTTCAAATGTTTCCTTTTAGAAAGATTTCTTTAGGTTCTTGTTCAAGTGTTTTTCCTTTCAAAAAATTTCACAAGCATAAGTGAATTCTTTCAAACTTTTGTACAAGACTATTTCTTTCAAGTTTATTTGCCTGAAAGAATTCTTTCAGAAAGTTTTGTCAGAGCCTCAAAGTCTTTCTTTCAGACTTTTTGTCTAAGATAAATCAAGTGAATTCTTGCAAACTTTTTGTCTGGACTTTATTTTTGAAGGTCATTTTCAATTTTTTTGAAGGATATCTTCCAAGCCCAAGGGTACTTTGAAACTTTCTCTAAGGGCTCTTTTCAAGATAAGTGTACCTTTTCAATTATCTTGAAGGGTCATTTCTTATAGGAAAGTCATTTACATTTATTTTGAAGGGAACTTTCACTTTTATAAAAGGTTCTTTCAAACTTTCCAAGGGACATTTTTGAAGCCAAAGGTATAAGACAACGTTTCTAAAGGGCACATGGATTTTTGAAAAAAAGTCCAAAGGGATCATTTCATTTTTTCTTAAGGGTAGGTGTACCCTTGTGACTTTTTGAAAGGCATTTTCAAATTTCCTAAAGGATCATTTTGAAAGAACCAAAGGAAAGTGGACATTTGCAATTCTTCTGAAGGGCCAAATAGTTTTTCTGAAGGGTAGGAGTACCTTTTCACTATTACTAAAGAGTCATTTCTAAAGGGATCAAGCAAGAAAGAGAAAGGATTTCTTGCAGGAAAATTGTCTAGGATAATTTCCCTATAAATAGAAGATAAAAATGATTATTTTAGATAAAGTGTCCAAAGGAATTCCCTTAGATAAAAAGTTTGAAAGAAGACCAACACAGAGACAGACAAAAAGATTTCTTTCGATAAAATTTCTTGAAAGAAATGAACAAGACATTTATCTTGAAAAAAATAACAAAGACATGGATAAAGAGTCCAAGAGAATCCTTGCAGACAAATTTTCTATAAGAATGTTTGATAAAACAAAATTTCATAGAAAATACATGATGGCTCGTAGAACATTAAATTAAAACTATGAGGAATAGTCATTCAGTTTAGAGTGGGAACCTAAATATAAATAAGAGAATGAAAAATGTGCATAACAAATGATGAGCTAGCAAAGAATAACCAATGTTAAATCAAGATGGACTTAGTAATAGCAAAGGTTATTCTTATAACTATCGATGGAAACTATTCTTATTATTGATTGACACATGTCAAATTGATCTTGTAATCTCAATCATTCAATCTCCCTTTAGAAAAATATATATGTATTCAGCCTATTCTCAAAGAAGCCTATATTAGTTAATGATAAAACTCTAACCAAATTTTTATTAAAAATTCTTAAAGAAAGTAAGACAAATTTTTCCACTCGCACACTGCATTTTTATGTATTGATTTAACATCATGTTATTCTCATTCAGTGAAAGTTATCTTTCCTAACTTGTATCCTTGATTTCCCAACAAACGTATAGACAAATATTTCGTTAGTATTCTCTAATAAGTGTAGAGATATTTTTGAAGTGGTTCAAAGTCATATTCTTTTCCGGAATTGTTTGTTTCCTTCTTAAATTGTGAATACCTTTTGAATCTAATAAGCAAAACACTGATGTAATAATGCATAACGGGTCATGAGTCTTATGCAAGGAAACCTTGTCATTATTTAAGTAGTGATTATAGTCAAAGTGAGAGGATAATACATATTGGTGCATCACTGTTTGTTTTTTTTGTTGTTTGTTTTCTCTCTTTTCATACACAATCGATAGATTAGGATAGATAGAACTTCACAGGTGCATCAGGGGAGCTAGCCCTTAAATATAGAGATTCATCTTAAAGAAATTATCACCCAAAACAAAAGATATTATTCCATTTTACCATTTGGATGAAGAGGATTGAGTTTTTCTTCAAGGGTGAAAATACAAGCATCAACATTTTTTGGCATGCTCGGTGCAACCTTTTCTCCTACAAGATTGTTCAAGATTAGTGTTGGTCTTGACATTATTGAAGAAAAGATACATCCATATTCATTACCTAGTGACTCGATTCAAGAATATAGATTCTTGGTTAATGATCAATTTTATTTTCTATGCCAAAGGTGATAACTAGATCCACTCCTACTCATCTACCTTTAACATTTGAATAATTGCCTCCATATTCTGCTAAAAGGTCCAAGTTGGGTAACATTTATCCTTATAAAAGAGATTTTATGTTTAAAGCTTCCAATTTTATATTAAATTCCTTTCCTAATAGTGTTGGGAGATAAACCGGAAGCACACAATTTGATTACCAAACCAAACAACTTAATATGCGGAAATTAACCAGATTCACCAAGTAACTAGAATTCAGAATAACACATGATATGAGAGACAATACACAACTTGTATTAACACTTTATACAGAAAAGAATACAATAAAGAAGATGCCACTTCTTCTCCACCACCTTACAGAGGTTTCCCACACCTCAAGTGAACAGTAATTCTCCTCCCCAAAGCTCTCCCTCTCACAGGTCCCAACACCCAACTCAAAATACAGAGTTGGTGTTCACCTCCTGTGCTCCACGCACAACACAAGTGCTCCACGCACTCCACAAGCACTCCACGTGCTCCACAAGTACTCAAGGTACTTCAAGTAGATCTCCCATGAATCTGCAACAACCTGCAATTCAACAGACCATACTTATGGAAGGAACTCCCTTGCCTTCCTCTTGCTCTATCCGAGTACACACCTGTACTCCAAGTAGATCCTGCCTGATACTGCTCCATGTTGTGTTGCTGTCTATATGACCTTGCACACCTGCAAATCAAACAAAGGTTCTGCTCACCTATGAACCTCGACCTTGCACACACATACACCTGCAGATCAATGATCTTACTTACCATGTAGATCTCCTATATAGGCCATGCAACTGTGACCAAGATCCTACACTCTTGAAGAACCCAGCTGGCTCTCCAATCCAGCACCAACACACCTGGTACGGAGGCACTAGGAGGAACGCACCATTGCTCTACCTCACACATAGAAGGGGCTTATAATTATGCTCTCTTACTCCCTAGCACACTTTTCCAATACAACCATGAGTCTATTATATAGATCTCATCCAAACAATAATTAGACATCTAATTACAATAATTAGATCTGCAGCTATGAGTCTAAAATTAGCACTCATCATGCAAACACTTGGTTCGTTAGCTAATTGCCCATAATTAGCTCACAGTCGAACCACACAGGCGACCGACGTTGGTCCCTGTCTGCCTGGAGGTGACCGACGTCGGCCGATATATGACCGACGTCAGTTGCTTCTCTATGCTCTCCCGCTGACGTCGGCTGATCAGACCGACCCCAACTTCTCTGCAACTCAGCAACCTTCAGCAACCTCCTCTCCTGTTTGCATCAGTGAAGCTTTTAGCTCCACAATCCTAACAATCTCCCACTTGGAGATAAACAGCTACACTGTACCTATACCTATACTCCATCTAATCTGTTTCCTAGTTTGTATCCCTCTTCAAGCTCCCACCTGAAGACAACCCACCACAAATCCCGTGGTGTACCACCTGTCATCCGAGTACCCTGCCACATCCGAACCTACAACACCTGTAGTGAAGTCCTGACCCTGCATAGCAACACCTGCTGCCGGTCCCTCTCAGAAAACCTGAGAACCCACTTCCCCGAATTGGCTCCTAACTCTCTGACAGCTCCCACTGCATGGGAATACTCAGGTCTATACCAGACCTCATGTGATTTCGGACACTGTACCTGTCCAGCCCTTAGTGTGCTCCAGTTCTGCATCCTGAACCTCGCCAACACCTGATTCACATCAGCTCCCACTCGAGACAAAATCAACCTGTGATCTCCATGCCTCCCATGTCAAAGAATTCCACTGCTCCAAATTCCTCCTGACATGCCACTGAACTAATCTTACCCTTAGCTCAGCAAAACCCTGTATGTACACCCCTGCTAGCTAGCATACTATCCACATACAGCAATAGAATGATGTCGTGACTCATCATCCCCCTGGTAAGCCAAACCACAGTAGTTACCCTGACATTGACTGAAGCCATGCTCCGTCCTCCACCTGTCAAAACCTGTACCACTGTCCTGCAGCTCCACAAGACCATATACCTGGTCTTCCGTCTCACGTATCAGTTCTCTCTATTCTTCTACTAAGGTATCCATTCGTCTCTGTGCTTTTATACCTGCTGGCAACCCTACCAAAACACACCTGTCTGGTCCTCCTCCAAGGAATCACATCCTCATCCATGCCAAGCTCACACCTGTTTCCTGGATCCTTCCTGCTCTACAATCAGCAACATGTATAAAGAAGAGGAACAATGAATTTGAGGGCCTACTTACACCTTCAGTCCTCCGTATGGGTGTTTGAGACTCCTTGACAACATGCTGTCCACCCAAAATTCGTTACAGTGACCGACCTCGGTCACCCCACAGTCTGCATCCGACCGGCATCGGTTCCATGCGTCTGTACCTGACTACCAACCTATCAGCGCTGGTGTCCCTGCTGCCGACGTCGATCCTCTGACCGACATCGGTCTTACCCTGCCCGACATCGCCGGCTTTGGTCTGCACATGACCGACATCGGCACCTGTCTGTTCGACGCTGGTTCCTCCTGACCGACATCGGTACCTGTGTTCGCCTGTGAGTGATGACTTTTTACCTGCGAGCTTCTTTGAATCAAAACCCATGTCCAAACTACCCTGCTCAGAAGTATCCAGCCACATCCACTGGGTTCTATCCGCCATCTCCTCCATAAACACCAAGGCTTTCCAGTTCTTAAGCCTGTCAAATATATCTGTCTTCCACTTAAGAACATGCATCTCCTTCCTGCTCATGTGACCAAGCCTACGAAGCCACGTCTCCGCAACAAAAGAAGAATCAGTAATATAAACAAGTAGATAAAGGATACCTATTTTCTTACCACCAGCTAATTCAAGTGCATCCGCTGTGAGAGTTCTTGTGCATCTCTCATCACCCAATCTTTCTGAAGAAATTAGCCATATCTCCAAACCTGGGACCTGCATGACCTTCATCAACACCTGTGTGTTGGCCGCCTGCAATTTCAACTTCATTTCCCCTTTGCCAATTCTTTGGCAAGGCTCACCAGCTCCTCTACCTGGAACTGCATGGAAAGAGGCAACTGAATCTTTTATCCAAGATTCAACTTTATCCAAGAAACCTGTAAACACATCCTGTGCAACAACACCTGCTACATCTGTATCTTCAGTTTCTTCATGATGATCTGCTACCAACCAATAATAATCTTTTACCTGCTCTTTCTTTCCATAGGACCGTGAGTGACCATCTGTGCTTTTCAACTCCTCCATTCTTAGCTTACTTTGATCTGTTGTTGCTCTACTCCCACTCGATCAGAAACCCCTGAGAGTGACCCGTAACCAAACACAAACCCTGCTTCCTCCAACCTTAGCTCTGATACCACTTGTTGGTATCAAGCTATGAGCCAACAACCTTGCTCTGATACCACTTGTTGGGAGATAAACTGGAAGCACACAATTTGATTACCAAACCAAACAACTTAATATGGGAAAATTAACCAGATTCACCAAGTAACTAGAATTCAGAATAACACATGATATGAGAGACAATACACAACTTGTATTAACACTTTATACAGAAAAGAATACAATAAAGAAGATGCCACTTCTTCTCCACCACCTTACAGAGGTTTCCCACACCTCAAGTGAATAGTAATTCTCCTCCCCAAAGCTCTCCCTCTCACAGGTCCCAACACCCAACTCAAAATACAGAGTTGGTGTTCACCTCCTGTGCTCCACGCACAACACAAGTGCTCCACGCACTCCACAAGCACTCCACGTGCTCCACAAGTACTCAAGGTACTTCAAGTAGATCTCCCATGAATCTACAACAACCTGCAATTCAACAGACCATACTTATGGAAGGAACTCCCTTGCCTTCCTCTTGCTCTATCCGAGTACACACCTGTACTCCAAGTAGATCCTGCCTGATACTGCTCCCTGTTGTGTTGCTGTCTATATGACCTTACACACCTACAAATCAAACAACGATTTTGCTCACCTGTGAATCTCGACCTTGCACACACATACACCTGCAGATCAACGATCTTACTTACCATGTAGATCTCCTATATAGGCCATGCAACTGTGACCAAGATCCTACACTCTTGAAGAACCCAGCTGGCTCTCCAATCTAGCACCAACACACCTGGTACTGAGGCACTAGGAGGAACGCACCATTGCTCTAACTCACACACAAAAGGAGCTTATAATTATGCTCTCTTACTCCCTAGCACACTTTTCCAATACAACCATGAGTCTATTATATAGATCTCATCCAAACAATAATTAGACATCTAATTACAATAATTAGATCCGCAGCTATGAGTCTAAAATTAGCACTCATCATGCAAACACTTGGTTCGTTAGCTAACTGCCCGTAATTAGCTCGCAGTCAAACCACACAGGCGACCGACGTCGGTCCCTGTCTGCCTGGAGGTGACCGATGTCAGCCGATATATGACCGACGTCGGTTGCTTCTCTATGCTCTCCCGCCGACGTCGGCTGATCAGACCGACCCCAACTTCTCTGCAACTCAGCAACCTTCAGCAACCTCCTCTCCTGTTTGCATCAGTGAAGTTTTTAGCTCCACAATCCTAACAATCTCCCACTTGGAGATAAACAGATGCACTATACCTGTACCTGTACTCCATCTAATCTGTTTCCTGGTTTGTATCCCTCTTCAAGCTCCCACCTGAAGACAACCCACCACACATCCCGTGGTGTACCACCTGTCATCCGAGTACCCTGCCACATCCGAACCTACAACACCTGTAGTGAAGTCCTGACCCTGCATAGCAACACCTACTGCCGGTCCCTCTCAGAAAACCTGAGAACCCACTTCCCCGAATTGGCTCCTAACTCTCTGACAGCTCCCACTACATGGGAATACTCAGGTCTATACCAGACCTCACGTGATTTTGGACACTGTACCTATCCAGCCCTTAGTGTGCTCTGGTTCTGCATCCTAAACCTCACCAACACCTGATTCACATCAGCTCCCACTCGAGACAAAATCAACCTGTGATCTCCATGCCTCCCATGTCAAAGAATTCCGCTGCTCCAAATTCCTCCTGACATGCCACTGAACTAATCTTACCCTTAGCTCAGCAAAACCCTGTATGTACACCCCTGCTAGCTAGCATACTATCCACATACAGCAACAGAATGATGTCGCGACTCATCATCCCCCTGGTAAGCCAAACCACAGTAGTTACCCTGACATTGACTGAAGCCATGCTCCGTCCTCCACCTGTCAAAACCTGTACCACTGTCCTACAGCTCCACAAGACCATATACCTGGTCTTCCGTCTCACGTATCCATTCTCTCTATTCTTCTACTAAGGTATCCATTCGTCTCTGTGCTTTTATACCTGCTGGCAACCCTACCAAAACACACCTGTCTGGTTCTCCTCCAAGGAATCACATCCTCATCCATGCCAAGCTCACACCTGTTTCCTGGATCCTTCCTGCTCTACAATCAGCAACATGTATAAAGAAGAGGAACAACGAATTTGAGGGCCTACTTACGCCTTCAATCCTCTGTATGGGTGTTTGAGACTCCTTGAAAAAATGCTGTCCACCCAAAATTCGTTACAGTGACCGACCTCGGTCACCCCACAATCTGCACCTGACCGACATCGGTTCCATGCGTCTGTACCTGACTACCAACCTGCCAGCGCTGGTGTCCCTGCTGCCGATGTCGATCCTCTGACCGACATTGGTCTTACATACTGCCAACGTCAGTCCCATGACCGACATCGGTCTTACCCTGCCCGACATCACCGGCTTCGGTCTGCACATGACCGACATTGGCACCTGTCTGTTCGACGCCGGTTCCTCCTGACCGACATCGGTACCTGTGTTCGCCTGTGAGTGATGACTTTTTACCCGCGAGCTTCTTTGAATCAAAACCCATGTCCAAACTGCCCTGCTCAGAAGTATCTAGCCACATCCACTGGGTTCTATCCGCCATCTCCTCCATAAACACCAAGGCTTTCCAGTTCTTAAGCCTATCAAATATATCTGTCTTCCGCTTAAGAACATGCATCTCCTCTCTGCTCATGTGACCAAGCCTACGAAGCCACGTCTCCGCAACAAAAGAAGAATCAGTAATATAAACAAGTAGATAAAGGATACCTATTTTCTTACCACCAGCTAATTCAAGTGCATCCGCTGTGAGAGTTCTTGTGCATCTCTCATCACCCAATCTTTCTGAAGAAATTAGCCATATCTCCAAACCTGGGACCTGCATGACCTTCATCAACACCTGTGTGTTGGCCGCCTACAATTTTAGCTTCACTTCCCCTTTGCCAATTCTTTGGCAAGGCTCACCAGATCCTCTACCTGGAACTGCATGGAAAGAGGCAACCGAATCTTTTATCCAAGATTCAACTTTATCCAAGAAACCTGCAAACACATCCTGTGCAACAACACCTGCTACATCTGTATCTTCAGTTTCTTCATGCTGATCTACTACCAACTAACAATAATCTTTTACCTGCTCTTTCTTTCCATAGGACCGTGAGTGACCATCTGTGCTTTTCAACTCCTCCATTCTTAGCTTACTTTGATCTATTGTTGCTCTACTCCCACTCGATCAGAAACCCCTGAGAGAGACCTGTAACCAAACACAAACCCTGCTTCCTCCAACCTTAGCTCTGATACCACTTGTTGGTATCAAGCTATGAGATAACAACCTTGCTCTGATACCACTTGTTGGGAGATAAACCGGAAGCACACAATTTGATTACCAAACCAAACAACTTAATATGCGGAAATTAACCAGATTCACCAAGTAACTAGAATTCAGAATAACACATGATATGAGAGACAATACACAACTTGTATTAACACTTTATACAGAAAATAATACAATAAAGAAGATGCCACTTCTTCTCCACCACCTTACAGAGGTTTCCCACACCTCAAGTGAACAGTAATTCTCCTCCCCAAAGCTCTCCCTCTCACAGGTCCCAACACCCAACTCAAAATACAGAGTTGGTGTTCACCTCCTGTGCTCCACGCACAACACAAGTGCTCCACGCACTCCACAAGCACTCCACGTGCTCCACAAGTACTCAAGGTACTTCAAGTAGATCTCCCATGAATCTGCAACAACCTCCAATTCAACAGACCATACTTATGGAAGGAACTCCCTTGCCTTCCTCTTGCTCTATCCGAGTACACACCTGTACTCCAAGTAGATCCTGCCTGATACTGCTCCCTGTTGTGTTGCTGTCTATATGACCTTACACACCTGCAAATCAAACAACGGTTCTGCTCACCTGTGAACCTCGACCTCGCACACACATACACCTGCAGATCAATGATCTTACTTACCATGTAGATCTCCTATATAGGCCATGCAACTATGACCAAGATCCTACACTCTTGAAGAACCCAGCTGGCTCTCCAATCCAGCACCAACACACCTAGTACTGAGGCACTAGGAGGAACGCACCATTGCTTTACCTCACACACAGAAGGAGCTTATAATTATGCTCTCTTACTCCCTAGCACACTTTTCCAATACAACCATGAGTCTATTATATAGATCTCATCCAAACAATAGTTAGACATCTAATTACAATAATTAGATCTGCAGCTATGAGTCTAAAATTAGCACTCATCATGCAAACACTTGGTTCGTTAGCTAACTGCCCGTAATTAGCTCGTAGTCGAATCACACAGGCGACCGACGTCGGTCCCTGTCTGCCTGGAGGTGACCGACATCGGCCGATATATGACCGACGTCAGTTGCTTCTCTATGCTCTCCCGCCGACGTCGACTGATCAGACCGACCCCAACTTCTCTGCAACTCAGCAACCTTTAGCAACCTCCTCTCCTGTTTGCATCAATGAAGCTTTTAGCTCCACAATCCTAACAATCTCCCACTTGGAGATAAACAGTTGCACTGTACCTGTACCTGTACTTTGTCTAATCTATTTCCTTGTTTGTATCCCTCTTCAAGCTCCCACCTAAAGACAACCCACCATACATCCCGTGGTGTACCACCTGTCATCCGAGTACCCTGCCACATCTGAACCTACAACACCTGTAGTGAAGTCCTGACCCTGCATAGCAACACCTGCTGCCGGTCCCTCTCAGAAAACCTGAGAACCCACTTCCCCAAATTGGCTCCTAACTCTCTGACAGCTCCCACTGCATGGGAATACTCAGGTCTATACCAGACCTCATGTGATTTCGGACACTGTACCTGTCCAGCCCTTAGTGTGCTCCGGTTCTGCATCCTGAACCTCGCCAACACCTGATTCACATCAGCTCCCACTCGAGACAAAATCAACCTGTGATCTCCATGCCTCCCATGTCAAAGAATTCCGCTGCTCCAAATTCCTCCTGACATGCCACTGAACTAATCTTACCCTTAGCTCAGCAAAACCTTGTATGTACACCCCTGCTAGCTAGCATACTATCCACATACAGCAACAGAATGATGTCGCGACTCATCATCCCCCTGGTAAGCCAAACCACAGTAGTTACCCTGACATTGACTGAAGCCATGCTCCGTCCTCCACCTGTCAAAACCTGTACCACTGTCCTGCAGCTCCACAAGACCATATACCTGGTCTTCCGTCTCACGTATCCGTTCTCTCTATTCTTCTACTAAGGTATCCATTCGTCTCTGTGCTTTTATACCTGCTGGCAACCCTACCAAAACACACCTGTCTGGTCCTCCTCCAAGGAATCACATCCTCATCCATGCCAAGCTCACACCTGTTTCCTGGATCCTTCCTGCTCTACAATCAGCAACATGTATAAAGAAGAGGAACAACGAATTTGATTGCCTACTTACGCCTTCAGTCCTCCGTATGGGTGTTTGAGACTCCTTGACAACATGCTATCCACCCAAAATTCGTTACAGTGACCGACCTCGGTCACCCCACAGTCTGCATCCGACCGACGTCGGTTCCATGCGTCTGTACCTGACTACCAACCTGCCAGCGCTGGTGTCCCTGCTACCGATGTCGATCCTCTGACCGACATCGTTCTTACATACTGCCGACGTCGGTCCCATGATCGACATCGGTCTTACCTTGCCCGACATCGCCGACTTCGGTCTGCACATGACCGACATCGGCACCTGTCTGTTCGACGCCGATTCCTCCTGACCGACATCGGTACCTGTGTTCGCCTGTGAGTGATGACTTTTTACCCGCGAGCTTTTTTGAATCAAAACCCATGTCTAAACTGCCCTGCTCAGAAGTATCCAGCCACATCCACTGGGTTCTGTCTGCCATCTCCTCCATAAACACCAAGGCTTTCCAGTTCTTAAGCCTGTCAAATATATCTGTCTTCCGCTTAAGAACATGCATCTCCTTCCTGCTCATGTGACCAAGCCTACGAAGCCACGTCTCTACAATAAAAGAAGAATCAGTAATATAAACAAGTAGATACAGGATACCTATTTTCTTACCACCAGCTAATTTAAGTGCATCCGCTGTGAGAGTTCTTGTGCATCTCTCATCACCCAATCTTTCTGAATAAATTAGCCATATCTCCAAACCTGGGACCTGCATGACCTTCATCAACACCTGTGTGTTGGCCGCCTGCAATTTCAGCTTCACTTCCCCTTTGCCAATTCTTTGGCAAGGCTCACCAGCTCCTCTACCTGGAACTGCATGGAAAGAGGCAACCGAATCTTTTATCCAAGATTCAACTTTATCCAAGAAACCTGCAAACACATCCTGTGCAACAACACCTGCTACATCTATATCTTCAGTTTCTTCATGCTGATCTGCTACCAACCAACAATAATCTTTTACCTGCTCTTTCTTTCCATAGGACCGTGAGTGACCATCTATGCTTTTCAACTCCTCCATTCTTAGCTTACTTTGATCTGCTGTTGCTCTACTCCCACTCGATCAAAAACCCCTGAGAGTGACCTGTAACCAAACACAAACCCTGCTTCCTCCAACCTTAGCTCTGATACCACTTGTTGGTATCAAGCTATGAGCCAACAACCTTGCTCTGATACCACTTGTTGGGAGATAAACCGGAAGCACACAATTTGATTACCAAACCAAACAACTTAATATGCGGAAATTAACCAGATTCACCAAGTAACTAGAATTCAGAATAACACATGATATGAGAGACAATACACAACTTGTATTAACACTTTATACAGAAAAGAATACAATAAAGAAGATGCCACTTCTTCTCCACCACCTTACAGAGGTTTCCCACACCTCAAGTGAATAGTAATTCTCCTCCCCAAAGCTCTCCCTCTCATAGGTCCCAACACCCAACTCAAAATACAGAGTTGGTGTTCACCTCCTGTGCTCCACGCACAACACAAGTGCTCCACGCACTCCACAAGCACTCCACGTGCTCCACAAGTACTCAAGGTACTTCAAGTAGATCTCCCATGAATCTGCAACAACCTCCAATTCAACAGACCATACTTATGGAAGGAACTCCCTTGCCTTCCTCTTGCTCTATCCGAGTACACACCTGTACTCCAAGTAGATCCTGCCTGATACTGCTCCCTGTTGTGTTGCTGTCTATATGACCTTACACACCTGCAAATCAAACAACGGTTCTGCTCACCTGTGAACCTCGACCTCGCACACACATACACCTGCAGATCAACGATCTTACTTACCATGTAGATCTCCTATATAGGCCATGCAACTATGACCAAGATCCTACACTCTTGAAGAACCCAGCTGGCTCTCCAATCCAGCACCAACACACCTAGTACTGAGGCACTAGGAGGAACGCACCATTGCTTTACCTCACACACAGAAGGAGCTTATAATTATGCTCTCTTACTCCCTAGCACACTTTTCCAATACAACCATGAGTCTATTATATAGATCTCATCCAAACAATAGTTAGACATCTAATTACAATAATTAGATCTGCAGCTATGAGTCTAAAATTAGCACTCATCATGCAAACACTTGGTTCGTTAGCTAACTGCCCGTAATTAGCTCGTAGTCGAATCACACAGGCGACCGACGTCGGTCCCTGTCTGCCTGGAGGTGACCGACATCGGCCGATATATGACCGACGTCAGTTGCTTCTCTATGCTCTCCCGCCGACGTCGACTGATCAGACCGACCCCAACTTCTCTGCAACTCAGCAACCTTTAGCAACCTCCTCTCCTGTTTGCATCAATGAAGCTTTTAGCTCCACAATCCTAACAATCTCCCACTTGGAGATAAACAGTTGCACTGTACCTGTACCTGTACTTTGTCTAATCTATTTCCTTGTTTGTATCCCTCTTCAAGCTCCCACCTAAAGACAACCCACCATACATCCCGTGGTGTACCACCTGTCATCCGAGTACCCTGCCACATCTGAACCTACAACACCTGTAGTGAAGTCCTGACCCTGCATAGCAACACCTGCTGCCGGTCCCTCTCAGAAAACCTGAGAACCCACTTCCCCAAATTGGCTCCTAACTCTCTGACAGCTCCCACTGCATGGGAATACTCAGGTCTATACCAGACCTCATGTGATTTCGGACACTGTACCTGTCCAGCCCTTAGTGTGCTCCGGTTCTGCATCCTGAACCTCGCCAACACCTGATTCACATCAGCTCCCACTCGAGACAAAATCAACCTGTGATCTCCATGCCTCCCATGTCAAAGAATTCCGCTGCTCCAAATTCCTCCTGACATGCCACTGAACTAATCTTACCCTTAGCTCAGCAAAACCTTGTATGTACACCCCTGCTAGCTAGCATACTATCCACATACAGCAACAGAATGATGTCGCGACTCATCATCCCCCTGGTAAGCCAAACCACAGTAGTTACCCTGACATTGACTGAAGCCATGCTCCGTCCTCCACCTGTCAAAACCTGTACCACTGTCCTGCAGCTCCACAAGACCATATACCTGGTCTTCCGTCTCACGTATCCGTTCTCTCTATTCTTCTACTAAGGTATCCATTCGTCTCTGTGCTTTTATACCTGCTGGCAACCCTACCAAAACACACCTGTCTGGTTTTCCTCCAAGGAATCACATCCTCATCCATGCCAAGCTCACACCTGTTTCCTGGATCCTTCCTGCTCTACAATCAGCAACATGTATAAAGAAGAGGAACAACGAATTTGAGGGCCTACTTACGCCTTCAGTCCTCCGTATGGGTGTTTGAGACTCCTTGACAACATGCTATCCACCCAAAATTCGTTACAGTGACCGACCTCGGTCACCCCACAGTCTGCATCCGACCGACGTCGGTTCCATGCGTCTGTACCTGACTACCAACCTGCCAGCGCTGGTGTCCCTGCTGCCGATGTCGATCCTCTGACCGACATTGTTCTTACATACTGCCGACGTCGGTCCCATGATCGACATCGGTCTTACCTTGCCCGACATCGCCGACTTCGGTCTGCACATGACCGACATCGGCACCTGTCTGTTCGACGCCGGTTCCTCCTGACCGACATCGGTACCTGTGTTCGCCTGTGAGTGATGACTTTTTACCCGCGAGCTTCTTTGAATCAAAACCCATGTCTAAACTGCCCTGCTCAGAAGTATCCAGCCACATCCACTGGGTTTTGTCCGCCATCTCCTCCATAAACACCAAGGCTTTCCAGTTCTTAAGCCTGTCAAATATATCTGTCTTCCGCTTAAGAACATGCATCTCCTTCCTGCTCATGTGACCAAGCCTATGAAGCCACGTCTCTACAATAAAAGAAGAATCAGTAATATAAACAAGTAGATACAGGATACCTGTTTTCTTACCACCAGCTAATTTAAGTGCATCCGCTGTGAGAGTTCTTGTGCATCTCTCATCACCCAATCTTTCTGAATAAATTAGCCATATCTCCAAACCTGGGACCTGCATGACCTTCATCAACACCTGTGTGTTGGCCGCCTGCAATTTCAGCTTCACTTCCCCTTTGCCAATTCTTTGGCAAGGCTCACCAGCTCCTCTACCTGGAACTGCATGGAAAGAGGCAACCGAATCTTTTATCCAAGATTCAACTTTATCCAAGAAACCTGCAAACACATCCTGTGCAACAACACCTGCTACATCTATATCTTCAGTTTCTTCATGCTGATCTGCTACCAACCAACAATAATCTTTTACCTGCTCTTTCTTTCCATAGGACCGTGAGTGACCATCTATGCTTTTCAACTCCTCCATTCTTAGCTTACTTTGATCTGCTGTTGCTCTACTCCCACTCGATCAAAAACCCCTGAGAGTGACCTGTAACCAAACACAAACCCTGCTTCCTCCAACCTTAGCTCTGATACCACTTGTTGGTATCAAGCTATGAGCCAACAACCTTGCTCTGATACCACTTGTTGGGAGATAAACCGGAAGCACACAATTTGATTACCAAACCAAACAACTTAATATGCGGAAATTAACCAGATTCACCAAGTAACTAGAATTCAGAATAACACATGATATGAGAGACAATACACAACTTGTATTAACACTTTATACAGAAAAGAATACAATAAAGAAGATGCCACTTCTTCTCCACCACCTTACAGAGGTTTCCCACACCTCAAGTGAATAGTAATTCTCCTCCCCAAAGCTCTCCCTCTCATAGGTCCCAACACCCAACTCAAAATACAGATTTGGTGTTCACCTCCTGTGCTCCACGCACAACACAAGTGCTCCACGCACTCCACAAGCACTCCACGTGCTCCACAAGTACTCAAGGTACTTCAAGTAGATCTCCCATGAATCTGCAACAACCTGCAATTCAACAGACCATACTTATGGAAGGAACTCCCTTGCCTTCCTCTTGCTCTATCCGAGTACACACCTGTACTCCAAGTAGATCCTACCTGATACTGCTCCCTGTTGTGTTGCTGTCTATATGACCTTGCACACCTGCAAATCAAACAACGGTTCTGCTCACCTGTGAACCTCGACCTTGCACACACATACACCTGTAGATCAATGATCTTACTTACCATGTAGATCTCCTATATAGGCCATGCAACTGTGACCAAGATCCTACACTCTTGAAGAACCCAGCTAGCTCTCCAATCCAGCACCAACACACCTGGTACTGAGGCACTAGGAGGAACGCACCATTGCTCTACCTCACACACAGAAGGAGCTTATAATTATGCTCTCTTACTCCCTAGCACACTTTTCCAATACAACCATGAGTCTATTATATAGATCTCATCCAAACAATAATTAGACATCTAATTACAATAATTAGATCCGCAGCTATGAGTCTAAAATTAGCACTCATCATGCAAACACTTGGTTCTTTAGCTAACTGCCCGTAATTAGCTTGCAATCAAACCGCACAGGCAATCGACGTCGGTCCTTGTCTGCCTGGAGGTGACCGACGTCGGCCGATATATGACCGACGTCGGTTGCTTCTCTATGCTCTCCCGCCGACGTCGGTTGATCAGACCGACCCCAACTTCTCTGCAACTCAGCAACCTTCAGCAACCTCCTCTCCTGTTTGCATCAGTGAAGCTTTTAGCTCCACAATCCTAACAAATAGTCATAAATATCCCAATACGACTAAAAAACAACATTTTTTTCCTTTCACATGGGCATCTCCCTTATGTCTTACCCAATATAATCAAATTCTAGGATTTACCCTTAAAAGTGTCCCATCTTTTACTGCAGACATTCCAATTATTACCATTAAACACAATAAAAATATAGAAAATCTTTGTAATATTCATAATATTACCGAAGAAAATGTGGATATTACGTTATTGGCCTTATCTTTCAAAGGAAAAGTTTTGGACTGGTATGGGACCCTACCTATAAATTCTATTGGCTTTTGGGATGAGTTGGGCACTCTATTGATTGAAAGGTTTGGGGAAAAGAGTGATCACATATCACTAGCTAATAAATTAAACATAATAGAAAGGGAACCTCATGTATTCAAGTAAGATTTAAATACTAGATTTTGAAAAACATGGGATAGGATTCCAATTCTTGTAAGGCCAACTGTAAATTATGCATTTTTGTACTATTTGAAAGCATCAAATAGTGACATCACTATGAATGATCCAATCTATGGGTGGAAACACATTTCTTACTACATATGAGATAGCCATAAATGTTGATAATTATCTTATACACGTAGGAAAGATAGCTCCAAGACATCCAATGCCACTTTTCCCTGATTTTCCTTCTCCTAGTCAAAGTGTATTGCCTTTTGTAGCCCCTTTACTTACTCAAGAGAGATCTACTATTGCTCCTTCAAATGAGATTCATGAAGTCAAAATTTTGCTTCAAAGTGTTACCAATGAATTTGTTTTTCTCAAAAGTTAATAGGCTCAAGGTTATAGTCCATATCAGTCATATAATCAATTGGTGGACAAATAAGTAGCCCCACCTTTCAAAACAATAATCAGGGATAAGGCCAAATCACCCATGCCAAACCATACCAAAATTATAATCCAAATGATCCCTCATCATCCAAAGCCTTATTTCCCACTCAAAATAATTTGGTTCAAAATCATCCCAACTATCCATCTTTTGAACATGGCCAAGAACAAGTGGCTTATGCCAATGAAATGCAAAATCAAGGTATGTCCACACAAGGTGATCAAACATCTATCTTTTCAAATTATGAGATGCCAATGCAATTTAAGATGGATAATAAATAACATCAATCTAATTCCACCATCATAAATCATTTGGAGGGTGAATTTTTTGAAATCAATTATGTTGGGAATGCAAGCAATCAACATACTACTATTGCTTCCAACACTAGGTTTAAGAGGAGAGTTATTGATGAAGTTCAAGGAACCAATCAAGGAATAAATCAAGGAACCATTTAAGGACCTATTGTGACCCATAAAAAAAATTAGATGAGAGGTGGGTTTATTTCAACTCTTAAACCACAATAAAATTAGAAAATTCCAAGTTTTAAATCAGCTTCTACAACTCTACTTCCATATGCTACATCAGAAGATGCGAATGTTCAAAAATAAAATCCCAAAGTAATCCTTCCATTAATGTTGTATATCATATGAAAAATATTTATATGATCATTTCATTATGGGATTATCTATCACTTTTAGGATAGAAATATATGTTGTAAAAATAATTGCATGGATTGGATAAATAAGTTAACTCACTGTGAAGTGAAAATGTAGTTTTGGTTAATGAAACTCAATCTATAAATAGTCAAGTAAAGAAGGATGAGAAGACTCCTCATTTATAATTATCCATAATAATTGGTGACTAAATGGTTCAGAATTATGTCATAGATAGTGGAGTAATTACCTCATTTTTGCAATTGGATGGATCACAAGCCAAAACTTTTGGGATTGTGAAAGGTTTTAATTTTACCCTTAATGATTTTCCTACTTTTTCAATCCCTCGTTATGTGGTGGTAGTATATTTACCTCCTTATTTTTATCTTTGTTTGTCAAGGGATTTCACTTTTAAGATAGGTGGATATATGGTATCCAATTGGTCATACATGGTGTTTAGAACAAAATATGGTAACAAAGTGAAGATTGATTCAAAACCCATTCATATATATCATTTGGAACCATATTCACCTAAGGTATCAAATGTCAAATATGTTATCATTGATGAAGAAGAGTTTCACATTGACCAATCCCCTTCATCTTCCCTTGAAGGAGTTTTTGACTTATTCTTAGATGAGTGGGGAGATAACAACTATGAACATGATCCATACAAATTTATTGAATAATCTCATCTAGGAGTCTACTATATGCATGAGAAAGACTCTTTCATGCCTAATTTGATGAAATCAAGTGAGGATGTGAATGGCATTTGTCAAATTTTCTTTGATGGATCCCAAAGCAAGATTAGCACAGGTGGTGGAGCTATGTTAGTTTCACCTTCATAGGAAAGGTATTTTTAACTTTCATATTTCAATTCTCTTGTAATTAAAACATAGTTGAATATGAAGCCCTCATTTATGGTCTAGAATGGGCAAAAGAAAAGGGGTGTTAAATAATTGCAAGTATTTAGTGATAGTGAACTAGTTGTCAATCAAGTAAGAGGGCAAAATTTGACTAAAAACTCCTTGCTCATATCTTACAAACATGGAGATTGGGATATTATAGAAGACTTCATGGAATTTAATATCACCCATATTCCAAGAGAAGATTAAAATCATGCTGATAGGTTGTCATCTATCAGTGCTTAATTTGATGTTCTAAAGGGCATAAGAGAAGACAAGAACCGGCCCCATCTGAAGGTGATTGTTAGAACTTCTATACCAGATAATGTCACCAATTGGTAGGTTTTTGACATGATCAGCAAATAGTACTTTTCCTATAACAAGAAGCTAAGTTCTCTACCAAGAACCAGTCTAAGCTATAGCAACAATATGGCAACCAGATTGTCTAACTAAAGTCTAATAAGCTTCTTAAAGGTGTAGTGACTCTTAAGAGTATTTTCAATGAAGATGACCAGCTCAAGAAGGAAAATTTATGCATGTCCACTAAGCCATAAAACTATGAAAGGATATAAATCTTTAAAGATAGGTTTCTTGTACTTGGTAAGGTATGCACTAGTTAGGAAAAACATGATTTCATTGAACTATATAAAGTTTAGTGACATTTTTTCATCGGAGTATAGTGATTTGAAGGGTTTTGACCCAGTCTTGGCTCAACACATCATATATTTAGATTAAAATTCTAAACCCATAAAACAAATGCAAAGACCAATCAATCCTAAGATTAAACCTCTCATGAGGAAAGAGCTGACTAAATTGATTGAGTCTAGAATCATTTTTCCTATCAAGCATTCTTCTTGGTTGGCCAATTTAGTCCCTATTAGAAATAAAAATGGAGAAATCAGGTTGTGTGTTGACTTTAGGTACTTTAACAGAGTATCTTTGAGGGATCATTATCATCTCCCTTTTATGGAGCAAATTCTATAGGTTGTAGCTGGTAGTGAAAGATTTCTCTCCTTGATGGTTATTTTGGATATAATCAAATTATGGTCAATGAAAGTGATCAATATAAGATAGTATTTACCATAAAATGAGGCACATATGCCTATAGGAAGATTCCATTTGGATTATCAAATGTTGGAGCCACTTTCCAATGTGTAATGGATATGGCTTTCCAAGATTGATCAATGACATTGTGTTGGTTTATCTAGATGATGTGATAGATTTTTCAAAAATGCAAATGACCATTTAAAGCACCTAAGATATATCTTTGAGAGGTGTAGAGAGTTCAAAATCTCTCTAAACCCAAAGAAGTGTGTATTTGATGTTCATGAGGGCAAGCTCTTGGGCCACATTATTTCAAATAAAGGTTTTTCCATTTATTCATAAAGGGTAAGTGTTATTTTAGCATTGTCTTTGCCTAGACAAAAAAAAGGTCTAAAAAATTTATTTGGCAAGATTAATTTCATTAGGAGATTTCTTCCTGATTTTGTTGATCTGGTCAAACCCTTGATCTCCATGTTGGGAAAAGATGAGACATTCACTTAGATAGGAAGGAGAAAAGAAAGTTTTGAGAAGCCCAAGAACTCCATTGCTCAAGCTCCTACTCTTATAAGTCCTAACTTCTCTAAGGACTTCAATTTATACACTTTTAGGAATGAAGAGGTAATTTTTGCCATGTTGACCCAAGTAAATGATAAAATTTTGGAACAACCTATTGCCTTCTTCAGTCAAAGTTTAGAAGGCTATGAGGTAAAGTACACATACATTAAAAAATAAGTGCTTTCTGTAATCAAAAGTTTAAAAAAAATTAGGCACATGATGTCTAGTAATAAAATTCACTTTTTTGTGCCTCATCCTGATGTGAAAGATTTTATATTAAGCAGAGACTTGAATGAGAAAATGGAAAGATGGATCACCAAAGTAATGTAATATTATGTATAGATCAAGAAAACCAAATTGGTGAAAGGGAAAGGATTATACGAGCATCTTGCCTCAAATTTGAAATAATAAAAAGAGGTTGTTTTAACACTTCATGATGATCATGTAACAACTACACCTTCAATCATGAGAAGTTGGACACAAGACATGATCCACTTCCTTCAAATTGGTGAGCGTCCACAAGGTCTTGATAGAGCCAAAAGAAGGTATTATAGACTGTAATCTATTCCCTATGTACTTATAAATGGAGTAATTTTTAGAAAAGATTTTTAAGGTGTACTTTTGAGATGTATTGAGTTGGAATAGATTGATAAGGTATTGTATGAGTTTCATGATGGCCCAACTGGTGGTCACTTTTCTCCCAAAACCACTATTGCTAAGATCATGAGGGCTGGTTATTTCTAGCCTAGTTTGTTCAAAGACACCCATGCTTTGGTGAGAAAATACCAAAAATGTACCCTATTTGATAGTAAATAGAAACTAGCTACTTTTTCTCTTCATCCAATCCAAGTTGAACATACTTTCATGCAATGGGGTCTGGATTTCATAGGTATGATCAATCCTCCTTCTAGTGCTAGTCATAAGTGGGTGTTGATAGCAACTAATTATTTCACTAGATGGGTTGAAGTTGTAGCTCTTAAAGAGGCCAATGAAAATTCAATCCTAGATTTCTATGAGAACATAATAACATGGTTTGGAACTCCATCAACTCTTATCTTAGATAATGCATTAACGTTTTTAGGATCAAGGATAAGTGAATGGGCCTTGAAGCATGGAATTTACCTCAGCACTTCCTCTAACTATTATCCCTAAGGAAATGGACTAGCAGAGTCCACAAACAAAAATTTGATTAGGATCATCAAGAGAAAAATGAAGGAAAACCAATGAACATGGCACACTAAGTAAAAAATATCCCTTTGGGCTGATAGGATCACTCCAAAGAAGGAAATTGGAAACTCCCATATAGATTTGTGTATGGAAGGGAAGCCAGACTTCCTATTTCACTCAAATTGCTAAAATTTATAGCTTTAGATGTCACTCATCAATTGTATTTTATGTAGAATGATAGAATGGGAATCAAATTATGTGAATTGATGGAGCTCAAAGAGGCAAGAGATCAAGCAATGCATACCTTGACTACTCACTAGCAGTAAACAAAGAAGCATTTTGATAAGAAGTCTATGACAAGGTGTTTTTGAGAAGGTAACATTATTCTTAAGTGGGATGAAGATAGGGCCAAGGTTGGGAAACACACAAAGTTTTATGCTTTGTGGAGTGGCCCATACATGATCACAAAGTGTAAACAACACAATGTTTTCTAACTTTCAAATTTGGATGGAGAGGAGTTACATATCCCAGTCAATGGGATATATCTAAAGCATTGTTACTAAATTTCTTCCTTGTGTTGGACATAGTTGTTCTATTTTTTTTGTTCCCTAACTACTTATACACATGTGTTTGTCTATTTCTTGTTATATTCTATTAGGTCTTGTTATTTTCATCTGTGTTTTCCTTATGTTTTATGTTGGTAGAATACTTGATAATTATGTTCAAGAATTCATTGACTATGTTGGCCCTTGAGTGGATAAGGCTACCTAGTCTAATCAGTAAATCAAGCATACTTCCCCTATAAGTTGACATTTTTTTGACCAAATTGTGATCTTTCAAATCAAAATTGGCTACCCATATTGAAAAACACTAGTTATTTATTCATATGTTTGGATGAGTCTAGTGTGTATTTTTCCAAAAAAAAGCTTTATGAAACTTTCATGGCAAAGGTTTAAATATTTCCTTTTAGAAAGATTTCTTTGGATTCAAGTTCAAGTATTTTTCCTTTTAAACTTTATCCCAAGCATAAGTGAATTCTTTCAAAATTTTGTACAAGACTATTTCTTTCTGGTTTTTTTGCTTGAAAGAATTATTTCAGAAAGTTTTGCCAGAGCCTCAAAGTCTTTCTTTCAAAAATTTTATCTGAGATAAATCAAGTGAAATCTTGCAGAATTTTTATCTGGGACTTTATTTCTAAAGGTCCTTTTCAATTTCTCTGAAGGATATCTTCCAAGCCTAAGGGTACTTTGTAACTTTCTTGAAGGGCTCTTTTCAAGCTAAGTGGACCTTTTCAATTATTTTGAAGGGTCATTTCTTATGGGAAAGTCATTTAAATTTCTTTTGAATGGCACTTTAACTTTTTTGAAAGGTGCTTTCAACTTTTTTGAGGGATATTATTGAAGCTAAAGGTACAAGATAACTTTTTTAAAGGGCACATGGACATTTACAAAAAAGTCTAAAGGGATCATTTTAGTTTTTTTAAGGTTAGGTGCACCCTTGTGACTTTTTTGAAAGGCATTTTCAACTTTCCCAAAGGATCATTTCGAAAGAACCAAAGGAAAGTGGATGTTTTCAATTCTTTCAAAGGGCCAAATAGTTTTTCTGAAGGGTAGGAGTACCTTTTCAAGATTATCAAAGGATCATTTCTAAATGGATCAAGTAAGAAAGAGAAAGGATTTCTTGTAGGAATTTTTTTTGGGATAATTTCCCAAAAAATAGAAGACATAAATAATTCTTTGGATAAAGTGTCTGAAGTAATTCCCTCAAAAAAAAAGTTTGAAAGAAGACCAAGGCAGAGAAAGATAAAAATGATTTCTTTCAGGAAAATTTCTTGAAAGAAATGAACAAGACATTTTTCTCAAAAGAAATAGCAAAGACCTGAACAAAGAGCCTAAGAGAATCCTTGCAGATAAATTGTCTACAAGAATGTCTGAGAAAACAAAAGTCCATATAAAATACTTGATGGCCCATAGAATGTCAAATTCAAACTGTGAGTACTAGTTATTGAGTTTAGAGCGGGAACCTAAATACAATCAAGAGAATGAAAAATGTGTATAACAAATGATGAACCAGTAAAGAGCAACCAATACAAAATCCAGATGGACTCAGTAATAGAAAATGTTATTCTTATAGTTATTGATGGTAACTATTCTTGTTTCTAATTGACACATGTCAAATTGATCTTGCAATCTCAATCATTCAATCTCCCTTCAAAAAACTATATATATATATATATATATATATGTATGTATATATATTCAGCCTATTCTCAAAGAAGCCTCCACTAGTTAATGACAAAACTTTGACTAGATTTGTATTGAAAACTCTTGAAGAAAGTAAGACAAATTTTTCCACTCACACACTACATTTTTATGTATCATTTTAACATCATGTTATTCTCATTTAGTAAAAGTTGTCTTTCCTAACTTATATCCTTGATTACCCACCAAATGTGTAGACAAATATTTGTTATAGGTCCTCATTAGTATTCTCTAATAAGTGTATAGACATTTTCAAAGTGGTTTAAATTCATATTCTTTTTTGGAATTGTTTTTTTTCCTATTGAATGTTGAATACCTTTTGAATATAACAAGAAAAACACTGATGTAACAATTCATAAAGGGTCATGAGTCTTGTGCAAGGAAACCTTGTAATTATTTAAGTAGTGATTACAGTCAAAGTGAGAGGAAAATATATATTGGTGCATCACCATTTATTTATTTATGTTTTTCATTTTCTCTCTTTTCATACACAGTTTATAGATTAGGATAGATAGATATTCACAAGTGCATCAGGGGAGCTAGCCCTTAAATTTAGAGATTAATCTCAAAAAAATTATCACCCATAGCAAAAGAGATGATTTTATTGTGCTGCTTGGATGAAGAGGATTGATTTTCTCTTCAAGAGTGTAAATCAAAGTGTCAGCAATAGCAATATTATGCTTTGAGGTGAACGAGTACAATAAAAATTATTTAATGAAATCTGGGATTACTAGCACTAGGTCTTGTGAAATAGCCTTATTTATGTCTTGGAAAGACTTCTTAGCTTCATGTGTCCAATCCACTTTGGAATTTGGCTTGAGCATTATGTTTAGGGGCCTGACAATCTTTAAAAATCCTGATATAAATTTCCATATGAAATTTATCTTCCCAAATAAGTATTTGAGCTCCTTTTTATTATTTGAAAACATTATTTTTAAAATCCCCTAGATCTTATTTGGTTTAATGTTGATCCCATCTTTATTAATAATGTGGCCTAATAGATTGCCTTTGGTAATGTTAAATATAGTCTTCTTGGGGTTCATTGATACACCAAAACTCCTGCACATTTAAAAAATATGTTGAAGGTGGTCGATATGATCAACTCTATTTTTAGATAAAATAATGAGATCATCCATGTATATGATTATGAACTTACCTATCAATCCTTAGAATGCATGATCTATTGCTCTTTGAAAAGTATCTCTAGTGTTGATCAGCCCAAATGGCATTTTCTTGTATGCATATGTTCCCCATTTCATAGTAAATGTTATTTTCATCCTATCCTCTAATTTGATTAGTACTTGATTATAGCATGAAAATTCATCTAAGAAAGACATCATTTCAGACCCACTCATAATTTGTATTACATCATCTAAGGAGGGAAAAGGATAATTGTCCTTCTTAGAAGCTTTATTTAGATTCTTGAAGTTGACACATAGTTTGATTTTGCCACTCTTTTTCTTGACCAAAACTAGATTGGCCACCTAGGTTGAATTCTTAATATGAAAAACTATCTTAGAACTTAGTAGATTCTCTAATTCCTTTTAGATCAATGGTTTAAATATAGGATTAACTAGCCTTTGCCTTTGCCTAAATGGTTTATGATCAAGCTTGAGTGGAATTGTATGGGTGATGACTTTAGGATTGAATATCCTTAAGTGGTCATAGTTCCATGCAATTACATCTTTATACCTAATAATTAGTCCCTTAAAATTTTGCCTTTCATCTGATGTGCATCTTAAGATAATATTAACAAAGTGTACATTCTTCTTATCACCTATGCTTTTTGAGACAGATTTAGATTCATTAATTGTGCTACCTCTATAATTACGCATGAGGATCCATATCAAAGGTAATTTCCAATATGACTATCCCCAATAGGAGATGATTCTCCTTTAATTAGATAACACCTTCTTCATCCATTTCTTCATGGCACCTATGGATTCTTTCCTTGTCATCAATTATTTAAGATTTGAATTGTCCTAAACTTTTCAAAAATTGAATAATCTATTGGTCATCATCAAACACTTGAAAATCGTCAACATTGTCCAGCATTGAAGGACAGGGTACCAATTCAATGGATAACTTCTACACTTTTAACTCCTATGAGGGTGACAAATTTATTATTGAAGTGGCTAGTGAATTGGTATCTTGGTTTTATTCTCTCAAGATAGCTACTATGTTGAAAGATTCAAATTATTCAATTAGATCAAAAGATCTATGTTTTTATTTCTTTAAATATGACAATTTACATTGATATTTATTTTAGAGCTAGTTAATCACAAGTTCAGAGTCTCCATATACTAGAATTCCTTTGACATTATTCTTGAAGACAAACTATAATCCCAAAATTAGGGATTTATACTTTATTTTATTATTAGTGCATGGGAATTAGAGCTTATATGTTACTAATAATTTATTTCCTTGTGGATCAAATAGTGCGATACCAACACTTGATCCTTGCTTGGACCTCACTCTATTAAAATGGAGGGTCCACAATTGTAAAGGGCCCCATATTTATTTTTTCACTTCATGTCTCATAGTAAATGTATAAATTCCAAGACTAGGAGACTTATAACTTACCTTTTCATTGGTAGTGTTGTACTCTATAATGGGATTATTCATTTTTATCTCTCAATAGATCCTAATCTAGTTTGCAATGCCTCTCCAAGGTAGCCAAATATGTGAAAATTTTGTGGAAAGATATCCATTTAACATTTTTGACCAATCTTTTCTCAATAATAATATATATCCTTCAAAAATATCCACTACTAAGATGTTGATATTCATCTATACTCTAGGTTCTACAGCAAGCTAAATTCTTACATCATTAAGTTCTCTTAAAATTGGCACTACTATTTTATCCAATTGTGACACAGTCCTCTTGGATGGATTTGGTGTCAAACTAAGCTTCTAACAAATGAAATTTGGCATTACTATTGTTGAAGCTTCAGAATCTACCAAAAAATTGTGTATATTCTTGCTAAACACCTAAATGGTTAGCAAGAAAAGGGGAGCCTCATGCCTTCTTTTTTATTTAACATTTGTGTTGGTTTTCTTGGACTTTTTTGTGGCAAACTTACCTATGATGGACTTCCATAAGAGTTCCTTATACTCTATGATTTGTGCTAGTTCATGAAGAGTGATATTGACCTTAATTTTCTTCATATCCTCATTTATTATGTTCCTCTTTATGTTGAAGTTGATCAATCCCTTTTGGGGGAGTAGCATTATTATCAGCTTTTAAATTTGGAGGAATAATTTTATTATTGGAAGGAGTAGTAGTGAGGGGCTACATGTTATTTAGGTTATAATCATTCCTATTGAACTATTGGAATGCTTGCACTTCATTAGAATTATCCTCCATAATATTGTCATCTTCATTGGGGAAGGAAAACTCATAGGATTTAAAGACCATAGTTGAACTTGAAGGGCCAAACTCATGAGGGAGATCTTAAAGATTCATCATTTGATCTTATCTAATCATTTCACTATGGAAGATTTCAAATGCTACATAATACTATATATAGTCCAATTCTCCATGTTATGATGTGTTATGAACCCTGCACTAATTGGGCAAAGTTATCTCCATGATATTGATTTTTGGTAGCTTATTAGACTATTATTGTTTTACATTATTAGTGGGCCTATTAAAAGTCTTGTTGTATCTTAGAAAGCTATAATTTTGATTATAATTATAATTATTGGTATTACCCATTTTTTTTTCATATTTAATAAATCATTGCTTAGTTTTTGGACCATTCTTTGTATAGAATACAATTCAACATTATTGGAATCAGAACCCTAAGCAACTATTGCATTGCTGTGATCTAATGTTCATTTTTTTGGTGGCCATTCCTTTGTATCTAATTATTCAAAAAATCATAATTTTGATTTATTGTTTGCTACATCATATGAGGTAGAGTGTACAACTAATTCTAGTTGAATTCAAGGGTATTTTAATTAGCATGTGGAATTGTGTTCAAAGATGGAAGTCCATTATTGAATGTTTGGCCCCTTGAATTGTGAGGGATAAGTTATGGATTGATTTGCTTATTGATATTAATATCTTCCCAAAATACCAAATTTAAAGTATTGGTAGTGGCAGCCCTTCTTAATAACACTATAGTAATAAGGTCTAGGGCATTCTTGTATATCTCGAGCATCAAATTCATGTCTAGATTATACAAGGAATTCAATAAAGTGTACATCTTTTGTAATCTTGCATTTAAGGCATAGATTGACTCATTAGGTTCCCTTTTTATGATGATGAAGATCTGATATACTAGGTTGGATTAGTCACTTGTCCAAATTATGCAAGGAATGTATTTTAACACTCATTCCATGAGGTGATAAAATTTTCCTAAAAATTTAAATAGAAATCATAAGAAGAATCTTGTAGGGTAAATGTAAAAATCATGAACACAACATCCTCATGGATGACATTCATTATACAAATATAAGCTTTATAAGATTTGATGTTTTATTCTACTATCTTCCCATTTAAAGGGGAGAAGGTAGGCAAATAGTTCCCCATATTCCTTGGTAGATCATGTTGGTCCTTAGGGATAGTAATAGCATATCTGAGTAACCAAGGTTGAGCCATAGGAAGTTTGATAAGTGGGATATTTCTTATAGGGTAAGGTATCTTAGCTTGATGTATCTCAAGGATGATAGGTATGGGTCTAGGTCTCCTAGAATTTGATAATGGTGAAACCAAAAGTGTAGATTGGGTTATAGACCTTGTTAATCTCTTAGGTGTCTCCATTGCAACTCTATGTAGTGACTATCCCCTATTATTGAGAAAACACACAAGTGTGCCCTCCTTCTAGTGCCATATTTTTTTGTTGATGTGGGTTTTATGCACACCTTAAAAAATTTAAATGAGGTAGCCTCTAATATTTCAGGATATCTATGGAACAAGGTTCCTAGGTGATGTAATAGCAAATTGAGCATGTGGGTTGTTTAACCAAGTTTTGTGGATAGATGCATGAAATCTATTATAAAGTAATCACTAGGAGAGTTGGATGGGAGGAGACTTATTCTAAGGTGGGTAGATCTAAAATAAACTCAAAAGGTGAAAGAAGGGTAAGATAAAAAAGAAGGTTTTGTGTTCCTAAAAGTTAGCTTCTAATACTATTTCTTTGGTGGAAAAGTATCTCCAAGACTAGTGTTTTCCAATTATAGCTATTGCACACTCAGGAATAAGCATGATTAGTAGTTTGGAATAAAAATATAGAATGCTCAATGATCTCAACCAAAGGTTTCTCTTTTAGGGTTGTTGTTGCACACCCTTATCTAAGAGGTTATAGTTCAGACCAGAAAGTTGTCTATGGTAGCATTAGCACACTTAAAAATTATTTAATTGATATAAATAAATAAACTTCAATTTCATTAACATAGAGAAGGAAGAAGAAAGAACAAACACAGTTACATAACAATCAATCTCTTGATTTCTTCTTGTATATTGATCCAAAAAATTTACCCTTTAAAAAGAGGGTTCTACACATATATAAAGAACTTAGGGAAGGGGTCACCTCATCCTCCAAGTATAGAAAACTTTGATTACATCCTAAATTTCTAGATCATAAGTCTCAGTTGTATGTCATAACTTATAAATATCTCAGACATGCAATGTGTTCATGATGGAAAAAAATAATTTATTTAATTACAATATGGACATAACTAAAACTTAAATATTCATTTGTAATTGTTACATACAAAATTTTACAAAAATAACCTTTAACTTAGGCTAATTCAGCTCATGCTTAACACTTTTCAAAACTATTATTGGAACCTGTCATTGTGTTTGTTGTTGTGGACATGGTGACTAGAATTGTACTTGGTGATGCAATCATTATTTAGAAGAGAGTCATAGTTGGAGCCAAAATATGAGGTGGCATTGAGGTAGTTATTGAACTATAAGGGGTTGAAGTTGATGGTAGTGTTGTTATTGGCACTATAGGTGGGGTCTAAGGAGAAAAACTAATAGGTAGAGCTGATGTTGCTTTCTTTTTTGCATCTAAATCTTGATATTACATGTATGCCTTAGCATGTTGCATGTGAATTAAGTTCATATCAATAAGATAATATCTAGTTACCCTACCTCATTTTATCTTAGTGGCTCAAAAGCTAACCTAAAAAACCTCTACCTTTGTTACCTTCATTTTTTATTGTGATAAATTTTGCTTCAATGTATTCTAAGCCCAATCCTTATAAACTCTATTTGAAACCATCTGAAACTTATTGAATCATCTGATCAAAAGTGGTCTTAGCTACTAGCTTCCCCTTGTTGTTATGTACTCCTATTAATTAAATCTCACATAGAATTTATGTTGTTTGCTTTTCTTGTTATGTAATCTTATTCACCAAAGCTTCAAAATATGACACCCAATCATAGGCCTCCTGGGCTTTGATGAAATCTAAATTTAATACACTAGCTACCTCTAAAAGGGTCATCAGATCTAGGTGGTTGAATGCCTTATTAGGGGTGTATAATACCAAGAAATTAAATTTATTTTCATCTTTTCTAAGAAGCTTAAATAATTTTTTTATTGAATTCATGTTTGGATCCAATTGGACTCTCAAAGAATGAATTATATCCAAAATTTTATACAAGTGTTGCATTTTTTACATCATGTTTTATACTAAGGGGAACTCATATCACCTATTGCTACTTTTTGAGAGTTTCCAACTCTTCTTCTAGTTCTTGTCTAGCCAGCTTTATTTCCTCATGGATAGCCAATACTACCTCAATATGAGTCTCCATATAAGACTTAAGCTCCTTATTGTATGGGGATTGACCCTTCTTCCTGTGTTGCCTTTTTAAAAGGGAATAAATTTATTCCCTTTCCTTTAAAATCAACCCTCTCCCAAAACTATCCTCAATATTTTTTTTATGATCCTCTAAACTAAGGTAATGGCTTTGTTAAAAAGTGAAATTATAGTCGGAAGATTTGTAATCTTCAGTTTGGGCCTCTTAGAAGCCAAATATCCTAACTCCTTGGCCCAGTCTACAAGAGTAAGTTTTGAATGATCTGATGGTTGAGTTTTTATTTGTGCATACTCCTTAGGCTTAAGTTCAGGCTCAGTGGAGGGTTTGGGAATCGAGGGCCAAATTATTTTGGACTAGTCCATGTTCCTATATTATGGCATGGTGTACACAATATAGGCTAATTTATTTTTTTGGGGACCTCTTAGTTGTTACCAATATTGTGTTTTAAAATGGTCTTTAAGAAGGCAATGGTGAACCCAATTAGGTAGAGAAAGCAGCCATTTGAGTAATAAGTTGGCTAATGGTTGTGGAAATAAAAGTAGAGACTATAAGAGTGGATTAGAGGTGGATGGGATGGAAATAATTATGATTAAAAGGATGGAGACTGAAGGAAAGGAAACTATATTATTAGATATTGTAGGGATAGTGGTGGAAGAATTAAAAGTTTGGGTGCATGAAAAGAAGACCAGTAGAGAGTTTGGGTGCATGAAAAGAAGACCAATAGAGAGTGATTGCATAGCAATGAAAGTGGAAAAAATTATAAATGGCATGGTAGAAGTAACTTCTAATGACATTAGAGGAAAATTTCTTAAGGGGAAAGTAAAGAGATCACCCTTACTATATGAATCAGCATTGAGGGGTGCCTTTTATTTTAATGCTTGCAAGCTCAAGACCTTGGTTTATTGTACTTATTCCTCATCCACCTCTTGACTTGTCTTACCTTCTACTAAAGGTTGTACCTTTTTGAGTGTGTCTATGGATGGGTTCTGAGATCTCTCCCCCCTTGGTTTCCTTTGATAACACTATCTCATTTTCCTAGCATGTGGAGTAATCACATGTTGGGGAAGAGGAGGCAAAGTCATGTTGGATGTTAGGGATAGTGAATCCACCATAATAGGTGTCATTTTTTCCTCATTAGAAGAGTCTAATAAAATTATCTTCATATCTTCCCTACTTTTTTTGTCCTTTTCTTGTGTCAAATCCTCTACTAATTCCTACTTAACTCTCCTTAATTTAACAATAGATGCTTGAACTAGAGGAGTATATTCCTCTTCTTCTTATACAGAAGTATCTCTTTTATTTATTATTGTTGTTCATGTTCTTGAGACATTAATAGATGTTGAGGATCTTTTCCCTAGTCTATTGGCTATTAGTATGGCCTACCACTCTATAATTTAGAAGATCTCCATCCTCCTAGTGGTGGGATCCTAAATTTAGCTAGGTTGAGTGTAAGGGAGAGGTTGGCTTGTACCATCCTCAATAAGTCTTCAATCAAGCCTATTGTCACTATTCTTTATTTTACTTCCTCAACATTCTTAGCATTAATAACCCATAATTCATGGTCAAATGGCTCATGTTTATATGAGATGCCTAGGTTGTGGATCTTTTGATGGACTCTTCCATAGGGGTCCCAATCCCTATGGGGTAGAGTGTCCAATGCATATGTTTTCCTTGCATTCCTAGCTTCCCTAAAATGCATCTTAAAATTATATTTCATCCTCTTAATAGTGATATGGGAGCCATGTAAAGTGACCTTTTTTTATTTTTTATATCCTCAGTTGTATCATTCTATATTTAAAAGACAAATTCTTATTCATCCACCTTTTTGAGAATGAATTTGGGAAGATAAAGAGGGTCTAACCTATGACCACCAATCATGATGATGATGAAATCATGGTAGATCTAGTAGTCTTCCACATTAGTGAGTGTTTTGTAAATTTTGGGTGAAATCCTAGCCAGATTTTGGCCATGAATGGCCATCCAAACCTAAGGGTAGAGGTAATCTATAATTTTGGTAATGTTATTAAAATATGTGTATATGTGAATGAAAGAATAAAATTCAAATATTATATTCTTGATAACATCAAGGTTGGGATTCCATAGAACCCCATTATGCATGTACATCATTCCCATGACTAAATCTAGTAGGTATGACATCAAATTAAAAAATTCCCCTTGGGACCTCTTATCTTTGTGCAAAATTTGTTCCTATAGGTGGGCACTAATGACTTTCCCCAATGCATAGGTACGTTTTGAAGTAATGATTAGGTCTGGTAAGGGTACCCATTCTAGATGTAGTAATTAGATACTTTGGTGGCTAAAGATTCAATTCAATAATGTCATGACTATGTGAATCCCCATCCTAAATTGGGTGATAAGATTGGATTCTTAATATTCTCTTTGACAATGAACATCTTGCCTAAGAGAAGCCACTTCCCTACTACTCTCTTCACATTTTTAATTTTCTTCTAAGTGACTACAATATGTAATTAAAATTTAAAATTTGGGATAGGAAGACTTAAATACCTCATGAATGCTTCTCCATAGATGTATGTCAAAACTATGTTATTGTTGATGTAGTGTAGATAGACATTGTCTATAATTCTACCTTCAAAGAACAAGCCTTGTAGTAAGTCTATAAATGGCATGACCTCTAACTTAATGGTTTCATAGTGAAGGGCATATCAATTAAATATGATTAGGTATGCTATAAGTTATTTATCCTTAGCCAAGATGTCTTCTTCTAATGCAAATGAATTAATGTTCTCTATGACCTCTCATAAAGTCAAGTAATTGGGGTTAATGTTTTTTAACATAGTTGCATCAAAAGTCTTGTCTAAGTATTTAGTAGAGTCCTTGATGGAAAACCTAGAGGGTGATGAGGGTCCCTTATATGACCTAGATAAATATGCCATAGTTGTTTGATGGATGCTAGTGTGATACAAGCTTTCAAAGATGGTAGTGAAAAAATTGAATTACACATGTTGAAAGTCATTCTAGTCATAGCTAGGGATTTTGAGATTTTAGAAGGTTAAGTTTGCTCAAGATCTTGAAATTAGAGTGATGTGAAATTTATTTGGGATAGATGTTATATGTTTTTTCATTCATTCCAATTCATGTGTCATTAATCACCAACATCTATAAGTTCATCGCCACCTAGTCCTAGTGTACATGTCATGTAGGATGATTACTCATTTGGGGTACCACAGTGTTGCCTTTTCCTTATGAAATTTGTCATTTAGGTTTAGTATGGAAATTAAAACTTTGATTTTATGCCTAATACACCCCAAAAATAAAAATGCTCTTTGGAAAAAATTATTTCAAAATAATTTGTCCAAAAGTTGTTGAAAGAATAGTTTCCAAAGACTAAGTACTCTTCAAAGAGATTGTCATTTGGGAGAAAATCATCACATATAAAGTTCTTGAAGATAAAACTTCTGAGTTAAATCTTCTAAAGATAAATTTTATAAATTAAAGCTTCTAAATACCAAAGTTCTCGAATGTAAACCTTTCGAATGAATTTGTCTGAAATAAATTTGTTGACTAAAAATAAGGTTCTCAAAGACTAAGTTCCCAAAAGAAAAGTTTCAAAAATAAAATTTCCTAGAATAAATGTTCTTGAATTGTTTCTAAAAATCAAAATTTCCAAATATCATATCCATAATAACCAAAACCTTCCAAAGGAAAGCTGTCAAAGAGAAAATCACTGACCAGAACAAATGGTCCAAAGAGAAGTCCCTAAAACAAAGTTTGCAAAGAAATATTTTTTTAAGATTAAAAATATATAAACAAAAGTATTTCAAATGAAAAGAATCTAAATAATCCAATTTTAATACCTATCATACAGAGAAATTCTTCCCAAATTTGCATTAATAGATTAGTTTCAATAAGTCTTTTCAAATGAAAATAAGTGCATAACAATCAAAATGTCACTTAATGTCCAAAATATAAAGATCCTTCAGATAATAAGTCTCATATACACCCAAATAAAATATACTTCCTCTAAAAATAAAAGGGTGTCCTGACTTTTCAAAAAAAAAAGAAACCAAGGTGGGGTGTGTTGAATACAACAGAAACCATTAAGACCAAGATAAGAATACAAATCTACCTTTTTGTAATGATACACAAATTTCAAAATAATATGGTTTTGGACAATAATATCTAAAAAAAATTAGTTATCAATGTCAATGATTGGAAAAACATTCACAAAGCATCAATTTTCCTATCTCTACATCTAATCATAATGATCGATAAGGCTTGGGATATAGTGGCAATATTGATGCAAATCTTTCCAAGATACATTTTTTCAATGAAAAATATCAAGAATCTATAAATGATAACAAGTCAAAGAATAAATCACAAATATAAAAGGTAAAATTACAAAAATAATAATGGGCACATTGAATATTTAAAATGGGATTTATAAAAAAAAGAGGTCAAAAAACAAGAGACACTTGACAAATATAATGTTCAAATATGGATATAGAGGAGAAAAATAAAATCCTTTATTCAAATCAGGGAAAATTCATTGCTAATATAGATGGTCGACAATATTTAAATGAATAGTTTAGAAAACTATGTTATGATTCACTCAGTAACATACCACATAATCTACTCATACTTATAGGACCTAGTACCTATCGATTGAATCCATCACTTGTAAATGAGAAACCAAATGTAGATAAATTAAATCCAAATATACCAATTAAAAACTCACCAAAAGAGTATGACACACTTTCTTATTTTTTTATTCATGTATATGGCACATCTCATTCAAAAAAGGTTAAACATCTTCTACTCTTTGTAGATTCTCATCCTCATCTTGAGATCATTGGATAGTTTATGAATATTTAAATACTCCAGAGAAACTAAAAATGTTCCTACTATTTTTCCTCAAAAAAAACCTAATATCACTCAAAAATGGGTTCTATGAACCCAAACAAATGTTACTTCTACTCTATGGCCTCATACACCTGTGAGGAATACATATTGTTACCAATTATTTGGTTTTAAATATTACACCTATACATGTTCCTAAATAGTAAAATCAATTTTATATATAATATTTTGATCTTGGATCTACCTATGAGAATTTCTTGGATGGGATAATAAGGACTTTTTTCCAAATATTCTAAATAATACCAAAAAAAATCAAGCAATCAAGAAAATAGAAAAATAATCAAAAAATATCAAAAATATTCAACATATTCTTAGTTGTACTATTTTTTATACTTATGTTGTTTGTTTCATATTAGTAGATAACATATCATTCATTTTTATACAAACACATATGTTTCATGCATCATTTTAGTGTGATATATGCATACCCAGATACATGATATATGTGCATACAACAGTTGGGCCTTCCTTATACTTGCATCATAAGTACATTGAGGGCATATACTTATTTGATCATGATATACATAGGTTATATTGTGTTATGATCACTTATTATTATCATGTTTAAGCTTAGATACTTACACATGCCTCTATCCATGCTTATGCCTTTCACAGTATACTTGATATGTTTTGTACTTAATATTTTTTGCAAACACATATTTATACGAACAAGTATGCTATGTTCATGTTGATTGCCTATATTTCATACTTTCATTTATGCAATACCTTGAGTGTGTTCCTTGCTTGTTATTATCTTGAATTGTATTGCCTATTTGATCATTTGAACATGCTCCATTAATTATAGCCACCATGCCTTTATTTGCCTATTTTTGCATTTAAATAAGTTATTATTTGTTGTATGAACATTTGAATATGTCATTATATATTTTATGAACATATAATTAAGTCATCTCCCTTCAATTATGTGTCATTTAAAAATGCCCTTTGTATGAGGTCTCCTTGGACCATTTCCTTTTACTTTGATTTTGATTGATTTTATGTGTATACTTGATTGTTTGTTGAGCTTGTAATATGATTTAACCTTTTAGGGGTTTTACATGTGTAAATACCTAAGTTAGATTAAAGTGATGAGATGTTTAAATCAGTTAAATTATATGTGATAATTAAGCATTGATTTTTCATAGTTTTTGACTTTTAACTTTTTAAAAATAGTAATAAATATGTATAAATAGAGACTTATCTATAAAGTGACTGTTTCAGATGATCTAGGTTCTAAAAATATGGTTTTAGATAGGTCTAAGTGTCATTAATAGGGTCCCAAGATCTATTTTCTCACTGGATAGTAGTACCTCACCTAGGTAGTAGTGTCATAATACTATAGTGTCCTCAAAGTGGCACTAGTGTCCTCTTTATAGGATTGTTCCTATTTTTTAGGATCACCTATGTTTGTGTTTATGGGTCATGTTCTTATGCACATGAAATCTAGAACTTTGTGCCTATAAAACCTAATTTATTATGAAAACCCTAATCCTCTTTACAATTATGGCATGATAGATAAATATGTGTTCATTAGTAGGATAGGTTAGACATCCTCAACACCCCATTGTGAAAAGAGTTGCCTACATACCAATACTCTAAGGAGGGATCAAGCCCAATGTAGTTCTCCCACCTAGTGCTTGGTGTAAGTACAAGTGAATGTTAGAATGAGAGTGGTCTTGAATGCTTTGAGTTTGCTGGAGCCTTAAAAATTTTGAAATCTGAGCTTAGGTCTGTTGTAGATGGTAGTATATAAAAGTAGGGTAGAATAAGAATCAAATACCTTAATTTTTCTCAACTTGTTTCTTGTTTGGATAGGATTTTGCATATATTTTCCATCTAGTGAATAGAGGTCAAATAGTATTCTATTTATAGAGATCCATAGCTTGTGAAGATAATAAAATGTACATAGGCCAACCTTAGGAGGGGCACACATTCGAAAATATATCTGTTAGAGAGAGTTATGGAAAATGACACTAAAACACAATTGGGGACACTAGTGACATGTGGTTGTAGTGTCCTCAGTGTGGTGTTGATGTCCACCTAGTAGACTATTATGCACACTAGGTTAGGATTTGGGAATATTATCCTAATACTATGTTTTGGTTGATAGAAGATGTATGTGGTATGCACAATGGTTTTAAAAGTGTGGTAAAGGCTCTAGGATAGGTCTAAGGCTAAAGCAATGAATAAGTTAACTCAATCAACACTCTTAACATCTAAATACCACTTTTAGGTTATTACATTTCACCCCCTATTTATGCTAAAAATGTATCAAAGTGAAATGACTATTATAAATAAAAAGGAAGCATACCTAAACCTATCTTGGAAGTGAAGCTTATGTAGCTGTAGTCATATAAAATGTCCAAATTGGTAGCTTGAGTGTGGCTTATGACACCCTTTTCATAGGACCTTCTTGCATGTTTTTATGACCCTTATAGACACTTTTTTTCTCATTTTCAATCATCCATAGCTTTTTAAACGATCATTCTAGCTCAAGCAAACTCTATTTTTTAGGCCAATTCTATCCCCATAAGTCCTAAGCCTATAGGACAAAAGCACTATAGCGCCAGACCCTAGGGTGTCCCATTTTTAATGCTCTTTTCTAATCACATTTCGAGCCCAAATGGTCATTTCCATTTGATTCATATCCTTCATCATGTTGGCCTAGTGCAAATACATTTAACCCATGACCAATAGTTCCCTATAAAATTCCATATAAAGTTCATTTACAAGGGAGGTGACAAATCTTACAAAGCAAGCAAGAATACAAGCAAACCACTAAGTCAAACTTTCCTATTCTCTACATACAATTACCCAACACCAGTCCTTAACCACCTCAAACACTCTTAATTTGGCATTTTTTCATCCACATCACACTATCACACAAATCACATCAAGTGGGATAACTACATATGGTTTGATCCCTCTTCAGAGTAGTGGGCAATGTACCCACACAAGGGGTGTGGATCATACATTTAGTGCATATTACACACACTAACCCCCCTTTTCAAGTGATTCAAATCATGTTCATCAAGCATGATGGAGGGTTAGGGTTTGAAGATTAAATCATCTCTATAGTGAGCTCTATTGACATTCATCACTTGAAATTTCATAGACAAGCTCACACAAGAATAACACAAAGAACCTAAAAAATTAGGTCTTTATGAGTAGTTTGGATAACAGTGGAAGAAGAGGACAATAGCATTGGACCTTAGGGTGTCTTATTTTTGGTGGTCTTGTCTATTTAAAAAATAAAATCCAGATTCTAATTTGTGACACTCTCTCAATTCTGTAAACCTATTTTCAAACCCTACAATAGTCATTTCAACCTATTTTAAGCTAAGTTATAATTCTCCTAATTTATTATTATTTTTAAAAAGGTACAAAAGACAAATAAAATATAAAAATAAGGACTTTAATTATTGAAATATTATTTACTAATTTATTAATCTAAACCCTTAAATAGGAATAAAACTCCACTATTTCCAAAATAGTTAAATCATTTGATGAACTTGACTTACTTTATTTGCACACAAAAATCCTAGAAACCCTAGGGAATATTCCTTGCTGATTTTTCCAATATTTTTATGATTTTTCTTGCATATTTAAATCAAAATTTCCATTTAATTTTTAAAACTTTACCTTAGTAATTTTAAAAATCATTTCCTTTAAACCCTAGTTGCCTATACTAGGTCTTGGTATTTTTTTAGTATTTTTCTAATTTTTTCCTACATATTTAAATCATGATTTCCATTTAGTTTTTAAAAATTTACCTTCATAATTTTAAAAATTATTTCCTTCAAACCTTAGTTACCTACACTAGGTCCCGATATTTTTCCAGTATTTTTTTAATTTTTTTATTGCATATTTAAATTAAAATTTCACATTAATTTTTAAAATTTATCTTAGTAGTTTTAAAAATTATTTCTTTCAAACCCTAGTTGAATTTACTAGGTCTCATTGCTTCTTGTGAGATCACCTTACATACATCAAAATTTCACATTTTATTTTTAAAATTTACCATAGTAATTTTTTAAAACTATTTCTTTAAAACCCTAATTACATATACTAGGTCCCATGCTTTTGAAGTATCACCTTACATGTTTGCGAGATTCGTATTTTTTTTATGCATATTCTAATTCATTGTTTAGATTATATTTATTTAATGTTAGGAACCCCTTATCCAACGGAAGCACAATTGATTACTTTCTTATAAGTAATTAAACACGAAATTATACCAGAATGATTAAGTAACTAGAAACTTGAGACAGCAAAGAATTTGAGAGACAATACACACTCTTGTATTAAATATTACTAGAAGAAAATACAATAAGGAAGATGCCACTTCTTCCTCCACCTCAAAGGCTTGCCACACCTCAAGACCTTCTTCCCTCTCTCTCTTGCTCAACCAAACCAACTCAACAACCTGAGTTGTTATCCCCTCCTTGAATGCTTCAGCTAATCTCCTTGACCTTACTTGTTTATAGATCTCCTTGACCTTGCTTCAATGCTTTACTTGCCTTCTTGATGATTACAATACATGCCTCATGGGTCTTTAAATAGAATCCCATGCATACAAAAATAGAACTCTAATTACAATAATTAGACACGCAGCTCGTGACTATAATTAGTCCCTAAACATGCAAACACTCGCTTCACTTAACTGACTGTTTGTCAATAGCAGTTCTGGAACACACAGGTGATCGACGTCGGTCCCTGCTTGCCTGGTGCTGCCGACGTCGGCTGACTCCCTGCCATTGCTGGTTGCCTTCTGCACTGGTAATGACCAATGTCAGTCATGCTGCCGATGCCGGTACTTCTAGATCTTCAACAACCACCTATTTCTTCATGTCTGTAACAATTTGAAGCTTTTAACTCCACACCCTAACAATCTCCCACTTGGAGATAAATAGCTGCAACTGTACCTGTACTTGTACTCCATCTATTTTTTTCCCTTGGCTTTGTATCCCTCTTCAAGCTCTCCCCTGAAGACCAACCACCACACAACCTATGGTGCTATATCTGTCACTTATGCCAAAAGAATTTTGCTGCTCCCAAATTCTTCATGACATACTTCTAAACCAACTTTACCCTTAGCTCAGAAACTCCCTGTTTATGAAACCCTATAAAAAGTAACACAATATAGTAACAGGATAATGTAGCTAATATTATCCAACCTGGTAAAGATAAAAACAATGGTCAAACCTCCATTGTTCTGTAGCCTAATCAAGACCATATACCATAGCCTTCTGTCTCATGTATCCATCCACTCTCTTCTCTAAAATGGGAATCCATCTCTCTATCCAATGCTTTCTTCTAGCTGACAACTCTACCAACAAATACCTGTTTGGTTCTTCTCCAAGGACTCACACTCCTCATCCATGCCAAGCTCCCACTGTTTATGGACTCTACCTGCATTGCTTCTTCCATCTTCCTAGTTCTTGACTATCAGTAAGCAATATAAAGAAGGTGAACAATGAATATGAGGTTCACTTACCCTTTCTAACCTCCATATGGGCGTTTGAGACTCCTTGATAGCTTGTTGTCCACCCAACATCCATTCCAGTGACCGATCTTGGCCATCTCCCATTCTGCTCTCAACCGATGTCAGTTCCCTGCACTGACCCTGACTGCTGACATCGTTACCCCTGGCCAACGCTGGTGTCCCCCCTACCGATGTCAGTTCCTACCTAACCAACGTCAATCTTCTCCTGCCGACTCTACCGACCCTACTAGTTTGCACATGATCTATGTCGGTACCTGTCTGGTTGACATTGGTGCCATGTGACTGATGTCAGTGTCTGTGTGTTCCTGTAAGTGATGAAACCTTCATTCGTGAGCTCATCTTGGATCAAACCTCTGTCCATACTGCCCTGCTCAGAATTATTCAGCCCCTGTGACTGATCTCTATCCTTCATCTCCTCCATAAACACCAAGGCTTCTTTGTTCCTATCAAAAACATCAAATTTCCTTTTCCTGCAATGAACTCTATTTATGCTTTCTGAATCTAAACATATACCTTTTGAATCATGAACATCCATTCCCTTCTTATTCATGTGATCCAGCCTATTAAGCCACATCTTCGAATCTACAGCTGAAGTAGATAAACCAGAAGTAGAATCAGTAATACAAGTAGATAGATAAAGAGTACCTACTTTCTTACCTCTTGTTAAAACAAGTGCACCCTTGGTAACCTTCCAAGAATCCGTTGTGAGGGTTATTGTGCACCCCTCATCACCCAACCTTCCTACAGAAACCAAACTCTGCTTCAGAACTGGGACATGCATGACCTCCTTCAACACCCATGTGTTGTCTATCTATAATTTCAGCTGTAATTTCCCTTTGCCAACTATTTGACAAGGCGTACCATCCCCTAAATAAATCACTCCAAAGTCTCCCTGGACATACTCATGGAACAAATCTCTGTTTGGGGATGCATGAAAAGATGAACTAGAATCTAAAATCCATGATCCTACCTGACTATCCAAAGAAAGTATGAGAGCATCCTGTACCATGATATTTGCATCCTTTGCTTCTTCTTTACCTTCAGGTTGATTCTCTTTATCTCGCAACCAACACTCCTTCTTTGTGTGTCTTTTCTTTCCACAAAACCAGTAGGTAATACCTTTGGATTCAGATCTCCTTTCCGACCTTGATTTCCCTTGCTCCACTTTCTCTCTTTGCCTCCCCCTGCTTTCTACACTTAGAGCATTCCCTGATGATTCACCTGTGCTTTTCCTGTGTATTTCTTCATTCAAGATCACACTCACAACATCATCAACTTTTAATATTTTAGAAGCAGATGCAAAATTACTTACTGCCATAACCAAACTATCCTAACTTTTAGGTAAAGAGCATAATATCAAGAGAACCTTTACTTCATCATCAAAAACAATATTGACTGAAGCTAACTGGTTTACCAAACCATGGAAATCACTAAGATGAGCATATACTAATCCACCTTCCTGCATTTGCAAAGTAAATAACTGTTTCATAAGAAATACCTTATTTGATGCTGAGGGTTTTTCATATAAATTTGCCAAGGACTTTATCAACTCTTTCGTTGTCTTACACTGTGACAAGTTGGAAATCACAGATAATGCAAGGCTCAACCTTATGGAACCTAGAGCCTTTCGATCAAGAACGCTCCATTCTTCATCCTTCATATATGTAGGCTTGCATGCAACCCCACCCAATGGTAAGTACAAATCCTTCTGATACAGATAATCCTCTATCTGCATCCTCCAATGTTGATAATTCTTGCCATTAAACTTCTCCATTTGTAGCTTACTTTCTTTTGCCATTGCTGAACTCCCACTCAATCAAAAAACCCTGTGAATGACCTGTAATCAAAAACAATAACCTGCTCCCTGCAAACCGTTGCTTTGATACCAACTGTTAAGAACCCCTTATCCAACGAAAGCACAATTGATTACTTTCTTATAAGCAATTAAACACAGAATTATACCAGAATGATTAAGTAACTAGAAACTTGAGATAGCAAAGAATTTGAAAGACAATACACACTCTTGTATTAAATATTACTAGAAGAAAATACAATAAGGAAGATGCCACTTCTTCCTCCACCTCAAAGGCTTGCCACACCTCAAGACCTTCTTCCCTCTTTCTCTTGCTCAACCAAACCAACTCAACAACCTCAGTTGTTATCCCCTCCTTGAATGCTTCAGCTGATCTCCTTGACCTTACTTGCTTGTAGATCTCCTTGACCTTGCTTCAATGCTTCAATGCTTTACTTGCCTTCTTGATGATTACAATACATGCCTCATGGGTCTTTAAATAGAATCCCATGCATACAAAAATAGAACTCTAATTACAATAATTAGACACGCAGCTTGTGACTATAATTAGTCCCTAAACATGCAAACACTCGCTTCACTTAACTGACTGTTCATCAATAGCAGTTCTGGAACACACAAGCGATCGATGTCGGTCCCTGCTTGCCTGGTGCTACCGACATCGGCCAACTCCCTGCCGTCGCCGATTGCCTTATGCACTGGTAATGACCGACATCGGTCATGCTGCCGACGTCGGTACTTTTGGATCTTTAGCAACCACTTGTTTCTTTGTGTTTGCAACAAGTTGAATCTTTTAGCTCCACACCCTAACATTTAATCTTTTCTTTCATTATTAAATTTGTTTTCCTTATCCCACCTAAGCTCCTTGCATCTCTTCCTTTGAGATGAAGTGCAAGACTTAGTGGCAACCCTCCTAAATTCACTCAAATTATTTCAATCCGACCATATACCATGAATAAACAACTTGCTCAAATTCCTACTATAGATCCTACACATCTAGATTACACTAATTTCTATGAGGATAATTTTGAAAATGAGTATGAGAATAACAATGATGATACACAACACCGATGTTCATGATCCACCACATCAGGTTCTTGATCCACTTCCACCTATTGTTGATAATGATGTTATCATCAACAAAGAATTGATCCTACAAAGTTTTAGAGAAAGACTCAGGGAACAGCCCCAAGATCATACTCTTATCTTACAATCTATCTTGGAAATTAAAAGGACTAATCAAGTTGAGTCTTCCATTCCTTCAAAACTACCAGTTGTAAATGACACTATAAGGGTAACTATGCTTCAACAACCCCCTATAGAATCCCAACCTTCCTATGAGGCACCACCAGTTATAGCTAAGTACATCTTTGTCTCCCAATGTGGCTACCCTTATGTAAGAGATAAAATATCTTCAATCCAAGGTGCTACATCTTGAGCAAGGTGCTTCTAGACCAACATAGGCTTTGGATTATTTTTCTCTACTTCATACACCATTGGCACATCATATTGCTTCTACACCCTTGCCACCAGGTTTGTTTCAACCCAAGCTCACTCTATATGATGGCAAGGGTGATCTAGAGGCACACTTGAGATATTTTCACATAGCATGCTTGGACTATGTGCCAAATGACTGGTTACTAACCAATCTATTTCCAAAGAGGTTAAAGTATTATGCTCTACAATAGTTTTATTATCTACCAAATTAGTTAGTCAATGCATTCAATCCTTTAGTTGACATGTTCCTAGCTCATTTCAACATTAACATAGGTGACCAAGGCTTTTTATGCTCAAATTGTACAACAAAAATAAAGATCAAATGAGCATCTCATAGATTATGTTCTTCCATATAAGACTATCTTATCTAAAATGACTAGCCCCATGGCTGATCAATAATTACAAGATATCTTCAAAAAGAGTCTTCTATCAACTTTGCATGAGTCAATAATGTTCAAAAGGTTATCTTCCTTGATTGAGTTATGCCATACACTAAAGGAAAGAGAATTCAAATTAATTTCAATGGGCAAAATCAAGTACACAAGCATATCAAAAACATCAAATAAGAGTAATAGTAAAGTCTCATACAAAATAAAGGTTAATTATAGAAAAAGTCAAAATCAACCTATAGTTAATATGGCTTTAGATCCCCCTCAGTGATTGGTTTTATCAGCATCTCCTCAGAAAACTTTTACCAATCTACCAGTATCTCTAGCTAGCGTCTTATAGCAGCTATTGGAATGTAATATCATATCTATCCCTCCTATTCAGGAAGTTGATCCAACAAATCCTCTTTCATGAGGATATGATCACAATACATTTTTTTATTTTTACTGGGTACCAAGCCACACAAAAAATAAATGCATCGGTTTGAAACACAAGATATAGGACTTGATAGATGGCACTTTATTAATCTTGGCACTCTAGTTGAGCCTCCTCAGGAAAAGCAAACATAGGATAAGGCTTTTAAAAAATTCTCATATCCCTTCCCACAACATTATATATAAGAGACATGGTATACATCAGGGGTTCATCATGCATATCATGCACACCCTCCACCAGCTACATATCAAGCACCTTTAGTTGAGACACATCCTTTGAAAAACATGATTGGTATGTATAATTCTAGAGTTCCATCTAGACCTTTCATCTCCTTCTCAAAATAGGAGATAGTTGAGGATGATTTAGATTACCATGCACTCTTCACCATAGCTTACACTAATCATCATCCCATTCATAGTGTTTTCATAGACAATGGATCTAGTGTGAACATGTGCACTATGACACTACTATAGTATTTAGGATATTTAGAGCATGATATTACCCTAATGAACACAATTATAAGTGGATTTAGTGGGCACATATATATTTCATTGGGTGATATTAAACTTCCTTTATAGGTTGAACCTACACATGTGGCCACACCATTTACTATAATTCCTAATATAGGAGTTTTCAATATGTTACTTGGTCGACTATGGATCCAAAAACTTTGTACAATACCTTATATAGTTCATAGATGCATGAAATTCATTCACACTAATCAATTTATTACAGTTGGTGGAGTTTCATATGAGTTACCAATCCCCACTTTAGAGCCATCTACTACTCTACAGTCATTAGTTTCAGCTTTTCCACCAATTATATCTCTTCTTCTAGTTTAGGTTTAGACACAATTGAGGCTTCCATTGCTAGCATACAGATTTCATACACTTCCATAGAGACCTCTTTTATATCAACCATAGTTTCAATATTTTAGATAATTTCTAGCTATAATGTTCACACCTAGGGTAGTGGCATTAAGGTCTCATGCCTCTACACATAGAGCACACTTTTAGAGAGATTATTCTACTACTAGATGGGTCCTAAAGAACCCTACATTTGTATTCACTCCTTATATTTACAAGGGGACCCCATAGTTAGTTTCCACTATAGATATTTTAGAGCATTTACAACATACATAGCTTTCAGAGCCACAGTCTCAGCCCTTCCATCATGCTTTATGATCACACACGATCCCTATCCTTGATACAAGAAACCATGATGGGGAGTCTCTCATGAGACTCATTGGTTAGTATTATTTCTTCTCAGTCTATCTTGTACATAGCTTCTTTTCAATTTCTTGTACATAGTCTCCTTATGATGGATTGTACATAGCTTTTTTTTAATTTTTTGTAATAGTCTTCTTATGATTGATTGTATACAAATTATTTTTAAAAATACCAAAAATAATATAACATTTTAACATATAAAAACAATATAATAACTTAAAGTCTAAAAACATTCAAATAACATCAAAAACACCAAAAATATTTCAATTGAATGCATCCTCCATGTTTTACATTTCTACTACCATGCTAGACTTACATTTTTCTATTCTATGTTATTATTTGTTGATTTATCTACATTACCATGCTTCATTTGATATTATTTGAGTGTGTGCAGTGACATCCAAATCCTTGATTGATTCACTCTACCCATTGAGGGGGCATCATACTTCTACATTCAAGACATACATCGACATATCTACCCACTAGGGGCGTCTTCTACATGGCTACACCATCCAAGTTATGTCATTCCTACACCACACACTATATGTATCATGTTGATGTACATTAATTACTAACTTACATAGATTACTCTATCAACATTCACTAGTATATAGCACTTGTGTATTTCTTAGCATACACCTAGTCTTGTACTCCGTCTCTTGCATACTTTCACTTCTTGCATTGATTAGTTAGATGAAATAGTATTTATAGATTTTACATGTTTTCCTTTCTTGTTTTGAGTAGCTAGATGTGATTGCATTTCTCTATTCCTATTTTTTCTCTTGTATGTGACATAGGACAGTTTCCAATGTCCTTTGCTTGTACTCTTCTATGTGCTTGTGGCCCTCATGCCAACCTTACTTGTTTTCAATTGTATGTGTATGTGGGGATTTGAACATGCATTTTATGCTTGATTTCTTAGTTTGAGTGACATGTACCCATGTCTCTTATTTTCTTGGCCCCTGGACCTTCTTGTATGCTTCTTACTTCTTGCCTTGTGCGCTTATTGCTTGTTTGCTTCTCATCATTTGCAATGCCATGATCCACATCATGCATTATCTTGATTTCTTGGATACCATGATGGACATCATGTTCCATCTATCCTTGACAACTAAGAAATAACATTCCCAATTTCAATTTAGTATAATTCAAATGTTATTACATTGTTACATCTATCTAGACATACCCCTATTGATCTAACAATCTCTAATATAAACTATGTTATATCTTGTGACATCTTTTGGATTATCATTACTATATCATGTATATTCACAACATAACACACTTTCAGGGCTCTTTCTTCTGAGAGAATTCATTGTAGGGTCTTCATTCATACCCTCAAAAAAGGGGAAATAAATAGAGGTTTTATCACAAAGATCATAGCCTCCTACCAGTCAAAAAAATCAATTTTTAGAACACTCAGAACAACAACCAGAACCCAAACTAGGTAGAGCAAACTAGGAAAATAGTGATGAACATAAAAAAATAATTAGAAATAGCAAAGGACAAGAGTGTCAAATTTGGACTACATGTTGGACACTAAGGTATCCTATTTTTGGCACTCTTATCCAAACAACCAAAAACATAGATTTTTCAAAAATAGATAGAAAGGTAAGTTTAGTTACAATTTTGTCAGTAATAGTTCAATTTAGATTAGGCAATTTTAGTAGAATTTTTCTTGGAAAATCTATATATAAGAGTCATCATGTGTGGCATGATGGATCTCACTTCCAGTTTTAGATTGGGCAGTTGGTATAAATTCTAGATCATAATCCATGTTATAGACACCATTGATTGAGGGTAATGCGCATGGCACATTGGCTTTATTTTTTTTTTCAAGTTTAGTATATTACCTAGGTATTATCAGTAGTTGCATACCTTATTCCATCCATATGTGGTTGGAATCACTCCCGAGTGGCTTCCACATAAACCTAGTTCCTAGTTTCAAAGTGGCTTTCATACAAGTCTAATCTCCACCTCTCAAAGTGGCCAAGATTGGACTAGTTTCTAGTACACATTTAGCTATCCACACCACCTTATCATATTATAGAGCATTCATGGGTTTCAAGAGCCATCTCATATGGAATACATTCATATTGGTATTAGTTCATATTTCAACACTTAGTGGGCAATGATGGAGCAAAAAGACTAGCTAGCCATTGTATTCTTGAGCTACCTACTCAGAGGGATTAGACACATAGTCCAAACATCAATTAACACATGTATGATCACATAGCTTCACTTAGTGGGAAATGATAGATCCAAATGGATAGCCTTTACATTCTTAAGCCACTCTTAAGGAATTAAGTACTCAGCTCTATTTATGATATTAATTTTGGTACAGCATATACCTAGCATCACTTGACATCACTCAGCATCACAATAGGTTTTATATTGGTTCACATACCCAGTGATGTGTATTCATTCATTTCTCTTCATCTCTCTTTTACCTATCTTTTTGTACGTTCTTATTTTATACATATCATGTCTAGTAAGAACTAATACACTCTTTTTTTTCTTGTAAATTTACACTTCACGATGTGCTCTCTCTACACACACTTAGCATCACATAGCTTCATGGGTTTCACCCTTGTAGGTAAGTTCATGTATGCTTTCTAATTTTTGTTTATCCTTGTATTTTGCTTTGTTGTATTACTAAAATAAAGGGAGGGAAAATGTAATCATATAAAATGTCCAAATTGGTAGCTTGAGTGTGGCTTGTGACACCCTTTTCATAGGACCTTCTTGCATGCTTTGGTGACCATTTTAGTCACCTTTTTTCTCATTTCTAGTCATCAATAGCTTTTCAAATGGTCATTCCAACTCAATCAAACTCTATTTCCCAACCCAATTCAATCCCCCCAAGTCTCGAGCCTATAGGATAGGAGCACCATACTTGGACTATAGCACCAGACCCTAGGGTGTTCCATTTTTGGTGCTCCTATCCAATCATATTTTGAACCCAAATGATCACTTCCATCTAATTTATATATTTCATCATATTGGCCTAGTGTGAATACATTTAACCCATAACCAATAGCTCCCTATAAAAGTCTATTCAGAGTTCATTTACAAGGGAGGTGAAAAATATTACAAAGCAAGCAAGAATATAAGAAAACCACTAAGACAAACTTTTCTATTCTCTGTATATAGTCACCTAACATAGTTTCAAACACATTCAAACTCTCACAACATTCCTTAGCTACCTCAAGCACTCTTAATTTATAATTTTTGCATCTGCATCATACTATTGCACAAAGCACATCGAGTTGGAGAACTACATATGGCTTGATCCCTCTTCTAAGTATTGGTATGTGAGTAGCGTGACCACACAAAGGGTGTGGATCACACGTTCAGTGCATATTACACACACACTAACCCCCCTATTTAAGTGATTCAAATCCCATTAATCAAGCATGATGGAGGGTTTGGGTTTGAAGATAAAATCATCTCTATAGTGAGCTCCATCAACATTTAGCACTTGAAATTTCACAAGCAAGCTCACACAAGAATAACATAAAGAACCTAGAAATATTAGGTCTTTATGAGTAGTATTAATAATAATGATAGAAGAGGATAACCACATCAGACCCTAGGGTGTCATGTTTTTGGTCAGTTCTATCCTTTCACAAAATGAAATCTAGATTCTGATTTGTGACATTGTCCCAGTCCTACACAGCCAATTTCAAAACCTACAATAGCTATTTCAACCTATTTTAAGTTAAGTTATAATTATCTTAATTTATTGTTATTTTTAGAAAAGGTACAAAGGACAAATAAAATATATAAATTAGGACTATAATTATTGTAATATTATTTATTTATTTATTAATCTAGACCCTTAAATAATAATAAAACTATATTATTTTCAAAATAGTTAAATCGGTAGCTGAATCTGAGTATGTGAATTTAGGTCTGCATATGTGAAACATGATCCAAATCCATGACCTATAATGAAACATGCAAAAATTAGTCCTTAAGAGATTATCAAAATTAAAAGACTATGTTGAATAAAGTAACTAAGTAAAGTTGAGTAAAGAGAGAGGAAATGAATTAATACATATTGTTGTGTATGTGAACCAATGCATGAACCTGGTGAGAACCTGTGTGTGTGAATGTACATATTTATCAAATCATTGAATAACTTGGACTAAGTTGATAGCTTGATCAAATATTATATGAGTGGTTCAAGAACTCAATATAATTTTGAATCCATCATTTCCCACCCCTGCTCGATGGATCATGATCTATGAATAGCTTTGATAAGACTATAAATGTGTCTAACCCTCTCATATGAGTGGCTCAAAAACTCAAGTAGGCTATGAATCCATCATTGCCCATCTATTTTAAGTAGATGTTGTTGATGTCTTAAAATTGTGCTAGATCTTAATCAACAACAATGGGAAGTTTCAAGCTGTGGGACAATGCGGCTTGAAAACAACCTCTAGATTTTAAAGAAGCTGGTCTCTTCTTTTGTATTGGGTGTTGGGGAAAAGGGATAGGAGACTAAACAGAAATGCAAAATGCAAGAATTGAAACCTAACTATGGCGATGCGCCTAAGATTAATCCTAATCCTAACCTGAGCACAGTGAAACTATTATGTGATTCTATTACATTTAAGAGCAGACAAGTGCATGATCAATGTAAAAGATTGGAATAACAGAAACAGAGGCTCACAACAGGGGAGTCTTTTGCTGAGATACAAGAATTGTAAACAAAGGCATAGTGTTCAATCTTCTTAATAGAATCTTCCAATCACATTACAGGTGTAGAAGTCACGCATAGTTATGTAGAACTTCAGACTCCATAAAATGGGACAGAAGCAAATAACTTTTCCAATCACAACACTAGAAAATCTACAGCATAGACTACTTTGCAAATGACACAGATAACATCAACAAGGGCATAGTGTTCAATTTTATTATTGAATCTTCCAGTCATACAAAAGATTTAGAAACACACACAGTCATATAAACCTTTCTACTCAAGAAAATGTAACAAAAGCAAATGATATTATTGGTCAAAAACTCTGAAAGTCTAAAACTATGAGAATTCCCCCCTCTCTTTAGATTTTAAAATTCTTCTTTTATAGCCTCGAATACGTAAATAAAAAATAATAATTTGAAATTTGGCGCATTCAATGCTTTGAAAGCCATGCTGGAGAAGAATGGCTGCCCTTAACTACGGCATGGCGATTCTTGACTAGTTCCTCTCTTCGCACCTGAATTTCAAATTTCATCACCTACTGGGCCACTCAACTATCTATTCTACCTCCATTGTTAGGAGACAAATAGATGATGTCTTCAATTATTGCAAGCCCCAAAAAAAACTACTTGGTGCACTGCTCCATCTACTCGAATTAACTCTCGCTGAATTTCCCTCCATTTTTGTTGTAACAGGTAAACGGGCACTCTGTTCTGTTTGTAATGGGAGAGGACCCTTAGCCAATTTATGAAAAACTCTCCTTTAGGCATCAGAAAATGACATTTGGTGCTCTCCATTGGGTTCATCAAAGACACGTGGCCCTCTCCTTTTCCTTGGCTATGTTGTAGATTTATTTGGGACTCATAACAGGCTCTTACGAATGGTGACACCTGGCAGCTTTCATGGATTTTGAAGTAACACCCAAGGCCCACCACAACCTTTATTCAGTAATGAAACTCAAGGATGATCCCTTAAACTTTGACACATGGAAATATCCACTGCTCCTAGGAAGATACGTGGCATCTTCTGCTTCTTCATCTAAAGGTATGTGGCACCTTCCGCTGCCTTTTGGGGATGGGGTAGAAAGGGACTGGAGAGTGACACTTGGCAGCCTCTACTGCTCTTAGTACTTAAGAAAAATGAAAGGACACCTTTATGCATTAAAAAAAATCATTGGACCAAAGTCTCCTAGATGACGACACATGGTGGCTTGCAATTTTTCTCCAAAAAGGTATTTCAGGGCCTTTGCAACTGCCACTTGGCGCTTTCCACCTTCTCTGCTGCCTTATGTTGAAAGTCTTTGAATGAAGTGTGGATGCTGATATGAGATGCAGATGCTGACACGTGGTGCATTTTTATTAACTACTACTGGGTATGTGGCACGGTCCATAGTGCTCAAAGGTTACAAAAAGGGGACTCGGGGGATGCCAACTGTCAGATTTGTCTCCTGAAAAGTGACACTTGGCAGCATCCGCTTGAACTAATACTCGAGAAAAAATGAGATGAAGGAAACAAGAAGGGGAAAAAAACCTACTCAAAGGGTGACACTTGGTAGCTTCTGTTGTATCTCAACACTTATGCAAAATGAACCAGCCCTCTGCTTCAAAATTCTGCCGCTTCGCCTGAAGAACCAAAATTGCAGTGCTCGACTGAAAATAATTGAATACGACATAGAGTAGGAAATTAATCTACAAATGTATCTAAAATTGTATTGCATAAAGTGATTAAATTATCTAACTGGGTATATCTAACTATGTATGTTCCCTTTACGACCACTTGAGTACATTAGGCAGCTTTGGGCCACTTGGGAATGCTAACCACTAAAGATGGATTAAGGCATAAAACTAGTGACAACATGAAATATGATAGTAAGTGTATATAGTGTAGATAATGATATAGAGTTTACCATTCCATCTGATCAACTTGTGTGTAGCTGAGTATATGGAAATTATGTTTCATCACATATCCCTAATCTGACATCTAAGTATATTGATTCAGAACTGAGTATTTAATAATTGAATCTATGTATCTAAACTAAATGTAGGAGTGATCATGTTGCACATGATTCCCTAAAATCTAAGCAAATAGTATGAATCTAAGCTAAAATAAGTGTATCTTAGCAAAATCTAAACATAACTATCAAACCTATGATTATACCAATGCAAAACTATATTGTACCTGGTTTATTGGTCTAAATAATCTGAACTATCTTGAATCTAAGGCTATTGGACATTAGTGCCATGTAGTGGATAGTAGCGCCTTGTGGCATTTGTATCCCAATATGGGTTTTAGTGTCTGTCTGGTATGAAATTTGGGTAATTTAAACTACTTTTTGAGTCATTATTTTTTCCTATGTTTGGCCTATGTATGATTTTTAAAACTAAACTTGTGTGCTAAAAATAAAATTGTGTAACAAGCAAAGACAAGTGTCATGGTGAAGAAGAATACATACAATCACATGAGGCATGAAAAAGTAGGCCAAGGGGCCACAATACAAGGGACATAGGCACATGTCAATAAATATGAGAATGAAAACATATAAGGACATGTTCAAATGTCCATATACATAAGCAATAAGCAATTTGGTTTAGAGCCACATAGAAAGACATTTTCAAATGTCTGTATATAGAATCAAGAAAGCACACACAAAAGACATGGGCACATGTCCAAGGCATACAAACATGGAATTGGAATAGAGCCAAAGAGCAATGTCATATCCAAATGCCCTTAAAATGGAAGAAGCATAGGAAACACAATCAAGTCTAAACTAAAAAAGCTATAAATGAATGCATGTATAATTGTGTAGTACAAATCTATGTAAATGCTAAGATGTACATATGTTAAGTCTAAACTAGTGATAGTTGAAAAAAATTGAGCAATGAGTAGCAATGATCAATATCAAGATATATTAATGTGTAAACTAGAATGTATAGTATGTAAGGATAGAACCTAGTAGTAACAACTATGTATGAGATGTCATTGAGTGGGTGGATGTATCAAATGAATAAACCTAGATTGGTGTATATGCCCCTAGTGGATAGATGATAGCATTTTTGGATTAGTGTAGTGGACCAGAGTCCTGTGTGTAATTTTCAAGCACTCAATAAGAACAAGTGAAGTATATGTGTATGATAAAACTGACTATACTAAGATATCTAGCATATATAATATTCAAAAAATAGTAGAAATATAAACGTATAAATACATACAACCTATAAGTTTTTTATTTTTTGAGTAATATTTGAATATTTTTGTATTTTGACATGTTACATTATTTTTATATTTTATAGATATAAGCTATGTATAAGCAAATAAAAATTAACTATGTGCAAGGAGAAAGAAAGAGAAAGAAGTATGTACAAGAGTAAGAACCATACTAACCAATGAGTCTCATGGGAGACTCACTATCACCATGACCTGTGTTGAATAAGGGAACTGTGATCATGTGTGTTGTGTGAAAGATAAATTGTGAGCCCATGATTTGTTCTACAGAGTAATCTATGTCTAAATCTACCTATGTAATGGTTTTATGATGTTGTGGTGCTAACTTTGTTACCCATTCAACTGTAGGGGTTATTAGGAACCCATTTAGTAGAAGAAATTGTAGGTTATGTAGGTTCCTTATGTTGAGAACCCAATAAAATTGATCTCATAGCATAAAATAAGTAGAGGAAGGTCCCCTAGAATCTATGATGTATCTCTAATGCATGGGTCTTTCTAGTAATATTCTCCATGGGAGAGTATGAGTATGTGTAGATATCGTAAGATTAGACCTAGCCTACACTGATGACTATGTTAGACTCTATAATGTATGCATAAGAATTGTACTCTCAACTATAATTGATAATCATTTAATAATTGGTAATGGTGTTGGAACTGTAACTAGTATGTTGGAACTATAGCTAGAAATAATGCTAGAAATGCATGTGAGATGGGTAGAAATTACTCATATGAGACACCCTCAACCTTAACCACCTGATTACCATATATATACTTCAGGCATTGATGTAATATAGATGGGATGGCTCAGGTTTGTTATAACCATGGCCTTCTTAATAATATATCAAATACATTTGCACTAGGTACTACTAGGAACTAAGTGGTTATGTGCACAATCACCCTAATGGTCCAACCTGTAATGGAATCACAATCACCCTGATGGATCTCTAAACATGGCCACTAAAAATAAAAATAATTATATCTATGGGGAATATATCCTACTCTATGTAACCCAAGTGTTGTAAGAGTGTCATAGTGTACTTGTTTGTGCTTGAACCATTGTCAACCATAACACTATGAATAGGATGGGGATCTATGTATGCCCATATGAAGAGTGCATGTAACTGTGTGTCATCATCCACAATCTCCTAATCTAAAAATGTGATAAGTGGTCTACATGGCACTATAGTGTGATACATGCCAATAATGTTATGCAAGAGATGTGCCTCCTCTATAACTGTGTGATAGGAATCTGGTGGTGGGTAAGCCTGGTATGTATAGTGAACACCTAATGTTCCCTTGCCTCCTTCATTGTATGCTTTGAAAAAGGATCTAAAAATATCTTTAGTGCCTTAACCTCTATTTTTTAATGTTTTGGTGCCTCTGTGGGTGTGTCCACTTCAATAATATTAGCCTCAATTAGATCTTGTGTCTTATGTTTTAGGCTCATGCATTTGTTTGTCATGTGGCTTGGTGTCTTGTGATACTCGTAGAATGCATTTGAATCATAACTCTTTGGAAGAGGTTGTGTCGTATCAACCTCTTTAATGGGAGGTAGAGATATGACATTGCATTCCAATAGTTGTTATAGAACCCATGTTGGTTACTTTAGAATATTAGTGAAGACTCTACATAGAGGAGCAGATAAAACCAATCTGGGAGATGGCTCAAAAGTTGTGTTGACTGTGGTCTTTTAATCACTTTTTTTCTTTTTGGCCCTTACCTTATATGGAGGTTTGTTTGAACTCTTAATATTTGATTTTGATCTATTTATGTACTTGAGTTTGCCCATTTATAAGAGCAAATTTGGGAAACTTTTTGAACAAGATAGCTTCACGCAATGTTGGTATGAGACTTTGTTTAAATATATCCTAAATCTCTATGTTTACCATGGGGATAGTTAATATGGTTAATATTGTCTTGTATTGTAAGATAATCTATGATAGGTTCACTCAAATTTTACTTCAACTATGCCACTTGTGCATATGATATCTTATCACTGATGTTGATAGAGAAGTGTGATAGAAAAATGTCAGCTAAAAGATTGAATGTTATGATAGATTGATTTGGTAAATCATAGAACCATTATAGGGCATAATCCTTGAGACTTTGTGGAAACAACTTCTTAAGAATCTAATCATTGGACACATAGTCAAAGCATGTTGCATGAAAGGCTCTGAGATGATGCTCTAGGCCACCCTTGCCATAATATAATGTAATCAATGGTGCCACAAAATTGGATGACAAATGAGTTACTGCTATGTGATGTGTCAAAGGTATATGCAAGAGAATGTTAGAATCCAAGGTGTGTGATGGCCTAGTGGTTCCCTTCTTGAGATTTAACACCTTAGACTACAGAGTATGAATCTCATTCATAAGGGATTGTACATCTAAAGTGGAGGAACTAGCCATAAGTGGTGTAGCTATTATTGATGGTTGAATAATAGTCTTCAGTTGTGTTATCTGAGTTGGTTGAGTTTTCCCCACTAGAGGTGTAATAACATTATTAATTGGGGGAGTTGAAGATTAAACATTTTTTTAATTCTTTATTTCCAATATGATCTATAGGATATGTGCATGATCAAGGGGTTGGTCCTGAATTATATCTCTGAAGCCTTGTAATACCTCATATTTTTTCATAATTATGTCATTATTTTTAAGTGAATGGAGAGTTTCCCAATTATCAATGTGTATATCATCGATCTCTTAGTTGTATTGTTCATCTTCATATGCATTGTCATTAAAATCCACATAATTAGGGTGTGAAGGATTCATAGCTAGATTTTTAATAGGTTTCTTATCCATGTTATAGGTTTAGATGGTAAGAATTTGAATATGCTCTATAAGATTACCACCTAGTCTAGCACTTCTTAATGAAAGAGAAATCTTTTTTAGATGGCATATAGTAAACAAATTGAAATAGAGCTACTAAAATAGAATATATGAATTCTAAAAAATTAATAAAAATAGGAAAAAAAAGATACAAACTCTAAGAGCATCTAGGGTTAGAGTTTTTTGAAATTAGGGTTTCTTTACTGAAAGAGTTATCAAAACTCTTTAGCCAAGATCTCTGCAAGAGCTCATTACCACAGCCATAACTATTAACACATTATTCACATAAATAAACAATTATCTATAACACAAATAGTTAGATAAGTGAATATCTCCACTTCTTTTCTATACAAGATGCACTACTAGAGTGCCTATAAATAAGAGAGAGAGAGAGAGAGAGAGAGAGAGAGAGAGAGAGATTGAGTGGGTATGTCAACATAATGAGCACATAAGTATCGGCACACTCTAAACAAGCTTAACTAAAGTAATTAAACTAAATTAATTATGCTAACACCCCCTTAAGTGTAGCTTAGGAGGGTATAATAAAAGATGTAGTGTGAAGCCACATGTCTTTATGGATGCCAATCCATCATGTTTGAGTACATGGATGTTGAGTCATTATAATCATCAAGTGAAAGTAATAATAGTGTTAAATACGAGGATCACTGAATATGAACACTACACTCTAGAATATAAGATAGCATGATGAACCTAAGAAAGTATTTCTTGAACAACCTTCAATAAGATGGTGAAAAGTGAGCACAAGACTGGTGGGGCTACCACACTGGTGTCACTGGTGGGGATACCACACTGGTGTCACTATAAGAATCACTAAGAAGGACATGGAGTCAAGTAACAAATCTTCATATGGATTTTGACAAATAAAGTGTCTGAATAAGATACCAATGTACAAATGAGGAATCCAAAAAATATTCAAAAAAATACAAAATATACATATAAATCTCATAAATAAAACCCATAGGAAAAACTCCCCCACCTCCAAAGATAGAAAAGAAGAAGATAGAGATAGAAATCCCCCCAAAGATGATGTTAAAGTAATCCACACTTCAAGTACTCAAAAGTCACAAAGGAACTCAATCTACACGAGTGCTCTGAATCCACTACTCGATCACAAAAATAATTGACACTAAGCTTCAATATAATAACTTTGATCAAGAATATTGCCAGTGGTGATGAAAGTGTAGAAAAATATTGCATGTGCAAGGAACGCTCAACACCTAAGAAGCAGAATCTACACCACACCCCCCATGCTATTGATTAGGTGGAGTGATGACTAAGAATTTGTATGTACACCCCCCCTATAATGTTAAATGGGTGGAGTGGATGAAAAAATATTTGCATGAGTAATATGAATCCACTACTCAAACACCAAATAAGCTGACACTATATGCACTAGAATAGCTCTATATCACGCTGAAATAAACTATCGAATTGTCAAAGAAGACAAGATAACATGGAGATTCAATAGAATAGCTACACTTCAAGCTATGGGAGACTGTCAACTATCCAAAAAGTGGTGTTAAGAATATAGATAATGTCTCTCAAAGATGATGGCCCATGGTGGTGATGGAAGAGACAAGCAACTGAAGAAGTGAAAAGGTGCCTAGAATAAAGCACACAAACACATGAAGGTAGATAAATTTGAATCAGTAAATTGCTCATGGTAATTTATAAATAAATGTGAGTAAAATATATCCCATACATAAAAAAAAATATCAAATAGAAACAAGAAATACATTGGGATTCACTAGAATAGCTCCAAACAAGGAGACTATCGACCTATTGAAAAAATCCATCAAGTATCATGAGAGATGCCCTAAAAATAAGGGAGTAAAGATGTGTCCATAGAATAAGGCAAGACGTTAATAAAGGGGCCTTGATGAAGACATGACTCAAACTACAAGTGTGTCAAAGTGTCAATGCAAAAACTATAATAGATCATGTCGTGGGTTGATGAAAGAGTGTGGAAAATGGCAAAAAAAGTCATCATGTATGCAAAAACACACTCAAAATGATTAGCTATCAAAAAATGACAATAGACAAAGTACATGCAAAGGACATTAGACTCAACCAAAAATGCATTCAAGATAATGCAAAGTGCAATAGTGGCATAAGCAGCATAATGTGGAACAAGGAAGAGAAATGTGGGCCAAATCTCATGTTAATAAGATGTCAATCGCAGTCAAAAATACATCCAAAAAATTCAATGATAGAGCAAGAGCAAAGAAGGAAAAAATAAATTTGTTTGTTTATGAGGGGTTTTGGTCGCCTACCAAATCGAGCCTCACCCTCTAGTCTTAGACAAATGAAATCAAAAAAGAATGAATAAGTAAATAGTTATAATTAATCCCCCTTATATCTCCATATTATAAAATATTATTTTTATTAAAAAATGCCCCCACCAAGTAACGATCACTTAGTGAAAACATAATGGCTCTCCATTAAAATTTAGCCTCTGTCATTAACAAACCCCACTATATGTAACAAAGTCCACCGCCATTAAAAATCACCCACCGAAAGATATTAATGCTTAAAAAAGGCCCACTCATAAAACAATCCCCCGTATGGTAATAAGCCCCACCTTTTACCCAACACTTTATCAAAAGAGTCTCCCACTCAATCAAAATTACCCCACAAAAGATTTTATCCCCACACCTTAAAAGTTTAATTAATGAAACTTTACAATGTGAAAACTTCATAAAGTAAAGTTGACTTGTTTTGTTTTTCAAAAAACATGTATGACTTAAAATCCACCAAAATCCATGTGAACAAGGGCAAAACCACGAATTGGTAAAAAAAATTTTTTGATAACAAGATAGGTGGTTGTTGTGAGATGGCAGTGAGCTAAAAAGGAGATTTGAAATGGTGATGGAGAGACCAGATGATCACAGGAAATCTCTAGGCAATACCATGTAGGGAAGGTGCTTGAAAACCAGTGTGGAGTGCAAGGAAAATCCACCAAGGAGATATTTTGAAGGAGCTAAGCTAGGTGGGTGAGCCATGAGAGGGAGGAGGATGGTAATACCCTATGATAAGGCCATGGCTATAAAATAGCAATCACAAAGGAAAGTCACACAAAGGAAAAAAAAAACATACCCTGTAAATTGGATTTACACACCAGGGCAGTCTCATCTTCCTCCATGAATTTCAATTAAACTCAATAAAAAACCAGCATTGATGTTGATGAAGGAGCGAAAAAACCAATCAAGAGTCTCAAGGGTTGTGTTAGAGGTTGAGACATGCCAATAATTTGTAGTGAAAAACATAAAAAGCTCTACAAAAGACACACAGAATGTGTAAATCTGTAGAGAGTCCAAGTCGATGCTAAGTATTAAAAGGATGTAAAATAGGGTTTGACTATGTAGGTTATAATCATGTCATCCACACACCATGACTTAAATATATATGTGGCCATCTCTCCCAAGAAGAGTATGTTGTTGATCCAAAGCCTATGAAACAATACATACAACTTCACAAAAAAATGTATGATACAGATCCAATGCCAAAACCACCTCTTCAGTGCCTCAGATATGTCAAATAGACATAAAACATGCATATCCACAAATAACCCATAAATTTTTTTTAAAACCCTATAAATAAATCTGAAAACCAAAAAAAAACCCAGATTTGGTTTTAGAAAAATAATGAATAAATGTGTTGTAATGACCTGTACGTGGATAACACCGAAAACCCCTCAAAAAATGAGATTTTGCAAAATTCTCTGTTTTCAAAAAATTAATAGGTGGTCCTAGCATTTTGAAGCCTTCTAGACTCAATGGCATAGGTTAGAAACCCTGAAATACACTAAAAATAGTTGACTATAAAAAGTGGCTCAAAACATTATGGAAATAGTTGCAAAAAATGACTCAATCAATGAAATAATGATAGATTTGCAATTAGAGTAACCTAAAACTGAGAAATGGTTGTTGGAAAGTGGATCTGATACCATGAAAGACTTATCAAAACTCTTCAACTAAGATCTTTCCAAGAGCTTATTACCACAACCATAACCATGAACACATTGCTCACACAAAGAAACTATCTATAACACAAACAGTTATATAAGTGAATATCTCCACTTCTTCTCTATACAAAATGCACTACTAGAGTGCCTATAAATGAGAGAGAGAGAGAGAGAGAGAGAGAGAGAGAGTGTGGGGTTGAGTTAGTGTGTGAACATAATGAGCACATAGGCTTGTGCACACCCTAAGCAAGCTTAACTCAAGTAATTAAACTACATTAACTACTTTAACATTTACAACAATTTAAATTTTATTCAAATAAATTGAAACCATAATATGAAATTAATTTAATTTAGCTAGGTTGTCTAAAAAAATTAGAAAATCAGAAGTACGTAGTCTTAAATTATTGCACAAAAATTTGGATTAATGAAAACTAGGGTTTGAAGTAATATTTGAAGTAAGTCAGGTTCACCAAATGATTTAACATCTTTAGAGTTTTACCAGTGTAAATATCTAAGTTAGATTAAATGGCTGAGATGTCTAAATCAATTAAATAATATACAATCATTAAGCATTGATTTGTTATAGTTTTTTATTTCTTTTGACTTTTAAAAATAGCAATAAATATGTATAAATAGAGACTTATCTAAAAAGTGACTGTCGCGGATGATATGGGTTCTGAAAACTTGGTTTTGGACAGGTCTAAGTGTCGTCAATAGGGTCTCAAGATCTATTTGCTCACTGGATAGTAGTGCCATACTATTGTAGTGTCCTCAAAGTGGCACTAGTGTCCTCTTTACAAGGCTATTATTATTTTCTAGGAACACCTACCCCTGTTTTTTTGGATTCTATTCCTACACGCATAAAATTTATAACTCTATATTGTATGTGAAAAACTTTATTTAGTGTGCACACTATAATCCTCCTTGTAAGTATGGTATGAGCAATAAGTATGTGTTTGTTAGTAGGATAGGTTGGATATACTCAACACCCCATTATGAAGAGAATTGCCTACATACCAATACTCTGAGGAGGATCGAGCCCGATGTAGTTCTCCCACCTAGTGCTTGGTGCAAATGCAAGTGAATGCTAGAATGAGAGTGGTCTTGAATTATTTGAGTGTGCTTGAGCTTTGAAATTTTTGAAATATGAGCTTAGGGCTATTGTAAATGATAGTATGTAGAAGTATGACAAAATAGGGATCAAATACCTTAATTTTGCTCAATTTGTTTCTTATTTGGATAGATTTTTGCATCTATTTTCTATCTAGTGAATAGAGGTCAAATAGTCATGTATTTATAGAGATCTATAGCTTTTGCAGATAAGAAAATGTACTTAGGCCAATCTTAGGAGGGGCACACATTTGAAAAAGTATTCATTCAGGGGAATTAAGGAAAGGGACACTAGCACCATGTGGTTGTAATATCCTCATTATGGTGCTAATGCCCACCTGACAGACTATTGGGCACACTAGATTAAGATCTAGAAATGTTTTCCTGAGACTATATTTTCACTGACAAAAATGTTTGTAGTCTGCACAATGGTTGAAAATGTGTGGTAAAGGCTCTAGGATATGTCTAGGGCTAAAGTTAGGAATAAGATAACTCAAACAACACTCTTAGCATCCAAATACTACTTTTAGGTGATTACATAATGTTACTTTTTATATATTTCTATGATCTATATCATGCATCTTAGGACTTGATATGATCACATATTGTATGTTTCAATGTTATAACTACCTAGACATGTAATTCATATATGCTACATGATCTATACACAACTTATATAGTTATTTTATCCTTTTGAGGTAAGGTAACTACCAGAGTCTATTCCCTTTCACCTCAAAATATGGGGCATGTCATAAAGACATGACTTCCACATTTTTCACAATTTTAGATTATAGTGGGGGTATGTCAAAAAGACGTGACCTCCACACTTATTCAGTGTTCAGTATCTTCAAATCACAGTGGGGGCATGTTATAGAAACATTTTCTACACATTTATACTAGTTCTCAAATGTCCCCAATGTAGTAGGGGCATGTCATATAAACATGTCATCCACACTTGCACCGATTTTAAAATTCATCAGACTTCATGATTATATGATTTAGATTCATATTTGTGGCAGCCTTCTATACATTGGTATTGTTATTATACCCATTTTTCAACTTGAGACATATATGAGGTGTATATGCCATGCAAGGGGCACCTGTAATTGTAAAATCAAATCATTTTTCAAATTTCAAATACTATTATGGACTATTATCATACCCAGGATGAATTGTGATACATTGTTATTGAGCCAATTCGCTACAGTAGTTGGTTCACCTGGGGAAAGTTGAGTTGACTAAATCGTTCAATCTTACCAAATTTATATGTTAGATTTGATTAAAACATCTAACTTCACCAAACTTATAGGTTGGATTTGATTAAATCATCCATATTCACCAAATATATAATGTGAAATGAATAAATCACTCACACTCACCAGATTATGAACATATTTAGGTTGCACGATTGAGATGAAACAAACTTAATGGCAATTTTGCAACTCACCTTTACACCAAGATCGATGGCATGTGTCCTCCAATCTCTATATATACATGCATTTGTAGGTTCATAATTGTCTTAATCTTAGTTTCAATGATTCATAATGAATCATCATTTCAAATCAAATTGCCAAAAGGCAAGATGGTTGCATCAATACACATGTACTCCTAACCTTATCTTCCTACTTTCAAGCATTTCAAATTATTTCAATTTCAAATTTCATACACTCATTATATGTTATAACATATTTTTGGTTACAAGTCAATCACCATCAAAGCACTCAAGGTGGACTCATGCAAAGACAAGGTGTGTTATACACACTCAAGAATGCATTTTTTTCTTTTAAACTAGCAATTTCATTACTTTATTAGAGGGGATAAATGTAGATACTCAAATCTGATTTATATAATACCTTGGTCTTGTACACTTGTCAAATTCCTATCATGGTTGTACCTTTTAGTTCTATAACTTTACTATTGAAATGCTTGTGTTCATTATCTCTTTGTACCAAATTACTTATCTCTTAGTCTGACCTTTGTTATTTTGATGACCTAAGACTTCTATACTGTGTAAAAAATTATAAAATTGATTATTATCATTCACTGTCAGTTTTAGACTTGTACTTATTTTTTAACTCCCTGAACACTTGTGTCCTAGGGGGACACATACGTCAATGCAACTATTCATTTTTCTACAAAGTGTCTATTGCCCAAAAGTCGTCTAAATTACAAAAAAATATATCCAAAAGATCAACTTAAGTGCTTTAATGTGAGATTTTTTAAAAGAGATTGGTATCTATACAAGATCAACCTTCATTCCTCCCCTGGCGATATCACATACAACTCACAAAGCAATATACCAAGAAGCACTCAATCAAGCATTCAAGTGAGCAAATCTATCATATTTGTTCCTAGTTCTAGTTCAGTCACACGAGCAATCTTTCTATAGCTCTGAAACATTCAAAGAGTAACCCATGAGCCATATTTACCAAGTTATGAGCTAAGTCCTTGCATGTCTTTGTTTATCATACATTACACCCTTGTGCACTACATCACTTTGAGGCCTTCTTTGGAGTATTGTCTATGTAGACAACACCTATTAACAAAGGGGTCTTTAGAGTCAGTGCAACACTGTGAGCCCATTAACCTATTTTTTCAGTCACTCCAAGGGTGAAGAGTTAAGTTTTGATCATTTGATAAAGAGCGGCAACCTATGCACATGATTTAAAGACATCCGAAAAAAGGCAACTAAGACCCATAAGCCTCTATTTGGTCGCATGTAGATCTAGACAATATTTCATACAAAACACATGTTGCAGAGTTATACCCCTACATCAACATAAATGTCTAGATTTGACACAAGTGTCCGAAGCCACAAAAAATATATTTTCAGAATCTGATAATTGTTCCAAGATCATCTTCCAGCCCACTTCCAGATTGTTCATGCTCAAACTATTAGTGTAAGTTTTTATTTTTCCCTATTATTTAATTAAGAAAATTATATTTGTGCTTACATGGAGTTTTACTACATTCGTGGGATAGGCTAGTTTATGTGGATATGTGTGTCATAGGTGTGTCATAGATATGTCATAGGTGTTATAAGAATGTCATAAGTAACTCCCTTGATGGGAGTTACTTCTCTATTCTTAGCACCTTGTCACCACCTTTCATAGAGGAGTTACAGTCTATTCTTGGGGTGCCTTGACCACCTTTTGTGGAGGAGTTACTTACGTGCTCTCCTATATGTATTCTTCATTTTAGCCATCTCATGTTAATCAGATATTAGGTTTTCTCCTATTTGTCTTGTGCAATTTATCTTCTTGTATAATTTCAAATTGCTTTAGCATCTATGTGATATACACTAGCTTCATCTTGTGTGATCGCGTCTCCATTGCATTCGCATTATCCGGATTCTAGCAACAACTCTGATATGTAATTGATGTTGTTGTAATCCCCATTGGAAAGTCGAATTGTCATATTGCTGAAGCTTCTGCTGCCCTTCAAACCATCAAACTAGCTGTGGATTCGGGATATTCTAATTTATGGCTGGAAGGAGATTCCTTGAATATCATAAATATTCTTAACAATAAAAATTTTGTGTCATGGACTATAGAGGCTATGGTGATGGAGATGAAAACTTTAATCAAAAAATTTGAAAAAGTAACTATTACCCACACCTACCGTGAAGCTAACGGAGTTGCAGACTGGGTAGCAAATTATGCAGTTCGAATAGGACACAAAGTGAGGTGGCAGGAAACATTAAAAAAGAGTGTGGATCTTAGAGCGCTCATTCATCATGACGCAACTCATGCAAAGGAGGGAAAGATCAGCTAGTAATAGAAAACTCATGAGTTGGAGGAGTGGCTTCGCGGAGAAAGGCTTACAATCATTAAAAAGGAATGTCCTCGAGAACGAGAAGCGGATCCTGAACGTGCCTAAAAAAAGGTGAGCTTTGAACCAAATTGGTAACAGGTGGGATCATTGTATAGCTTACAGTGATTGGGTATCAAAGGAAATCTGCATGGCTCGCGTAAGGAAAGGAGAACCAAGGAAGCAGGAACCCAAAAACTGCGAAGAATGGAAAGCGAAACGAGAGGTCTGGAAGATCCTGCAGAGAGGGAAGGTTGTGAACTACATGGAAAGGCTCCATGGTTCAAAACCTCATATTACAACAGATTTTTTCAAAAATTGGATTGATGATAGGGTCACTCTGCATGGCATCACAGTGAATCTAACAGAGAAATTTATAGCAGAGGTTACGGGGCTGCCTACGGAAGGAATAAAATTCTCCAAGCAGACTAGCATTTCAAATGAGGCCTTTTGCGAATTCCTTTAGACGGACGTTGAGGAGCAGAAGTTGGAAAAGAATGGGGGTTTCTTTGAACTGGAGCAGATTAAGGGCATTTGGAGGGATGTCTTATGTTGTATTTGGGAGTACTTCATACTTGATGGAAGAAGCAAGAGAGTCCACAAATTCCACTTTGTATTCCTAAATCATTTCAGACACAAAGTAAGAATTTCTTTTCCATTTTATCTGTGTTTCTCTTTGATCCAAAGTTTATTCGCTCATAGGAAGAAGGAAACGCGTCCTATTCTGCATGAAGGATTAATTATGATAATTGAAGGCTATTGCAAGAACAAGGCCATGGTTACGACCCCTTATCTGGGGAAAAACAAGGACTCATGGAGTAACAAGAGTGAAAATGTTAAAGGGAAAGATAAAATCAAGCCCCCTAGTGTCAAGATTCAGAATGTTGACGAGGATATAGAGTGGGAGAGAACTGATAAGTCTGGGGAGGAAAGCTTGGAGGAAGAGGGAGGAACAGAAAGCAGGAATTCTAGTTCCAGTGAGGAAGAAGAAATTCAAGAGAAGAATGAGAAAGGAGTCAACAAGGAGGAGAAGTCTGAAAACAGTGAACATGACTCTGAAGAAAACCAGCAAGTGTTCGAGGATGATAAAGTCCTGGATGACCCTGTTGAGGACCCTGTTTTGATAAATGAGAGGGAAAATACAGTTCAGGCTGACAACCAAGAAACGGACTTGGGAGCTCAAGCTGAAACTAAGGAGCAAAATCAAAGGGGAAGAGAGGACCATATTGAAGAAGGCGGGAACAGTCCTAATAAGAACATAGAAGAGTGGAGTGATAAAAGGCAAAACGATGGAAGGCACACACCTATGAGATGGGTTAATTGCAAAGTAGAGGCTATCCTCCAACTCGATTCATGGATGTTTAAGGAGATAATGGATCTCAAAAAGAAAATGGAAAAAATGGAAGACAATCAGAAGGCAGTTTGGAACAAAATCAATAACATGGAAAAATAGTTGAGAGACATTCCCATCAAACTCAAAGACTATGAGAACAACCTAAGGGAACTCATCAAGGAAAGCAGAATGAAGATGTAGGAGGTTACATCTAACATATGTGCTGCAGCTGTTAATATTGGAAAAAAGAGCTAATGAGGAGATCAAATCCTTGGAGGGGCCTAGCAAGAGGACTAGACAGAGCTCACGAAAGAAAGCTATGCAAGAAGGAGCCATGTCAGCGGCTACTACCATTAAGGACACTGCTGTGAAAGGTAAGGAAGCAGTGAAAATGATTTTGGAACTGGAAAAATAGTTTGGTTCTTCTAGTTGGTCATGTTATCTGGTCCTGCTTCCTGGTTTTTTGTAATCTTTTGACTATGGTGAAGCCAGGTCTACGTAAAACCTGGGTTATGACTTGTGGTCTCTCCGGTGGTTTCAAGTCCATATAAACCCTGTTTATGATACTTCTCTGTAGTAGGTTTTAGGTTTTTCCTGTGGTCGTAAATGCTTCATCTTTCTATCTTTGTTTCAGGGTTTCGAGGTCCCTTCAAAACCTGTTTTTACCTTAATCTAAAACAACTCCGATATGGTATCAAAGCCACTCTGGGAATCGTGTGACTGGTTATGCTATTAGTTTGTTTTGAAATTCTTACTTTGCTTTCTTAGTAGTTTTTTGTTTAACTCTGTTGCATTTGAGAGTTTTGGTAGAGTTTCTTGAAAATTCATGCAAATCCATACAAAAATTTGCTATAAAAAAATTACTTCTGTTGAGTTTCATTCAGATCTCCCTTTAGATATCTGAGTTAAAATTTGCCAAGACATCTTGTATAGATCTGTTGTGGCTACAGCAAGGCAATTTGTGGAAATATTAGCAGCTTGGCTTCCTTTTTCAACAGTGTGGCGTCCATTTCCAGCAGCTTGGTGTCCTTTTCCAGCAGCGTGGCGTCCATTTCCAGTAGCTTGGCATCCTTTTCCAGCAGCTTGGCGTCCTTTTTCAGCAGCATGGCGTCCTTTTCTAGCAACTTGGCATTTTTTTCTGCATTAACTTTGTTTCTTCCCTGATGTGCATTGAGATCTGTCAGGTTTGCAGATTCAATATTTTTTTTGCCCAGCAAAATCAGAATTGCGTTTTTTTTTGGTGAGAAAATTCTGCGACCCTGTTTTTTTTTTAAAATGGCGCCCCTTCCTTGTTTGGCATCCCATGTGGGCCATTAAATACTTGGCCATCCACTTCATTCTGTCTTTTACTTTATTTTTTAGTTAAAATTGACTTGTCAAAAAAAAATCAGTGAATTTGACTGAATATGAAGTATTTTAGACAATTTGAAATTTTGGGGGTTTAAATTTAAACTTGTATCTTCCCCTGTCGAAGACGAAAGGTGACGCCCGGGTTGGCAGGAGGCCAATTCCCCTTTACAAAAACCTCCTTTGGATTCCTCGCTCTGTGCCGAGTCTAACGAGTGGTTGGAAGGCCACTTTCTCTCTCAAAACAGGTATTTTTTTAATATTTTAGTGCTTTTTTTGTAAAAACACTAGTTTACGAGAAAATTGAATCTTTAATATCTTGCAAACGATAGCTCGAATTTGGGTGCCATTTTTTGCAAAAGTGTTTGTAATTCAATTCTCCATAGCATAGACTTGTTATTTGTCAAAAATGCACTACTTTATAAAGTGCCAAAAATTTAGGTCTCACGGGATGCATTTTCAGCAGAGTCCGACGTCCTGTTTGCTTAAAGTCTTGTACTGATTGCTCTAAGACTCATTCTCGACTGAGCCCGACGTATTTTGAGCGTGCATTTTCATATTTGGGGGGTGCTCAACATTTTAGGGGGTGTGATTGCTTTTCAGCGCTTGCAATTTTTGTTTTCATTCTCCTTTCTGCATAATTTCACAACTTGCAATCAACACAGTTTCACATAAATTCAACTTAAAATAGATTTTTTTCAACTTAAACCTCTAACACCCTTCAACTATCATGAATGGAAGGTTAAAATGTCAATAATTTTTAGAAGCAAAGAGTTGTATAGGATCAACATGAGTACTGAAGTAGAACCTAGCACCGACGCTGAAAAGGTCAAGTGGTACAACCGTAGTGATGAAGCCTATGGATTATTGAGCATGTCCGTGTCTCCAAAAAATTTCTTCCATTTAAAAATCGCCAAGACTCCCAAAGACATATGGGACACCTTGGAACTCTTATTTGGGAAGCTTGATGAGATGAGAGGTCATGAGCTCGAAAACAAACTCATAAGTCTAAGTCCTAGCAACTTTGACACCCTACAGGGCTTCTTCACTAAGTTTAAGGCCCTTAGATTGCAATTAAAAGAATGTGAGATAGAGAAGAAAGATGATCAACTCATCTTTTCTATTCTCACAAAGTTAGGTCCAAGCTATTCAGTGTTTGTCTCCACTTCTCATGCCACAAAAAGTGCCCTTGGCACTACATGGAAAATGCCTTCTTTGGATTCATTCATTGCCAACTTGACTAGGGAGCAAGATAAGCTAATTCAAATGGGCACAATGAAGTCTACTCAACCCCAAGCTTTGATAGCTGGAAATGATAAGAATAAGACTTCAACAAAAGAGAAAAAAAAGAATAAGGACCAGGAGAAGAAGAAAGAAAACAACAATCCTGCGAAAAACAACACTGAGTCTTCCTCCAATGCTAAACCTAAGAAAGAGAAGGTTAAGTGTGCCTATTATAAAAATACAGGGCATGATGAACACAAATACATGAAGAAACAAATAGATCACCTAACTCATCTTTTAGAGAAGCACAACATAGGTGTTCCAGAGTCCATCAAGCAGAATTCATCTACCCAAGATTCTACCAAGGGAAAAGGCAAGGGTAAGGAGAAAGAAAAGGGCAAGGCCCTTGTAACAACTGCAGCTTCTACAACATCATGGGTCATTGATTCGGGTGCTTCTCACCACATGGGCTCTTCACTAGTTGAGTTTTCATCTTTAGAGCCTTGTAGCATGACTTCAATTAGTTTGGGTGATGACACATCAGTTTCTATTGCAGAGAGAGGGTCAATTGAAATGAAAGAATGAACATTCAATAATATTATAAGTGTTCCTTTTCTTTCAACCAATCTCCTATCAGTGTACCAAATCACTCACATTGGTCAAGGCATGAGAGTTGAGTTTTCACCAGAATTAGTGGCTATCAGGGAGTTGCATAGTGATACTACAGTGGCAATGGGTAGGGCAAATCACCAAGCAAGGTTATACACCTTCTCACATTTTGCACCTGATACTTCTCCAACAGCATTGCTGACTCATTCAGACGGAGTTAACAAACTATGGCATGAGCGGTTTGGCCACCTTAACTACCGCTACCTTAAACAACTTTGCAAAAATGACATGGTCATTGGCTTGCCTCGTGTCCAATTCTCAAAAGGACTTTGCGAGGGGTGCTCCCTTGGGAAGCATCCTGAAACAAAATTTGACAAAGGCAAAGCTTGGAGGGTTTCACAACCTTTGGAGTTAGTCCACAGTGATGTATCAGGACCCTTTCCCAAACCATCTTTCACAAGGGCCAAGTACATCCTCACTTTCATTGATGATTTCTCTAAATACACTTGGATATATTTTCTCAAACAAAAGTCTGAAGTGTTTGAAAATTTTCTAGACTTCAAGGCTCTTGTTGAGAAACAAAGTGAGAAATCCATCAAGGTTCTTTGAACCGATAATGGAGGGGAGTATGTCAGCAACAGGTTTGAGCAATTTTGCACCACAGAGGGGATTGATTTGCAGCGCACAGTCACTTACAGTCCTTCACAAAATGGGGTTGCAGAATGCAAAAATAGGTTCTTGAAAGAGATGGGTAGCTGTATGATTCACTCAAAATCCTTACCACCACAGTATTGGGCCGAAGCCATCAATTGTGCTTGCTACATTCAAAACAGGGTTCCTCACAAAGCTTTGAAAGGGATAACACCCTTTGAAGTTTGGCATAAAAAGAAATCTGATGTTGATCACCTTAGGGTTTTTGGATCCCCAGCCATGGCCCGCATACCGAAGAAGAAAAGCAAAGCTATGGAAGTCAGTCCAAACCTTGCATCTTTGTAGGATATCCAGATGGTATTAAGGGGTATCGCCTTCTAGATCCCACCAGTCATGAGTTGTTCATTGAGAGAAGTGTCCACTTTCAGGAGAGTCCTAGAGACTCAGCACTTGGCACTTCTTCTCCCTCATTGAATTTACTTCTTCATGATGATCCCTCATCAGATTCAGATCAGCCATAGTAGGTTCTTGAGCCAGAGACATCTTCTTCTTCTTCGAGTTCAGACAGCGAGGACAGTGATGCAGAGTCATCCACCTCTAGTCAGTCAGAGGATGAGGAGTTAGCCCCTGACTCGCCCACTTCCGGGCCACTGTGGGCCAGACAGACACTTGAGAGTGTTGGCACTTGGACAGGAGATCCCGCAAATAACAGATGTACTAGGGGGGATTTTCAGAGAGATCCACATGCCTTCTTTGCTTCAGTTTCTGATCCACAGACTTTTCGAGAGGCATTGGGGGTACCTGAGTGGGATAGTGCTATGGAAGAAGAATATTCTTCCTTAATCAAAAATCACACTTGGGATTTGACTTCACTTCCTAAGGGAAGAAAGATGGTTCGATGTAGGTGGTTATATCGGACCAAGTTTGCAGCAAATGGGTCGGTTGATAAGTACAAGGCGCGATTGGTCGCCAAGGGTTTCTCACAGGTGGCAGGGATTGACTACTCAGAGACCTTTGCACCCGTTGCAACAATGACTTCTATCCAACTCACCTTGGCTATTGCCGCAACACATGGTTGGGATGTGCACCAGATGGATGTGAAGAGTGTCTTTCTTCATAGAGACCTAGAGGAGGAGATCTACATGGAGCAGCCGCCAAGATTTGTTCAAGATTCTTCCTTAGTATGCAGACTTAGAAAATATATCTATGGCCTTAAACAGGCCCCTCAGGGTTGGTATGCCAAGATGGATTACTTTCTTCTCACAGCGGGTTTCACTAGGTGTCATTCTGACCCCAATGTCTACTTCTTGCGACAGGATGATTCGCTCTTGATTTTGGTTCTATATGTTGATGACCTTTTGATCACCGGGAGTTCTTCATCGGCTATTGCAGCGGTGAAGGCATCTCTCTATGATAGATTTGACATGACAGACTTGGGTTTGTTGCACTACTTCCTTGGCATCGAGATCTCACAGTCAGATTCAGGGATTTCTCTTGCACAGCCTAAGTATGCTCTTAATTTATTGGCTCGATTTCACATCGTTGATCGCAAGCCATCTCCGACTCCCTTTCTATAGGCGTCAAACTTGAGGCTGACTTTTCTTCACCATTGGTTGATGCCACTCGGTATCGACAACTTGTTGGTAGTCTCATCTACTTGACTCACACTAGGCCCGACATATCATATACAGTGGGACTTGTCTCCAGATTTATGCAGGAACCTCATGCGCTGCATTGGAAATCAGTTAAGAGGATCTTGCATTACATACAGGGTTCACATAGATACGGGATTCATTACATATTTGGCATAGAGGTTGACTTGGTTGGATATATAGATTCAGACTGCGCTGGCGATTCACAGACTCGCAAGTCCACTTCTAGTTACAGTCTCTCTAGGTTCTGGTCCTATTAGTTGGTCTAGCAAGAAGCAGAATGCTATTGTTATATCATCCACAGATGCAGAGTACAGGGGAGCTATTAATGCAGCTACTGAGGCTATTTGGCTTCAAGAGATTCTTTCTGAGTTTGGCATTCCTATCAGGGAGCCCACCATCATTTATTGTGACACCCAGAGTACCATTCAGATTTGCAGGAATCCAGTTCAGCACTAGCGAACCAAGCACATAGAGATTCACATGCATTTCATTCGGGAGCTTATTCATAGTCAGAGCATTGACTTGATATTTTGCCAGTCTTCGAAGCAAGTTGCAGACATCTTCACCAAACCTTTCACTGAGAGCAAGTTCATTCATCTACGAGCTCTTCTTGGGGTGTGGGCCACATCTACAGCAGCATCCTCTTCGGGGGGGGCCACTAGCCTCTTCCTTTCTTTTATGTCTCTCTTTTGGGGGGGAGTTTTTTCCTACAGGGTTTCTCCTTTTCTCTATCTTATGGGAGATTGCATTTGTACATAGGTACCTCATCAAGTCTAGTTGCCGGGACCCATTTTACATTTTCACACTGCCCACCTAAGCTGCGCTTATGAGGAGGTATTAGTGTAGGTTTTTATTTTTCCCTATTATTTAATTAGAGAAATTATATTTGTGCTTACATGGAGTTTTCCTACATTCATGAGATAGACTAGCTTATGTGGAGATGTGTGTCATAGGTGTGTCATAAATGTATCATAGGTGTCATAAGAATGTCATAAGTAACTCCCTTGATGGGAATTACTTCTCTATTCTTAGCACCTTGTCACCACCTTTCATGGAGGAGTTACAATCTATTCTTAAGGTGCCTTGACCACCTTTTGTGGAAGAGTTACGTACTCTCCTATATGTATTCTTCATTTTGGGCATCTCATGTTAATCAAATATTGAGTTTTCTCCTATTTATCTTGTGCAATTTATCTTTTTGTATAATTTCAAATTGCTTTAGCATCTATGTGATGTGCACTAGCTTCATCTCGTGTGATCACATCTCCATTGCATTCGCATTATCCAGATTCTGGCAACAACTCCGATACAAACATATATACGCACAGTAAACCAGCGAAATGTCACTTATTTTTAATTTATTGTAACATCTATCAATAGTTGTTCTTTATTATTTTTAACAATCTCAGTTGTATAAATTCAGACTATTAATTGCTCTGGTTATTAAATTAGTTTGTCACCCTTGTGTAAAAGATAATATAGTCTTCTTAACCCTAAATATTTGCATATCTAAATTTAGGGTTAAACATTTTTAGGTGTACACATTATTGTCTTTTGGTTCATATGGCATGGTTCCAAGTGTTGCGTAGAATATGCATGATGCATGAAGTTGCTTGCCAATGTTTAAGTGTGGAATTATGTGATGTCTTCTAAGTTGCACAACATAGATCTAAGCACCACGCAAAATGTGTAAGATGCAAAGAGTTACACAAGTTCTTGAAGCGCAAAGATGCACAAATAACCAAAACACTCTAGGCAGTGATGCAATCCACATGGCTATGCATAAATCAATTCCCAAATGGCATTCCTTCCAAAATACTTAAATATTTTAAAAGTTTCAAAATAACAATATTTATTATTACTTGATGTATGCCATTATTTCTTACACAAATCAATGATATTATTATAACTTATTATATTTTAATGTTTTTAAAAATATAATGTATAATTACTTTTTGGACCATGCCTCTAATAGCATAACTATATGCAAAGATCCTAAACATTAATAATTAACCCATCATCAATCCTTGATCTTGAGATGCAAGTCAAAACTAACACAAAAAGAAACATTTGTCATCTACTATAAATTAACTTGCAGCAAACTCTAAACTATGAGTAAAAATATTATTTTTAATTAAAATTGACATCTCCAAGAAAAATAATTTCTATAATATTCATAAACTTGAGAAACATTTACCATCTAATATATAAATAAAATTGTAGTAAAATCCACCTTAACTTGAGAAATACTATTTTTTAATCACAAACTAAAATTGATGAGACTCCATGCAAAATAATTTTTATAACATTTTAAAATACAAAAAACATTTTCAATTTAATATGATTTAATTTGTAAAAAACTTTAAACTTCTAGAATAAAATAATATTTTTTTATAACAAATTAAACTCTAAAATCTCCATGCAAAATATTTTTTATAATATTTATAAACATAAGAAACATTTCCTATCTGATATAAATTAATTTGTAACAAACCTCTAACTACTAATAAATATACTGATTTTAATTACAAATTAAAATTTTGAGTTCTCCATATACAATAATTTGTATAATATTCATAAACATAAAAAATATTTGACATCTAATAAAAATTAAATTGTAATAAACACCAAACTATTAAGCAATATATTAATTTCTAATCTTAAATTAAAATTGTAAGGGTTTCATACACAATAATTTCTATACTTTCTACAATATTCATATCATAAAAAACATTTACTGTCTAATATTAATTAACTTGTATCAAACCCTAAACTACAAATAAATATCATAAACTAAAATTGTGAAGTTTTCATGAAAAAAAAATATATATAAAATTCATAAACATAAGAAACATTTACCATGTAATATAAATTAAGTAAAATATTACTTTTTGATCACAAACTAAAATTGTGAAATCTCGACCTAAAATATTCCTATAATATTTAAAAACAAACATTTGCCATCTAATATAAATTAATTTGTACAAAACCCCAAGCTACTCTTAAAATTACTATATTTTAATCATAAACTCTAAATTGTGAAGTCCCCAAACAATAATTTTAATTTGCATAATATTCATATCCAGAGTATCATTTAATAAATGAAAATTATGTTCACAACATTGATGAAATTAATTCAGGTATCATTTACTATGTAAAACAAAAAGATAAGCACCATTGATGTTCACTTGTTGACATTCTAGTAGTTCTAGTTTTTTCTGAGTTTCGGGGGGGGGGGGGGCCTCAAACAACATTAATGAAATTAATTCAGTGTTGGATTTACATTTTACAATGACGTTCAACATAGATGAGACATCTTGAAAAGATCAAGGCTTGGACCACATATAAATAGTATATCTGCATAGAAATTTCACGGAGAGTAGATGGACTACAAAACACCAAACTTTATTTTTGATTCAATGTGTAATGCTTGGCGTATTAATTGACAGGTTATCAATGTCTTTACTTGTTGAAAGCCACCCATAAAATTTATTGTCATACATAGACATTAACAAGCTCTGATAACATCAGACGAGGGATATGTTTTCTCACAAGTATCCCATGCCTCAACTCCACACTGAGAGTTCATCACGACATGTTTGTCCTTGGCGGAATAAACCCATGCAGAAGTCTCAGTTTCAGCACCTGCATTTACATCTTCACCAGTTTGATGTTCAACATTCAGCACATTTTCTGTCTGTTTAAGTCTTGCTTTCTCTGCTCTTGACCCTATCACTTGACCCAGAATAGAAGCGGCAATTGTGACTGCCATAGCAGACTTTGGCATGTTCACTGCCTTCCTTAGCATTGCTACAAAAGGAATTGCGGAATGAATTGCAATAAACCAAGATGGTGAAAACTTTTCAGTATGCTCTCTCCAAACACCTAACGGAACATTAGCAGCCATTCCCAAAAGCCCAATTGCAAACGTCTTTTCAGGTAATGATTTTGGCCTTAAAGACTTCACAAATGCTGTTCTTGCTAATGCAGCCCGGGCTGCAACAATAGCAGGGGGGCATCTCACCTTCATTCCAGGTGGCATTTGCATAAGATTTGCAACCAGTGGCAAAACCTTGCTCACGGCTTGATAAGATTTAGCAATCGGACACTTTCCTGTCTCTAACCATTCTTTGCCAGTCGCCTCATGATGTCCATCCTGCATTATTACCAAAAATACTAAAGACTCGCAACAAAAATGGTAAAAACAATTGATGAGTTTATAAGAAAAACATGTAAATTCAAATGCTGGGAGGGGGGGGGAAGGTCGAACAATAGAGGCCTAAATACCTGACAGATTTGGTCTGTGCATGTAAAAACAGTCTTTTAGTAAAATTCAATGTCCTCCAAAATCTCTCTCAAGATTTTACACAACAATACAGAAGTACAGAAGCCTTAAACATAGATAAGTAACATATTATGTAAAATAGAAATTGCAAGGACTTTTAATGATGGAAAAACTAATACACATTCAAGTTTTCAACAATATTTGATGTAGCCAATGAGATATTGGTGGGTTGGTTGTGCCCAGCCCCACCCAGGTTCAAATCTCACTGGGTGTTTCAAGCAGGTCGTGTCAGTATATGTTGGATTGTGGGAAACTTGGCCCCCTGTTTGTGTCCCAGAGGGAACTGGGCCCCCAATTGTGGTCCATCAGGTACTCCGGATGAAGTTGAATTTGCCAGGTCAGGTGTATTCCTGAACTTGATTATGAGCTCAAACCCGTGGGTACAAAATTTGAACAATATATGAGATAAATGAAAAGACATCTGGGGGTTTCATTTGCCCAATTGGCTTCTAGCTTGGCTGTGACCTGAAAAGACCAAGACCTTTACCCATGTGTAGAACTGAAATGACAAGGGTATTTATCGATTAAAAACTTCTACGGTCATGTATTATACAAGTTCTAAGTTTGGCTGATAAATGAAGTATCAGGCCATAAGTGAAATCTTTGAGTTGATCTTTTCGAAGCTTCATACCAAAAGAAAACAAGCATACTTGCAACAATTATAAGAAAGCTATTATAATACACAGACAACAGCAACTAGTAGTTCCTAGAAGTAACTCGCAAAACAAGACAGTAGGGCATAAGATTTGTTAAAATGCTTATACCAAGATAGAACCCGTTTGTATATGAATTACATGACCCATGATATTTTCCCACTGAAAATGTGCTCAAGACACCTATAGAAAAAGTGAACAGACGGATTTTTGCTTAGAGGCTATCCAACTTTCAAGTCTCTAAATTACCATAATGACTGGCGGCGGCATCAGGCCATGAAAACATGTGAATGTGGACACAATTTATACATAGGAAAACGTCCAAGTTGGATATGAAGCTCCCCCAATGGTGAGGTTGGTGAGGAGGAGGATAGAAACATGAAACGAGAACCTCCCCTAGTGAGTAAATGCAAACTAAAGAGTGTGTCTGAGGGGAACCCTGGCTGGCTCCTCAAGAGTACAGGGAATATGTAGGGATCATTGTGACCACCTGATTTTTGGGTGCGCCTATGGCATCGAGATATCCACAAAAAATGTAGCATGGGAATTTTTGGGCACAGAATGCAATTGGCTAGGGGGCTTGGGATAACAAAGTTAAGTTGTGGACACCAAGCCCCAAATGCTGGCCACCCTGCTGAAAAGAGATAATGATAGAAGCCTGGATAACTGGCAGCAACATGTAGCCAGGGCATTCATGATCTTTCTCAAGAGTTTGATAGCCCTCAGCAAACGTTATCAACTCTGCAAAAGAAAAAGAATGGCAGGCCGCCTCGCAAAATTGACCTTAGTGGGGCCGGTACACTTCACTTGAAATCACCATAACTGGCATGAGGCAGATAATAGGGTGAGAGAAGCCCTTTAAGAGTTATCGAGTGATGAAAAACCTATGTATTTATTTTATAAGTTACGTGGGTCAGGTTGGCCATGCATAAAATACTAGATAATGTTACACTCCTCACAATTAAGAATAGGTAAAACAAGAAAACAATATATGACCATTGATCAATACTGTATGCATGACATGGTAATAAATCACCACATGAGTCATTGCAATCTCAAAAGGAAAAGTTTAATACATGCACGATCACTACAAATAACAGCAGTTTCTGATATAACCTAATCTTAAAAAGCGCAATGTAAACTACTGAAATTTCACTATCCAGCTATGCGGCAAACAGAGATAAACAACTTAATATATTGTCTGAAGTGACAAATTCAGAAATTGCCAACAAAACTAGCATGACCATCAATATCGTCAAAAACCATGATATAAAGAACATCCTCAACTTACAGTGCACAAATCCCAGTTCATATAAATAGTAAATATGTTATCATTACCTCTTGCAATGGGTTTGACTTCTGTTTTCCATTTGGCCCTCTTTTCTTTTTGTTTCTCTTGATGTTTTTTTTCCTCCCCATTAAAGAATCAAAACTAAAAGGACCTCCAAACCCAAATGCCGACAGGCTAATAGTTGCAGCAGATGCTGCAAATGGATGAAACTCTGAACTAAGAGCAATCTCTGTATTAGACAATGATTCAGAATTGATTTGCACTGAGGACCTTCCAGAAAGAGGAACAACTCCATTGTGGCCATGAAAAAGCCTGAAAGCAGTCTCAAAGTTGGGTCCATCCTCAAAAATGGGACCCCTCACTCCTTCCACCTGAAAAAACGAAACCAACACTATCAGTCTCCTAGTAAAACACTCATAACACAATTCACCACCTAAAAATGTTTCCAAGTACATCAGAAATACAAAAGAAAGGAAATTAAAATGATGAGAAGCTTATTACTATATTCTAAAGCCTAACAGAAAAAACACCAAACTGAGAAAAGATCAAAAAGGGCAAGAGCGAAGCTAGCTTTCTCACTGGACGGATAAACAAAAGATGTCAGGAAGTGTTTGAAACTTGAAACATGAAGAGTGGTGAAGGAAATAGATACTCTTCACAGGATGGATACTCTTCACACCTAAATGAGCATTGAATTCATACACTCATGCACATCTCTAAATTCCTTCAACAAAACAAACCCCATCTTTTTCTTGTAGCAGATTCCAGTTTTTAGGAAAGAACTTAGCACTTAACCCAACTCTCCATGATCGATCGCTTCCTTTTGAGCAAAGATTTACTGCAGTATGCTTTTATAATTGTGATAGATCTAGCACTGGCCCAACATAAAACGACTTTCCAGCCACAGGTCTGAAACGTCATTGACTAAGGCTTTTATATCTTTAAGGCAACATACACATCTTCTCAATAGAACTTTTCTATTTTGCAGAATCTTTTCCTACATAATTTTCCTCGACTGGTTGCTAGTTCATCTCACTAAGCAGAACTTGAGTACATACTCCTTTATCCACTTAGTTGAAAACAACAGGTTGACAGCAAACAAAGCCAAGTAATTGGTCTTTGTGCAATCCACCTTCCACTTCCTATCACACAACGTAGTCGACCATAAGCAAAGGCCGACTATGTTTTGGGATATAGAACCAAAGAAACCTAACTCGAGTGCTTCATAGCTGCCCTTGTGCATCTTTCATTATTTGATGATGCCAGGAACGGGACTTCAGCACAAAAGCTGCATAGTGGAGCTCGAGGGAGTGACAATATTGCTTCTACGATTGGTTCTAATGAATCAAGGAAGAATTTCGACACTCCCGGGGAAAAGAGATTCAATAATTTGTTCATGTAGTTATGGAGATTATACACAGAACATTGATATTATGTTTATTTACTAAAAAAATACACTTTATGTGCAGTTATTTCCATGTTGTACTGCAATCAGAGACCCCCAAAAAATAAGTTCTCCATACTCAAACCATATCCGTATCCCGAGTAAATGGTAACTTAGGATAACATAAAATTCAACTAAGTTACCATGTACACCTTCCCCTAGGCCTGGATACACCACATATGCATAACCAACATGGATCTGGGCATAGGGCCTAGATGCAGATCAAGTATGATATTCATATCCAAGAGCCATATTTGGCCTATATCCAGCCATTTTGTAATGAAATTACTTCACCAATAAAGTAGAATCACAATATAGATTGTTATCCTTCTTTTGTTGTTTCAGAGACATTTATTTGTATGATTGCAATCGCACAAAAACCCAATCTCCAACTTCAAAATATGTTTCACTGTGGTGTTGATCAGTGTTTCATGCGATTTTGCGTCATTGCCAAGTTCTCTCTCTGACTAGAGACTATCTCCTATTAGTGTTGAATTTGTTCTTCGACTACTCAAACCTTTGGATAGACCCTCAAAAATGAGGTGATGCATGGTGGATGGTACCCATACAATGCCAAAAATGGAAACATTTTGGATGAGATTTGGAAAGAAGTGTTATACCACCATTCTGCAAGTGGCAGCGATTGAACCCATCTATCTTGTTTGTTCGAAGTAAAGCAACGGAGATAACACTTCAAGCACTTATTTACCACCTCAATTTGCCAATCAGATTGGAGATGATATGAAGAGCTACAATTTAGCTTAGAACCCAAATATGAGAATAAATCAATCCAAGAATTACTAATAAATATAGGATCACAATCACTAACTATAATCTTTGGAGTCCCATGTAGCTTCTAAATCGTACCCATGAAAGTTGTGGCTACTGTACTTGCTACGACTGGATGTGTCAAGGCACAAAAATGGGCATATTTGGTGAGTCTAGCCACAACTAACATGATTATATTTTTCTCTTCAAATTTAGGCAAACATGTGATGATATCTATGGAAACCTCCTCCCACCGTTGGCTAGAAATAGATAGAGGTTGCAAAAGACCTAGGGTTTTAATTGTCTCACCCTTGTTTTGTTGGCACACCATGCCTTATGCCACAAATTTCTGAGCATCCTCTTTTGGCCCTTCCCAAAATAAATCCTACCTCAATCTATATAGACGTCAAAATGCCCACCCACTGGGAGGCCATGAAGCTCCAAAATAACATTATTTTCAAGGTTTGAGTTCTTTAATAGGTACAACCTAATCTTGTACCATAACGCCTCCCATTTCCATACAAATTTGTCTAACATGCTTGGATCTTGTTGGAGCTTATGAATGAGATTTTGTGCATGTGTCATTTTTCCATTCTGATCTTGCCTCATCTACCCAATTTGCTTGTAATATGGACAATGCACACAACAATGCCTCTATGGACTCATCCCTCCTGGATAATGCATCAGCTACTACATTCCCCTTCCCTTTATTATAAATGATCTCAATGTCATAACCCAACATCTTTGTGACCCATTTATATTTAAAAAGATGATCATATGACTTGATTAAAGGTTATGCTAACCACGAGTCAGACACACATATTCCCATACACAAATTAGGTTAAGGGCGTAGCACATATCCAACATACAAAATGCCCCAAAGAAATAAAGAACTCAAAAGAAAGGAAAAATGGTTGTGTACAATCAAATTTTCACTATTAACATTATTTTCAGTTAAAATTATCTCTTTTCACTATTGCAAATCATATTTCTAAATATATTAATATGGACTATTGAATTCTCTATGTTTCAATTGTATTTTTTGCTTAAAAATATTTTTATATTTACTGTATATTAAATATATCCATATTCCTAAATTTAACCAAAAAAAATAGCTAACAAATACTGTACTCATATCAGACATTACATTTGAAACAGTGCAATTTAGCCTATAAAGCCATCTCTAGTCATCACATGTTTCAGATGCAAAGGAAACAGTCGTTTAATGCGCAGAGCTATTATAACTAAATATCCCATTTGTTTGATTGCAACCACAAAAAGTAGGTGCACTTAATCCTATTCAAAACACATCAGCTAGAAAAACAACTTCATACCACAGAACTTGTACATGGGCCACAGAAAGTAAGTGCATTATGCACCGTTCAGAAAAACAACTCATAGTAAATTATGCCACCACATATCAATGTACACGGTATTACATAAATTCACTTAAAATAACAGACTGACAGAAACTAAGCTGTTCTATCCTAAACATTTTTTTTATTTCTTTCATTAAATGTAGAAGGGGAAAATTAAGCTGATTTTAAAGATGGATCAAACCTTATATATCACAACCACAAAATGAAGTTATTTTTAAGTCTAATGAAGAAAAGTAAAAACCACCTTCCATACTAATCAACAGAAGAGGCTTAAAGATACGTTTCAACTTATAGTTGAGGAAGTGAAGCAGGAATGAAGACAAGCAGAACAAAATCCCACAAAGGGCATTCTCACCTCTGTTATACATATAAGTTCAATTGGCAAGATTATGTCTACTTTTGAGTTTGATCATGTGATCCAAACCAAGGGGTGCAGAAATTGAATAAATATATAGCATAAATGGAAAAAAAAACTTCTTGTGAACTTCCAAAAGGGGTTCTCATACGGAAAAAAAAAATGGGGTCTGGATTGTCATTCACCTAAAATTTCACCTTTATTTTCATACTCAAGTGCTTCTAATCAAAGGAAAGTGTGAACATTAGCACTATTAAAATCAACATGAACAAGGGGGTTAAAAGAGACGGTACTTACCGGTGTAACAAATCTTCTCTGGAGGCAAAGCAAAGGCAATTTGGCCTCTGTTATAAGGTCAAAAGGCAAGGTTCGGTTTACTTCCGAGCTTGATCATGTGATCAAAACCCGGGGGTACGAAACTTGAACAAAAGTATATAGTATACATAGAAATTGAAATATCCTTCTGGGCTTCCAAGGAGGGATCTCATTCGCCAAATTAGCATCCGGCTTGGCGGTAAATTAATAAGTTACCTTTTCGTTTGATTTGCAAGTGATACTAATCCAAGAAAAGTGTGAGCATAAGGACTATTAAAATCAAGGCGAAGATTGAGGTAGGAAGAGAGAGTACTTACCGGTGTAGGAAATCTTATCGGCGAGGCAAAGCAAAAACTCGTGGGTTCAGCAATGTTCCTCAGAAAAGGGCACATCTCCACACCCTGATCAAAAATCCTCTCGGGCGGCGGCATACCCTCGGCAATCCGACCTCTGAAGAAGAAATCCATCTCCTAGGGAAAATTCGCCTGCCACGAGAACAAATCACGTTAACTCCAAGACCAAAATATGAAACCTTAACAGAAACACTTCCCCCTCCATGAATTAAAACCATTGAGCAAGAATAAACTAAAATTATCAAAACTGTATCAGCCTAAATTGACATTAAAAATCAATCGTAACGCTACAGAAATCAACAATTTCAGAAAATCTACCGCATAAGACCCTGAAATGCCGCACCGGTCTCCATTTCGGCCATTTTTCGATCACAGCAGCCCATATCCCCCAAAACTTCGAATCAGTCGTACATATGACAGTTTCACGACCACCTTCGAATATTTGGAGAAGGAAACCCTATTTTTTACAAAAAATGACGAAAATGAACGCTGAAAATATCAAATCAGATGTTGCTCACCTCAAAGCGAAGATCTCGTTATGGTAGGATAGATATAACTGGTTAAATATCGTCCAACAATGGCGGATTGGGCTCTAATCTGCGCAAACTGAAAGTGTGTGTTTTCCTCGCTACAGGCGTGTGATGCGCCTCAGCAATGCGTGTTGAATGCATGTACTTATCGAGGGGAACGAATTGCAGAAATTACTCGAGTAAAAACTCTAGTTTTGAGCAATAGACTTATTCCATGCCGTCCTGGCCGTCCGATTCGGAGGACTTGGTCGTGAAGCGATCGGCGCCGTGCAATACAAGTGCATGTGGAATCATTGTAGTAGTTGTCGCCGGGCGAAATGCGCATCTCGTGTGTTTTGATACTCTGACCGTGGGGCCCTGCAGGGCTCAACAACTACAACTACCCATATATTATTATTTGGAGACAATTGGAAAGAATTCAAAAACATCTTATCACGAGTAGTCTTAAAGTTAAAGCCACTGTTCCATATGAGATCCCCTGGCAGAAGTCGGTACTTTCTCAATGGACGCTGTGGCGATTTCACGGGTACTAAGTTACATAAAAAAGGTTGAAAACATGGGGAATCACCGGTGGCCCAAAATGGTGGTGAACGAGGTGCTAGATCGGAGGAAGAAGACGTGGATGAAACAAAACATCAAGTCGTTGGGTAAATGAAACATTAAGTTACATGAGTGCCCTAACTCCAAAGAGGAAATAAAAAAGTTTGTATTAGAAAAATTCAAAACTGCCATGTGGACAAATCAGATTTGACGTAAAAAAATGCATTATATCAAAGAGTTTAATCCCACTTGGGAGCACAGAGATAAAGCATATCTAAGTGTTGAACTTAAAGGTAATGCTAGGATCCTAATGGCACAATTGAGGACCGGTTCACACCATCTTAGGTGTGAAACGAGAAGATGGACGGTTCCCAAGGAAAGATGGGAAGATAGAACTTGCATTTTTTGCAATGATAGAGTGGTTGAAACTGAACGACACTTCATTAGGGAGTGTGATGCGTACAAGGATATTCGTATGCAGCAGGATAACAGTGTGAATGTGGGCAGTTTTAGTGAATTATTTGAGGAGGAAAGGCTACACAACACAGCCTGGCTGTTGGTAAAGATTAATAGGAGGCGAGATGACTTCAAAAAGAATATGAAGAATCTCTAATGATCTTGACACTTGGTCCCATAGATTATTTCGTCTCGTGGACGTCATTAAAACTCATTTCATTTCATTTCTTCTCTTCTCCACACCTAAATTCACCCACTCACCTTACTACAAATTACATAGGGTTAGGGTTGAATAAGAACATCCACAATGTGTTTTTGCTCTTACCCATGTGCTACATGCCCCCAATTGCACATTCCGGCTATGGAAATTCACTCCAAATAATTTGGATTTATTTAACCCTTCGTAAAGCAGGGTTTGGTGGGGATTTATATTCCCTAATTCCACATAAATAAATGGTATAATTCCACATAAATAAATGGTATGTTTTATTTGAAATTTATTTCAAAAAGTTATAATAAATAAAAAAATTGTGAGTATTTTATTAGGGATTCTTTTGTAATGTTTTGTTATGAAATTATATTTACAAATTAATTGATCTCACGAGTTTAAATCTTACAAATAAGAAAATAGTATATTCTATGCCAAGCATACTTTAATTTAGTGTTCTCATATAGATTTATATTCATAAATTAATCTATATAAATTCTCCTTTTTATTGTTTGGATTATCTTCTTCGAACTATATACTCAAGACAACTAATTCACTAATTAATTTTTCTTTAGCCTATCACAAGTTATCAAGTGTTATATTCTATATTGGACATAAAGTTTTTGAAAAATAAATAATGATTTTTTATTATTATTTTTCTTTGATTAAGAACAAGGTTTTGATTCTAATAAGAGAAAAGGAAAAAGGAGAACTTTGAGAATAATGCAACCCAAGATAAAATTAGTTCTTTGGAAAGAAAAGTTAACATCCATAAGGAAGCCTTGAAATTTGCACTGAAAGAGAATGATGACCTTAAAACCAAAATCAATCATCTAAATCTCCAAGTTAATGGGAAGGACAATCATGGGAATCTAACTTTGAATACAGAAACATGGTCCATAACAGAAACAGTTGGAGATTTAAAAAGTAAAGTGTGGAAGATGCTCTAAGCAGGTATTGATAAGCTCGTCTAAATTAGCAAGACTAAAATAAAAAATTATGTTGCAAGTATCACCATTATGCATGATAGTCTCAAGCAGAAAATCAAAAAAATTGTGGTAACTTGTAATGGGCATCCCAGTTGCGCCCAAAACTAACCCAGTAGGGACTCCTTATGACTCCGGTAGATTTGTTGGTATTGTTTTTTCGTGTTTAACAAAGACTAATGCATATAACAAAAATATAGAATTGCAAACATAGATACACACAACAGAAATAACCAACACATTGTATTTGTATTAATTGCAAAATGAGTAAACAAGTACAATGCCGGTCACGTGGTGACTCACTAAATCCCCTAGTGATCTTATGAACATTATTTCAAGCGGATATCCTAGCAAGTGCCGAAGGTGCTTCATTTTGTTCTCTTACCCGCGAAACTATGAACTCTGTAGGTTGGTTTTCTACGGACTCCGCAGACTGGATCTACGGACTCTGCAGCTGAGACTACGGACTCTGCAAGCTGAAATCTACGGACTCTGCAGGCTGAAATCTATGAACACTGCAGGCTTAAAAATTATGGACTCTGCAGGTAGAAAACTACAGACTTTATAGGCAGAAAACTATGGACTATGCAGCAGAAAACTATGGACTCTGCAGGTAGAAAACTATGGGCTCTACAGGGAGAAAACTATGGACTCTGCAGGCTAGAAACTACGAACTCACCTGGTTGCATACAGAGGTTACAGTGATGGAGCTGCTACAGTGACGAGTTGTTACAGTGGCACAACTGCTACAGTGGTATGATTGCTATAGTGGCATGGCTGCTACAGTGGCACGGCTGCTACAGTGGCTGAGAGCACAAACTCCAAAGACCAATCCCAAGGATTGATGTCTAGAGTGCTACAGATGAGAAGGACATTCTCAAATGCCCAAATAAACTGTAAGTGCAACAATTCTTTTCTTCTTATCCAACATGCCCAAAGAAACTACAAGCACTTCCCTTTATCCTTTCTCCAAGGGGCGACTCAACTCACTTGAGCGATGTGGGATAAAGGATGTGCAACAGTCCTTCCATTAAAATATTGCTTATATCTCCCTTGGGTATCAACCCCATAAAGTAAATGTCTAAAGTAACACTCAATGTCTTACAGCTGGGTTAAATGTTACTTTTTTGCAGCACTTCAAGCTTGAAAATTTACTAGTAACCGAACTCCGAATTGTGCAAGTGATAGCTCACCAGAAAGCTCTTAGCAAGGAGTATCAAATCTAATCATCAAAACTGGCCTTTGTTGCATCCTATTAACTTACTACAAATAGTAAGTGTTCTGGAAACTGAGTAAGTCAACCACTAAAATGGGGACATTGCAGTCCGCCCCCCTTGAAATTGCTTGTCCTCAAGCTATCTCAGCCTAGCCTGCTGAATAACTTGCTCACTCTCCCATGTAGCATCCTCCTTCGACAGGTTTTTCCATCTGACCAAATACTCATTCACTATCATGTTTATGAGCTTCCTCTCTCTGGTGTCCACAATAGCCTCGGGTTCTAACACAAGTCTCCCTTCCTCATCCAAAGGGTGTAAATCTATAGTAGGCACTACACCTCTGACCCATGGCCCTCTTAAGCCTAGACACATGAAATACATTGTGCACTCGACTGCCCTCTGGGAGCTCGAGCTCATAGGAAACTTCACCCACTCTTCAAATCACCCTGTAGGGGCTGTAAAATCTAGGCTTTAGCTTCTCTACTCTGCTCTTCTTGAGCAATGACTGCCTATATGGCTGTAGCCTCAAATACACCATGTCCCCTACCTCGAAACTGTGCTCTACCCTATGATGATCAACATACAACTTCTGCTGATTTTGAGCCTACCGTATATTCTCTTTGAGTGCTCTCAAGATATCTTGACTATCCTTCAACATGTCTTTATCTTTGGGCACTCTGCTATCCCCCAAAGCCATATCCATGAAGCTTGGAGCTTCATACCCATATAATGCCATAAATGGAGTCATCCTGATGGTCATGTGATGTGTGGTATTGTAACAATACTCCCCCATGTGTAACCACTTAACCCAGGCTCTCTGGTTGTGTAGTCACATAGTTTCGCAAATAACCTTTTACCTATTTATTTACTATCTCCATCTGCCCATCTATCTAAGGATGGTAGCTCGTACTAGGTGTAAGGTATGTACCGCATAGCCTGAATAACTCCTGCCAAAAAGCACTCATGAACTTGTTATCCCTGTCACTGACAATAAATCTCGATAACCCATGCAGCTTGAAAAACCTCCCTGAAGAACACATCTGCCACCTAAGTTGTATAAGTAGAGGGGATAGCAAAGAAGTGAGAAAACTTCATCAATCTATCTACCACCACATAAATGCAATCTCTTCCCTGCACTCGTGGTAGGCTAGTGATGAAGTCCATAGAAATGCTTTCCCACTTTCGGTCTGGAATGGGTAAGGGTTGTAGTAAACCAGCAGGAAACATGTGCTCTTCCTTATTCTGTTGACAAACTGCACACTCCCTGACATGCCTCTGAACATCATCCTTGAGCCCTCTCCATGAGAACCGCTCTTAGATCTGCCTGTAGGTCTTGAAAACCCCCAGATGCCCAGACGTAGGTGCATCATGAAATGCCATCAGTATCGTCTCTCTTAAGGGTGATGACAAATCAAATAAATTTTGTCCAAAAATCTGATCAACCCATCTATCACCTCATAGCAATCATCCTGTATAATGCCTGAAACTAGTCCTGAAGCCCAAGCATCCCCAACATATTCTGCTATAATCTTAGCCCACCAATCTCCTGAAATCTCTACAAGAGTACAAATGTGAGGTCTTCTAGATAAGCATCATCTACTATATTCTTCTTTCCTCTAACAAACTCAATGTCAAAGTCATAATCCTGTAATTTAGTGACCCACTTCTGTTGCCTGTCATTCAAGTCTTGCTGACCCATGAAATAATTTATGCTATTGTGATCTGTCTTGATCACAAACTTCCCTCCAACCAAGTAAGATCAAAATTTGGCCAAGGCATGCATGATGGCCAACATCTCCTGGTCATAAATGGAATAACTCCTCTCCACCCCTCAGAGCTTCCTACTCTCAAAAGCAATGGGGTGCTTCTCCTGCATCAATATTGCTCCAATCTCGTCACCCAATGCATCACAATGAAGCTCAAAAGGCTTCGTGAAGTTGGGTAGAGCTAGAACTGGACATGAAGACATCACCCATTTGAAATGTTCAAAACACTGTTGCACTACCTTTGTCCATACAAAAGCACCCTTCTTGGTGAGGTCTGTTAATGGTGCTGCAGTTTGTGAAAAGCCCTGCAAAAATCTCTTATAAAAACCACATAATCCAAAAAATCCTTTGAGTTGTGTGAGGCTAGTTGGAGTAGGCCAATCAACAACCACCTTGATCTTTTCTAGATCCACCTAAACTCCTTTAGCACTGATAATATGGCCAAGGTAAAGCAACTTGGTCATGATGAACTCACACTTTGATTCCTTGGCATACAGTGACTCCTCCAAAATGACCAGCACCTCTTCTAATTGTTGTAGGTGTTCATCCCACGTCCTACTGAATACCAAGATGTCATCAAATAATATCAATACAAATCTTCAGAGCTGCCCTCTAAACACCTGATTCATACAACTCTGGAAGGAGCTGGAGCGTTGGTTAGCCCAAATGGCATAACCAAAAACTCAAAGTGCCCATAGTGATACTATAAGGCAATTTTTTCTATGTCCTCCGCTCGCATCCTGATCTGATGGTATCCTGAACATAAGTCTTAGAGAAATATCATGCTCCATGCGGCTCATCAATCAGCTCGTCAATCCTAGGGATGGGGTACCTATTCTTAATTGTCTTCTTATTGAGAGCTCTATAATCAATGCATGTACGCATTGTCCCATCCTTCTTATTTACCAAAACAATTGCTGAAGCAAAGGGGCTTTTGTTGGGCCTAATATGCCCCATCTCCAATAGCTCCTTATCAAATTCTCTATCTCATCCTTATGCTTTTTAGTATGGCGGTAAGGGGTGATGATGATTGGTTTAGCCCCCTCCTCTAGCTCAACAACATGCTCTATACCCCTCTCAGGAGGAACCCCACGTGGGATGCTACCAAACACCTTATCATGCCTAGAAATGATCTCCTGTACATCTAGGTGATAACTTTTTACTTGCTGCTCTGGAGGCGTAGGCATGATCAAACATTCAGCTGCCCACTCGACATCATCATGTCTAAACAACCGTTCCACCCTTTTCAATGATACCACCCTGAGCCCCCTCAGAACACCACCTTATTGCCTTGATGCTGAAACCTCATCTCCAGCTTAGCCAAGTTGAAGGTGAACTCTACCAGAGAAGCCATCCACATCATTCCTAAGATGACATCATAATCGCCCATGTCAACTACATAGAAATTGTCTTCTAACTCATAATCTCCTCCCAATCTGATGTGAAGTTTTGAAATCTTCCAGGTGCATAATAACTTGTGGCCATTGGCCACCATGACTCTAAACCGTACTTGCTCTTCAGTCTGAAGGCCTCTCTTGGCCACCAATTTTGCATCGATGAAATTATGCATTGCCCCTGTGTCGATCAAGGAAACCATGCGCTGTCCTTGAATCATCCCTCTTACCTTAAAGCTAATGGCCTTTTGGATGCCTGTCAATCGAGCAAGAGACTTCTCATCATCCAAACTCTCCTCAGCAGCGCTATCGCCCTGACTGGATTCTAAATCTGAATGTTGCTCCTTGTCTTTGGAAGGTGATTCATCTACTGAGAAATACTCCATGGGCTTAGCCTTCGCCTTAAGCGGACATTCATGGGAAAGATTCCATGGCTCCCTACAATGAAAACATAATTTTTTCTTCCTGAGTTCGTTGAGGGTATCACTATCCAACCCTTTAGTTTCCCCCTATGGCCATTGAGGGTCCTTCTGAAACGCCTTCCTTTCCTTATCCTTCTTAAAATGAGAGTCCTTAGAGTGAGGTTTACTCTTGTAGGAAGAAGATGCTAGGTCTCTTGTTTTCTTAATAGCCTCCTGTAGTGAAGATGGGTTGTGTCCCTTTACCCATCCTCGCAAGGGATCAGAAAGCCCATCCATGAAAAGAACAACTAGTCTCCTTTCTGATATATCCGTCACCAATACTGCCAGCTTTTGAAACTCAGTGATATAGGCCTCCACATAACCCCACTGTTTAAGTTGAGCTAGTTCCTTAAAATGCAATTTCGGGTCCTTAGTATCAAATCTATCAATGAGTCTCTCAGTAAACTCTGCATAAGTATCTATCTGGTTATGGCCAAGCGTGACCATACCATGGTGCAACCACTCATGGGCACTTCCATCCAAGTGCAATACAACATACTTAATCACATCCTCCTCAAGCATGGGATTAAGCTAGAAATAAGTGTCTAATTTTTAGACACACATTCACATTGAAGTCTTCCATGTACCGTCATAGTATGGAATGGACAACTTTCCCAACTTTTTCCTCGTCTCATAATTTTGTTGCCTATTCCCTCTCATGGGAATATGCTTGAGTCTAACATCCATATACTCCCTGAAGGACATTTCACCCTGAAAATGTGGTCCAACATTTCTTCAATCCTCCAGTATTTGGTCTTGTATCTCCTATTGTGTAGGACTAGCGTTATCCTAGTCATTCTGTCTTAGAGGGAATTGTGGCATGAGTGGTCTTGTAGAAGAACTTGCTCTAGCATATGTCTGGGCTCCTCTATTAATCGATGCATCTCCATTACCTCCATTACCCGATCCACCTACCTGGTTAGCATTATTACCCTAGTTGGCATTATTGCCTTGATCTACTCTAGTCAGGTATTGTGTAATTGTTAGAGCCATCTATTGCAATGTGGCCTGTAGCTCCCTTTGCCCCTGGCAAGATCACTAAGCATCATCCTGGTGCTAGGTTCTCCCCCAACCCATCTCAGTCACCCATGGCTAGTGCTGAAAAGGGGTCACTCTCCTCCTCAATTTCTGAAAAAACTTGTAAGTTTGGGTTTGTCTGGTTTCTCCTCAAGAAGTACTAATGTGTGGGATGCATGAAACCTCACAGGATGGCAGGAATAACAAGCTCTGATACCACTATAATGGGCACCCCGATTGCACCCAAAACTAACCCAGTAGGGACTCCTTATGACTCTGATAGATTTGTTGGTATTGCTTTTTCATGTTTAACAAAGACTAATGCATATAACAAAAATATAGAATTGCAAGCATAGATACACATAGCTGAAATAACCAACACACTATATTTGTATTAATTGCAAAATGAGTAAACAAGTACAATGTCGATCACGTGGTGACTCACTAAATCCCCTAGTGATCATATGAACATTATTTCAAGTGGATATCCCAGCAAGTGCCGAAGGTGCTTCATTTTTTTCTCTGACCCATGAAACTATGAACTCTACATGCTAGTTTTCTTTAGACTCCGCAGACTAGATCTACAGACTCTGCAGGCAGGTTCTACGGACTCTACAACTGAGACTATGGACTCTACAGGAGCTTCTACAGACTCTGCAGGCTGAAATCTATGAACTCTATAGGCTAAAAAACTATGGACTCTGTAGGCAAAAAACTATAGACTCTACAGACAGAAAACTATGGACTATGTAGGCAAAAAACTATGAACTCGGTAGGAAAAAAACTACAGACTCTGCAGGTAGAAAACTACGGACTCTGCAGGCAAAAAACTATGGACACTGTAGGCAGAAAACTACGGACTCTACAGGCAAAAAACTATGGACTCTATAGGTTAGAAACTATGGACTCACCTGGATGCATATAGATGTTACAATGATGGAGCTGCTATAGTGATGAGTTGCTACAGTGGCACAGTTGCTACAGTAACATAGCTGCTTCAGTGGCGCGGCTGCTATAGTGGCACGACTGCTACAGTGGCATGGCTACTACAGTGGCTGAGAGCACAAACTCCAAAGACCAATCCCAAGGATTGATGTCTAGAGTGCTACAGATGAGAAGGACGTTCTCAAGTGCCCAAATACGCTGTAAGTGCAACAATTCTTTTCTTCTTATCCAACATGCCCAAAGAAGCCACAAGCACTTCCCTTTATCCTTTCTCCAAGGGGTGACTCAAATCACCTGAGCAATGTGGGATAAAAGATGTGCAACAGTCCCTCCATTAAAATATTGCTTATGTCTCCCTTGGGTATCAACCCCATAAAGTAAATGTCTAAAGTAACACTCAATGTCTTACAGCTGGGATAAATGTTACTTTTTTGCAGCACTTCAGGCTTGAAAAATTACTAGCAACCGGACTCCAAATGGTGCAAGTGATAGCTCACCGAAAAGCTCTCAGTAAGGAGTATCAAATCCAATCATCAAAACTGGCCTCCGTTGCATCCTATTAACTTACTACAAATAGTAAGTGTGCTGGAAACTGAGTAAGTCAATCGCTAAAATGGGGACATTACATAACTAGAGATAACAAGAGAATCAAGATGAGAGAGAAAGGAAAGGCAACTGAGAATATGGAGGTAGACATTGTAACACTGAGGACTACCTCAACTTCATGGCAGAGGAATGGGAGGTGGCCAAAACTCTTAGTGACTTTGAATCATGTTACAACCCCATTGGGATTCACTTAAAACCATGTTTTTTTTAAATTTTATTTCAACGTACTTAACAAAATATAATATTCTACACTAATTAAGATAAATGTTATATTGTTTGAGAGCTAAATACAACAAATATAACATGTACATAAAATATTATTAGCCCATTGGTTAAGTCATATTCTATTTAGTTTACAAATAACATTTCAATTATGTAGAAGTTAAGAATCCATGTTGTAAAGCATATACAAAATGAATGGTACCACCATACACCAAAATAACTCATTCTTACAACTAAACAAGTATAAATAGCCACTATTATTCTTATTTATTATAAATCATGTACAAATACACAGTCACTACTATAGATAGTTAAAAAATATTGAATGTGAAATTGTTACAATTTTACTAAAAGTCAGAGTAATACATAATAAAATGTACACGTACAATAATACATCAGAGCTTCATATGAAAGCTCAAAATCAATATTTTAGCCACGAATATGTATCCAAAGTAGTTGGTCAGCTAGAGATAGAAAGAGAGACAACATCATCTGTGTATTTTTCCTCCAACCATAGACCATCAATCTCCCATACACCTTCTTATTGGGAGTGGCCCTTCCCTTCACAGACGGGTGGATAATGGCAATGCAGATATCAAGAACTCAACAAGAATTGTGTGTATTACAGTTACTAATACATGCAAAAATCATACAAACCATAGAAAAAAATCATCTCTATAATATGACATCATGCACATGCATGTAAAGTAGACAGTACAATGGATTGACAATGCTTTCAGCTACAACATTACTTTGGCCATAGTTTTTTAATATAAATTTCATATCTCTCATGAATTTGGGTCAAATCCGCACACACTTATACTCTTTGCTAATGAAACTCAATCTCCTTTGTGTTAGTAGATGATATGTATGTACATTTCATGGTCTCAACCTAATATACCAATCATCCCTTAACACAAGGGAAAATGCAACTGTATAAACTCATAAAACAATTCTAAAGACATTTTATTCAAATAATTGTAGCATAAAATCAACTAGTCATTCATGACAAATTTCACTTAACCATTTATTATAAGTTCAAAAGCATCATTCACTCATGGAAACAACTTTGATTTTATAATAAAACATGTTATCATTATCCCATCCAATAATTCCAAGTAATACAAATTTATTTTTATCAATTTACATAAACATATGAACTAATAACGAGCATGCATAATGTAAATATTATCATATCAATGAATCTCAAGTAAAAACATGTTTATTATCATCAACTTGCTTGATGCACAATTTGAAGTGTTTCTATAATATTAATAACCTTTCTACCATTATATTTCCCTAACAATTTACAAATTGAGCAATGTTAAAATAAGACTCAAGAAGGCTTAACATAATATTATATGCATATTAATCAAGATTTATTTACTATGTTGAAGTTGGACATCCACTTAATTATTTTTTTATATAAATGGAATTATCCTCCTTTAACCTAATATGCGTGTTCAACCTTAAACCTCTATTGCATATAATTTTAACTTATTATTTACTTGTTCATTGAAAGTTTTATTTAATGCCATTATTTATATAGAGTGTTCAATTATATAAATGTATGTACTATGTCCAACAATCAATTATCCAAATAAGAGGATTATGTAAATAGTTGTCTTCTCGAGACTCAACTAAGGAGGTATATATACTTTAGCATAGTTGAGACTTATCAAGAACTTATCTTTTAATCCTTTCAATTAATGATTCTCTCAATTAGATTCCCAACACTATAAAATTTTAATACAAATTATATCCACAACTTAATTCGAATGAATGACTATTCAATACAAATTATATCTACTACTTAATGTAAATGAATGACTATCTACAACTAAATCTCTATTGCATATAATTCAAACTTATTAATTACTTATTTGTTGAAAGCTTTATTTAATGTCAATGTCTATGTAGAGTGTTCAATTATATAAATATATATACTCTATCTAATATTTAATTATCCAAATAAGAGGTTTAAGTAAATAGTTGTCTTCTCAAGACTAAACTAAAGATGGACACACACACACACACACACACACACACACACACACACACACACACACACACACACACACACACACACACACACACACACACACACACACACACACACACACACACACACACACACACACACACACACACACACACACACACACACTCACACTCACTTTAAAACAACTAAGACTTATCAAGAACTTATCCTTTAATCCTTTTAATGTTTCTCTCAATTAGATTCCCAACACTATAAAATTTAAATACAAATTATATTTACAACCTAATTCAAATGAATGACTATCTAAAATTTGTGTGTGTGTGTGTGTGTGTGCGTGCGCGCGTGCGCACGCGCGTGTGTGGGGTTTTATATAGAATTTCATCAACTCCAAATCAAATACAACCTAATGTTTTAACCTTTTAGGACTTAGATGTATTTAAATCCTTTGTTGTTAAAAGGTTTGAGTATAGTAAAGCAGGGTATAAATATGCAATAATTATAGCTACTGATCTATAATAGAATTGACTTAATTTGACCTTTCTAAAAATAGTAATAAATAATGTAAATAAGAACTTAGCTAGAAAATATTGAAATGAGAGATCTGGAGGCTAAAAACTGAGACAAAGGCTAATTTGAGTGTCACAAACAAGATCCAGGGATCAAAACCTTTCTGAGATAGTAGCGCCCTAATTGGATAGTAGTGTCATGTGGTGCTAGTGTTCCTATTTTGGTAGTAGTGTCCTTTGTGTAAAACTATTTTGAGATTCTAGGTACACCTATGTCTAGGTTTATCAAGCCTGTTCCTACATGCATGAGTTTTAGATCTATGTATATGACCTATTTTGACTGATATTATATGCAAACACTAATCCTCTATGTTGCTAGGGCAGTCAATTGATGCAAGCAGTAAGGTGTGTTGTTAGTGGGGTAGGTTAGACATCTTTAACACCATGTTATGATGAGATTTGCCTACATACCAATACTTTGAAGAGAGATCAAGCCTAATGTAGTTCTCCCCATCTAAGTGCTAGTGTAGGTACAAGTGAAGGTAGTATGAATGTTGACTTGAGTGTTTTGAATGTGTTTGAGATTGGAAGCCTGAGTAATGTGACCTTAGAAATGTTATAGATGGTTATATGCAAAAGTAGGGTAAATATGAATTGTTAACATTAATTATGCATAATTTGTTCCAAGCTTTGTGTCATTTACATTTGGTTTCTATCTAGTGATTAGAGGGCTAAAAGTCATATATATATATATATATATATATATATATATTGTTTTGGTGATTATGCGAGTATTAACAGAGGTATAGGCTGACCTTAGGTGGTCTTAGATTTGAAAATATATTCATTAGTGGAAAAATAAGGGAAAGGATAGTAGTGCCAAAATTGGGACACTAGCAACATGCAGTGTTATTGTCCCTATTAGGGCACTAGCATCCAAGTGGTAGAACCTAAGGCACTAAGGGCCAAGATGTCAAGATGAGGGTCTAAGACTACCTTAGGGATGTCTAGGGATGTTTGTGACCCGTACAAGGCTAGATAAGTGTGAAAATAGGCCTTAAGATAGGTTTAGGGTTAGGTGGTCTCAAGTAACACTATTAGCACTCAAGTGTCATTTTTAGGTGATTATATTTGCCCCCCATTTATTTTAGAAATGTAATGAAGCAAAATGATTAGGATAAAGGAAAAAAAAAACATACCTAGACTTACTTAAGAGGTAAAGCCATTGAATTTGGATCTGAGTATGTGAAGCATACTTCATTGCATGCCTTGCACAAGAAACATAAATAGATCAGTCATTATTTAGGAGATATTAAAAGTAAAAACAAAAGTGAGTAAAGAGATAAGAGAGTAGAAAGGAATGAATACACTTCATTGAGTATGTGAACCAATGCATAAACCTAGTGACAACCTATGTGTGTCTATGTAGATAGTGATCAATCGATGAATAGCTTGAACTGAGTTGATGACTTGCTCAATCTCCATGTGTGGGTGGCTCAAGAACTCAATCTAGTTTTAAATCCATCATTTCCCACCCCTATTTGGTGGATCATGACTTATGAATAACTTGGATTGGACTAACGGTGTGTACAACCCTCTCATGTAGGTGGTTTAAGGACTCAAATAGACTATGACTCCATCATTGCCTATCCATGTGTAGTAGATGCATCTAAAACTAAAACTGCATAATATAACTAGAAATGTGTAATTGTAGATGTGTAACTAGAGATGTTAGCTCTATGGCCACTCAAGTATAGTAGGTAGCTCTAGGACACTCATTAATGCCAACCACTACATATGGAGTAAGGCATGAATCTAGTGTGTAACCTAAAACATGGTGTTTGATGTGTAAAACATAAAAAATGCCATGGAGTTTGTCATTCCATTTGATCAACCAATGTATAAATGAGCATATAGAAATAATGTGTCATGCACATGCCCCCAAATCTGATATTTAAGTATATGGAATTTGGATTGAGTTGTAATAATCTGTATCTGAGTATTTGAACTAAAAATGAGAATGATCATGCCACACATGATGCCTCCAATCTAAGCAAATTGGTATGAATTTGAGCTAAACTGAGCTAAAACTAATCATATGTAATTAAACCTATGCAAATTTGGATTGTACCTACTATACTTTTCTAGCCAATCTACAATTTTTTATAACTGAGGCTACTGGATAGTATTTTTATATCTTGGATAGTAGCACCATGTGGTGTTAATGTCCCAATTCAAGTGCTAATGTCTAACTATTCTAATTATTGTGCAACTGTAACTGATCTTTGTGTCACTATTACCCACTATCTTTTCCTAAATATGATTTCTGTGTTCTAAGCCTATGTGCTAAAAATCATACTCTAAGTACATCCATATAGCCTGATCTCTATGACAAACCCCTATGAATACCCCCTCTTTTGAGGGGAATTATTGAATTTATGTAATAATTGTCCTTAAAAGAAAAAGATCTATAAAATATGTGTTAGTTGGAACATATATGATATCTGCATAATAAACCAATATAATGTGCATACATAAAATTAAAATGTAAGATAATCTAGGCATAAGTTTGTAATGTGTGATGTGTGTTAGGTCTAACATTCACAAGGTTGTCAAGAAAGATGTAACAATGTATATGAACAACAAATCTGAGTAATAACTAAGTAGATACCTAGGGGGTGGGGCATGATTTCCATCATGGCACCCAAGTTGTCACACCCTGATTTCTCTCTAAGTTGAATAGCCTATTTGATCCATGGATTATTATGGTTGTCAGTTGATTAACTAATATTTGATTAAGCTTTTTGGCATATGTTGATTATGGGATAGTTATATGTTGTTTAATTTACATGATTGATTTGTTATGAGATAGTTGTACTTTTATATTCTATACATTATGAGCATGTTTGTCAGTTATACAATAGTATTTTATGGATATAATTATGTTTTGAGCTAACTACCTTCATTGTTATGAGGTGGATATATGACATATCCATCCCTCAGAGTATGATGGAGGGAGAGCATCATTAGAGAGGATGGTGTAGATAGAGATGTTGGGGGATGACAGAGTGAAAAATAAAAAACCCACACACACATCACATTAAAATATCATGTTTTGTGATAAATTGTTTGAGTCAAATATTTATGGTATGCTTTGTTTTCTATTATGAATATATGTTGTGATCTTTTGTGTTATAAGATCATTTTATGTGATTGTGTGATTTCACTAATCTAGTTGATGTTGATGTTATTGGTTAGTGATTAGATAAATTTGTACCTATCATGTTTAATGTGATTTAACATTGTATTGTTCATGGCTAAATGTTTGTTTGGATTTATTGATGTAGTAATAGACATATTCTATTACTTAGTTGAATCGATTTGTAAGTGACTATTTATGTTTATAAGGTTACTATTATCAATTTTAATAGTTATTTAAACCTTTAAAAGACATTAAAACAATTAGAAGTTCTTTGTTAGGTATTAATGGACTTTGGCATGATAAAATAAAGTTAATGTTTTGACTTATAAATAGTGCTTAGGCAATAAATGAAATACTATGCATAGGTGTTTTGGCTAAAATTATTGTTTAAATAGATATGATTGTGTTTGAATAAAGTATATGGTTGTTTATCTAGAGATTTAACTTCTAGTTGAGGTCAAATGCATGCATAGTGTTTGATTCATTGGATGACTTGGTAACATAGTCATTAGTATTTTAAAAGTTATATGACATAATACCTTGTCATATAGTCATTATACTTTGTAGACTTATTGGTTGTCGACATTGTATGGAATTATGATGTTGATTACTTATCGTTTGGTCAATTTGCATGGGCTATGGAAATTCAATGTAAGTTTTGACAAAGTCAAAAGGCATGAAATTTTTTAAGGTTTGTATAATGATTATTTAATTAGTTATTGGGAAAGTTCAAGATGATTATGGTTTCTAATATGTAGTTGACTTTATTTAACCATCATTCTAGCAAAACCATTATGTTATTTGAAGGTGATTACATGAGAATGGTGTCAAATAGTAGCTTGGCAGAAGTTTTATTGAGTTATTTTCACCATGCATTATTCTAGTCATTTTGTCTACTGTGAGAGGAAGAGAATTTGGTGGGAGAAAGGGATGGAGAACGATAAATGAGAAGAGAAGGAGGACTTTGAGAGGATGGATTATGGGAGTGTAACAAGTAGAAAACAAAGAAAAAGAATCTGAGCTAAGGAAAGAAGTTAGATTTGGTTTTCTTGGCATTGAGATCATCTTAATAAGTAGGTACTGTATTTGAAATTTCTGTGTGATTTAGTTTGAAGGATTTTTGAAAAAGAATGCAAAAGGGTTTTTATGGGTTTTCAATTGTTTTAAAGTAAAAAAAGGGGGGAGCTAAATTTAGGGCCCTGTAGATGGCTCAACTATCCACAAAACCCTACATCTAACCCAAATAACCCAAATGAAATGGATAGGGTTGTAGGTTTTTACCATAATAAACAACTCTATGGAACTATGTATTATTTTCCTTTTCATTTTTGAGCCCTATGAATTCATTGTATGGTTATTTGTGTAAAGGGTATTTAGGTAGGGTCTTGGACTCTATTTTAAATTTGAACTAGTTGAGTGATATATACACTATGGATACAATGTGGATAAAATCTATGTGGGCATACTAGTTTTTTACTGTGTATATATACTAGGAATTTAGAGTGGAAATGTAATGGGTGGGTTAGTTTATAACAAAATTAAAATGTGAGGATATATATTATATATATGTATGTATGTATGTATAAAATTGGATTTTTAGTCAAAAATTTATTATATACATACATACATATACAGTAGTTGGGCTTTCAAATAAATTCAGTGTATTTATACATACATATATACATAAAGGACATATATAAATACATATATACATGTCCTCTTATATACATACACATATATGCACACACATGTGTGTGTGTGTGTGTGTGTGTGTGTGTTTTAGAGTGGAAATATAATGGGTGGATTTGTTTATAACAAAATTAAAATGTGAGGACATATATTATATATATGTATGTATAAAATTGGATTTTTAGTCAAAAAATTATTATATACATACATACATATACACTAGTTGGGCTTTCAAATAAATTCAATGTATTTGGATTTTACTTACCAGTTGGGGATTTTGAAGGGATTTTAAATGTATTGATTTAATATACATATATCAATTTTTAAACCTATAGCATATCATGGTTTAGCTGAGTTAAAAGTTTATCTTTTGAGCCTATTGTGAATGGACTATGTAAATGATTGGATGAGTAAAAAGTTTATCTTTTAAACCTAATGTATATGGACCATTTTTAAACGTTTTGGGTTGGGTTATTTGATTATTATTCAGCCCATGTATATGGACTATGTAATCATTAAGGTTGAATTTGTATGGTTATGTCTTTATATATAATACATACAAATTCACTATTAAATTTGTGAGTGAAATCATCATGCAGACTATAATAGGTCTAGGTATGAAAACAATGTTTTTGTTTGAGGAGTTATTAGGTGGTTAAGGTCCATGTTTTATTATCATAGAATTCTCAAGTTTACTTAACATACTCGACTAAGGGTATATATTTGATCATTTTTATATACAATTAATTCAAATGTTACTGTGAATTGAATGATTGATTAAATTAAAACAATTAAATTAGATATAATTATTTGGCTATGTTTGAATTATAAATCACATGAATTCTATGTGTTTTTAGTCAAACAAGTAAATCGGGAATTTACATATATATTTAAAGTATGGGATAATTTTAATTATATCTTGATGTGTATACAGAGAGTATATGATATACTCTAAGAACATAGATAGTGGATATCTACTTAGAGTATAATGTATACCTTATCTTAATTGTGACTATGTAGAAAATTACTTGGTGGTTTAATTATATCTTGATTTGTATACAGAGAGTATATGAGATACTCTAAGAACATAGATAGTGGATGTCTATTTAGAGTATAACATATACCTTATCCTAATTTTGAATATATATGGTATAAAACATATGATTATTGATAGTGTTATAAAACTAAATTTGGTTACCATATATATATAGATGTACATAAATTGTATGCTAGTAATCATTATTATGTAGTAGGGTATAATGGGTACTTTGTTATATATTTGATGTTTGGTTGAAGCATTGAAATAAGGTACTTACGTATTTAAATACATAACTTATTGAGTTGTTTTATGACTAGATTTTGTTATATGTGTGGAATATAAACAAATAAACAAGTTGTGTTTAATGTTTGTTTCATGGAGGAAATAACATTGTAGTTACTTTATGATTTGGGTAATTAGTAGTCTAGATATAATCCTTACCTGAATGGTATGTTTATATTGAGGACTATTTTTTATTCTATTTATCATTATGTAATAAACTAGATGATTTTAGGTTCATTACATTACATTTGATGGATTGAATGTATGTATTTGATATTTTTATATTTAGCATATTAATATCTATTAATAGGGAATATTTTGATTGAATCTATTGGTTTTCATATTATTATATATTTTAACCAAATCTCGTATTTATGACCCTAAATATGTAGTGAATAGACTCCATTAGATTAATTAGTGCCATCAATACACGATGAGGTGTAATCCGATTGAGTGGTGTGTATGGAATTGATTGATTCTAGAGATCATAACTATTTGAAAACTTTGTCCAAAGTAATGTTTATATTTAAACATTTTCATTTCATATGTTGATATAGTTTTCATGTTTGTACAATATCATGTTTAAAAATATTTCTTTATGATACACATCATGTATTAAATATTTGCATCACAACCGTCATTATCTACCCATCCATGAAGGGAGGGCCATTTCCTTGTTATAATATAGTGTGAGGCATATATGGTATGTGGTTGGTGTAAAAAAGTACTTAGATGATGCTCTTCCTACTCACAGGAGTACTAATTTAGAGACTACATTTGAGATTACAGATTGATACTTGAGTCGTGGACACTCTTGAGTTGTGGAGACTCATGCTCTATGGAGATTTGTATTATATATTATTATTTAAGATTTTATTTATTGATAAAACTATAATATTTATTCATTATACTTATATAGTAGTGGTTGTAATGTTGTATTAGTCGTGGCTGAAATTATACTATTACTTTAATAAATTAGATGCAATATTTATGGTATATTTAGCATTGAGCATGACTTGTTATATCTTTTCATGGTGATCATTAGTTAAGTGGATTAACTATAAAACTTGAGGTTAACTAAATTAATGCAGTTAATTAAAAATCACTAATTAGATTTCTCATGGTAAAATTTGTAAGATGAATGTGTAATTAATTAAAAAAAAGAAAAAAAAATTACTATATTCTGGTAAAACCCAATGGGGTTATTACATTATGGTATCAAATCTAAGGCTCAAACTATAGGACTTAATGTGTTCACTAACACAAACTTATTCTCTTATTAAGAAAAAATAATAATGATGTGCATAGACTAAGAGGTGAGGGTACTTCAAATACTAATCACCTTATTGATCCAAATCAATTTGACACTGAGCAAGATGTAAAGTTGGATCAGATCCTCATAATCATGTAAGAGACTAGGGATCAAATCATGGCCCTATAACATGTAGTGCATGGCCATGAAGAGGAAAATACTTAGGAGGAACCTTAAGAGCATCATGTTTAGTAGGAACATCCTCAAGATCAGAGGTATGAGGAAGTGCCATAGGATGTGAGAGCTCAAGTAGCTGTAGAGTTAGCATGAGACATGAGAAAGGTAAATCCACCCAAGTTAGATGGAACTATATTAGGAGATGGAGCTGAAGCATGGTTGATAGAGATGGAGAAATATTTTGAGATTCAGACTTACTCTAAAGTCAAGAAAGTAGTTTGGGGAGCTTAATAGCTTGCTGGTGAAGCAACAACGTGGTGGGCTAACAAGAAGTTTGAGATGAACCTCAACTCAACCACCACCTCTTGGGAATAGTTTATGACACTATTTAGTTCATGATGGCTTCCACAACTATACTTCAATTAGAAGCTTATAGATTTTTAGAATATTAAGGGGACTTATCAGTGAATGAATATTGGGAACAATTCACCAAACTTTTTAAGTATGTATCCTAGTATTAGGTTGATGAAAGGTTCAAGATCAGGAAATTCATTATGGGATTAAAAAATCAAATTATTGGTGAAGTAGATATGCATGGTCCATCTGCCATGGATCATATTTTTGAGAAGGTGGTCAAGTAGGAAAATAAACTAAAATCTCTTACCCAAGTTAGAGATAAGTTCAAGAAGTTTGGAAGTTCTAAACCAAATTTCAAAAATAAGAACTAGAAACAGAGGAGTGAAGACTCCAAGAGTCAATTCAAAAATTAGAACACCAAATTCAATAATGATTCAAGGAATAGGAAACTTGGTAATGGTTTTAAGGGTAGTTTTAAGGAAAACTAATAGTTTGATAAGAAAGGACCAGTTGGAGGTTGCTTTATTTGTGGAGGTGACCATTATGCTCATGAATGTCCCCAGGACAAATCAAAGAACAAGGGTTTTTCTCTTTAATAGGGTACATTTTAATAATGGATTCATGCAATTATTAATAATCATTAGGCTGAGTATCATGCTTCACCCATAGAACTATTAGGTATTTTGTTCGATAATCCAATTTCTATTTTGATTGATATGAGAGATACAAAATATTTCATTGCTCTTAGAATGATTAGTTAATTATTTAGAAAATCTAGAGTTATGGAAAATGCATGGTTGGTACAGTATGGGAATGAGTCTAAGGTTAAAGTTGATAAATGTCTAGTCGAAGTGGAGATTAAGTTTCTTGAATTCACTATAGTAGTGGATCTTTATGCTACATCATTAGGGTCATATGATGTGATCTTAGGATTCAATTGGCTTTCAAAACATAAATCTAAGGTTGAATTTTATCTGAAGAAGGTTGAGTGTTAAGATTATTTTGAAAATTAGACACAACTTTAGGGGAGAAAAGGGAATTGAAGCCGGGGCAGATTTATATAATTCAACTCAATAAAGCTCAAAGGAAGGGATTCCAAGCATTTATCATTAAGATAAATGAGATGGAAGAATCAAAATAAACATCCTTCAATGATTATCCTTTTCTAAGGAAATTTGAAGATGTGTTTCTAGAAGAATTACCAAGATTGCCACCCAAGCAGGAGTTTGATTTCTTGATTGATATCATACCTATATTAGAATCATAATCTAAAGCACCATACAAAATGACCACCATCAAATTGATTGAGTTAAAGGCACAACTTTAGGAGTTATTGTCAAAAGGATTGATTCAACTAAGTGTGTCACCATGGGGTGCACTAGTTGTCTTCATCAAAAAGAAGGATGACATTCTTCACTTGTGTATAGATTACAAGATGTAGAACAAAACAATGATCAAGAATAAATATTTGTTTTGATGATCTCTTTGATCAAATGTGAAGGCCAACAATCTTTTCTAAGATTGATATTAAAGTAAGGTATCATTAGTTGAGAATCCATGATGAGGATATTCTGAAAACAACATTTAGAACTTGATATGGGCACTATGAATTCACAATATTACCATTTAGACTGAAAAATGCTCCAATATCATTTATGAATCTTATGAATAGTGTGTTCAGAGATTATCTAGATCGATTTGTTTTAGTTTTTCTATATGACATCCTTATTTATTTTAAGGATGAGGAAGAGCATTTAAATTATCTAGAACTAGTTTTGTAGTGTTTGCAAAAATAGAGGTTGTATGGCAATTTGTCTAAATGTGCATTTTTACAAAAAAAAGTGTAGTACTTAGGACATATTATCTCTAAGGATGGTATTTTAGTGGATCTAATAAATATAAGAGCCATAATAGAGTGGTCAACACCAAAGAATATGCATGAGGTAAGAAGTTTCATGAGATTAATAGCCTATTATAGAAAATACATTTTGAAATAATCTAAGATAACTAATCCAATTACCTCTCTTTAATGGAAGAATCAAAGTTTTATCTAGTTAGACAAGTGTGAGGTAGCCTTTCAGGAGTTGAAAAGGAGACTTACATTAGCACAAGTTATAAGAGTTCTTGATCCTAATAGTCAATTCTCATAATCACTAATGCATATGAGGATGGACTTGGAGGAGTTATTATGCAGGATGGCTTAGTGGTAGCCTATGAGTCTAGGAAACTGAAGCCATATGAAGTGAATTATTTTCCTCATGTTTTAGATCTTGTGGTAATTATTCATGCCTTGCAAGTTTGGAGGCATTATCTATTGGGGAAACCATTTGAGCTTAAGACTGATAACTTGGGACTCAAGTACATCTTTACCCAACCAAACCTGAATGCTCATCAAAGACAATGGTTAGAGTTCTTATCTGATTATGATTTTGATATTAATTATATCAAAGGCAAAGAGAATAGAGTAGCTGATGCTCTAAGACATATAAGGTACATAACAACCATGGCTACTATCATGAGTACTTTTCAAGATCATGTAATCAAATTCTCATTAGGAGATGAATTCTATGATCAAGTTAAGAAAGCATTAACTAAAAATGCATAGAATATTAGGTTTAAAGGATTCAAGTTAGAGAGTGATGGTATTTTGTGATACAATGGTAAGATGTATGTGCTTGAGAGAGAAAATATGAAGAACATGGTACTAAAGGAATTACACAATGCCCCATGTTTAGAACATCCAAGAGTAATCAAGCTCGTGGCTGAGCTAATACCACTCTATTTCTAGAAAGAAAACAAGAAAGATGCATCAGATTTTATGTCTCATTTTTTGGAATGTCAGTGTGTAAAAGCTAAACATGTGCATCTGAATGGATTGTTATATCCATGTGATATATCAAAATAGAAGTGGAGAGTGATTAGTATGGATTTCATCCAAAGGTTACTATTATCATGAAATCAACATGATATGATCTTGGTTGTAGTTAACAAACTAACCAAGGTAACCCACTTAATACCAAATAACTTGATAGATGATGTACCTATACTTGCGAAGAGATTCATGAAAGAGGTGTATCAAATACATGGTTTTTCAGAGATAATTTCAAATCAAGATTCAAGAATGAATTCTATATTTTGGCTGACTATGAATTCAACACTAGGTACATTGTTAAATTTTAACATTGCTTATCACCTATAAATTGAAAGATAAATAGAGCGAGTTAACAATATTTTAGAAGATATCCTTCATATGTATTGCATTGATCATTAATACAAATGGCGGGAGTACCTTATATTAGTTGAGTTTGCTTATAACAACTCATACCAATCAATATTGAAGATGGCTCCATTTGAGGCATTATACAGAAGGAGGTGTAGAACACTAATTAGTTGGGACATGTTAGAAGACAGGGTAGTCTTTAGACTTGAGATGCTTTTAGAAATGGAAGAGTAAGTCAAGATAATTAGGTAGAGGTTGGTTAAGGCCAATGATAGACATAAATGTTATACTGATCTAAAAAGAATAACAAGATAATTTTCTATAGGTGATAAATTATTTTATGTTAAGCCATAGAAAAGCTTGATTAAATTTGGGAGTTAGCAAAAATTTCACTGAGATATGTGGGATCTTTTAAGGTTTTGGAAGTGGTTAATCCTATAGCATATAAGATTGCATTGCCACCAGCTCTAGCTATTTTGCATAATTTCTTCCATGTGTCTTATCTTAAAAAGTATATTGTTGATCCTTTACATGTGTTGGATTGGAATGCTTTGTAGGTTTTGGATATCAGGGTGGTCACAGTAAAATTAATCAGAATAATTGACACTTGCACACTCAGTTTGCATAATAGAGAAGTGTCACATTGCAAGGTCCAGTGAGACTAATATTTTAAAGATAGTGTCACTTGGGGGGGCTATGATGAATTTTATAGGCTATTTCCACATTATTTTGCTTGATTTGATGTTGCTTATTATATTATTTATTGTTAAATAATGTTTTAAATTCATAACTTGTGTTTGAATAAATGTCATTGGGATGATGACTAGCTTTAGGGGGGAAGGATATCACATCTTGATTTCTCTCTAAGCTGAATAACCTATTTGATCCATGGATTATAATGGTTATTAGTTGATTAACTATTATTTAATCTTTTTATCATATGTTGATATGGGACAGTTATATGTTGCTTGATTTACATGATTTATTTTCTATGAAATAGTTGTACTTTTATATTTGGTACATTATGAGCATATTTGTTAGTTATACAATAATATTTTATGGATATAATTATGTTTTGAGCTAACTACCTTCATTGTTATGAGGTGGATGCAAGACAAATCAATCCATCAGAGTATGACAGAGGGAGAGTATCATTGGAGAGGATAATTTAGTAGAGACATTGGGGGATGACAAAGTTAAAAACCAAAAATCCATACACACACCGCATTAGAATATAATGTTTTTTTAATAAATTGTTTGAGTTAGATAGTTATGGTATGCTTTATTTTCTGTTATGAATATTTGCTATGATATTTTGTGTTCTATGATCATTTTATGTGATTTCATGATTTCACTAGTCTAGTT